>JAEQBH010005160.1:0-235360 GCA_016808115.1 Tetrastigma voinierianum | reverse complement strand
ATATAGATGTATAAAACTATATCTATATAGATATTTCTATATATAAGATATATATATATATAAATCTATATATAGAAATATCTATATAGATATATGTATAAATCTATATATATAGATTTATATATATAAAATATCTATATATAGAAAATATCTATATAGATATATCTATATACATCTATATATATAGATTTATATATATAGATATATATATATATATATATATATATATATATATATATATATATATATATATATATATATATATATATCTATAGATAGATATCTATATATATATAGATTTATATATATATATATCTATAGATAGATATCTATATATAGATATGTATATATCTATATAAGATATATCTATATACATCTATATATATAGATATGTATATACATCTATATATATAGATATATAAATTTTATATATATATATATATATATAGATATATATATATATATATATATATAGATATATATATATAGATATCTATATATAGAGTATATACATATTTATATATATAGATAACTATATATATATATATATATATCTATATATATATATATATATATATAGTTAATATATATAAATATGTATATATCTATATATATAAATATATATATATATATATATATAAATCTATATATATAGATGTATATACATATCTATATATATAGATGTATATAGATATATCTATAGATATATACATATCTATATATATATATATATATGTCTATATCTATATATAGATAATATATATATCTATATAGGCTATATCTATATATATATATAGATTTATATATCTATATAAATCTATATGAAATATATGAATATCTACTATATAAAAATATATATATATATATAGATATCTATATATATAGATATGTATACTATCTATATAGATATATCTATATATATAAATCTATATATATATATGTATATAGATATATCTATATAGATATTTATATATAGATTTATATATATATATATATAAATATCTATATATAGATTTATATATATATATATATATCTATATCTATTTATAGATATATAAATCTATATATAGATATCTATATACATCTATATATATATATATATATATATATATATATCCTATAGATAAGATAATCTATATATATAGATATATAGATTTTAATATATCTATATATATATAGATATGTATATATATATATATATATAGATATCTATATATAGATATATACATATTTATCTATATATATATATATGTATATATCTATATATATAAATCTATATATATAGATAGCATATATCTATATGAAATATTTATATATAGGTATATATATATATATATATATATATATATATATATATATAGATATCTATATATAGGTACTATATCTATATCTATTATAGATATAATGTTGCAATATATTGCAATATAATGTTGCAACCACAATTTCCTTATTCTCTTTACTTGAAATACAATCATTAGCCACTACACAACCAAGGTTGCAATGCAATTTTGTATTGCAACTCCAGCCTACACTATTCTGTCTGATTCAAGCTACTCAGGCCTTCTTTATACATTTCAAGAAATTGTATTGCAATACACCTTCCTTTACTTTAAGCCTTCCTTGCAATACAATCCTGTGATACAATGGCTAGCCTACCTCCTCTATTCATAATACAATTCTCCACCTACAAGCCCCTTTAGATTTGCAATACAATCTCAACCTTGCAATACAAAATTTTGTTCTCCTGATACAATACCTCCGGCCCTTGAAACTTCCTTCCTGCGATACAAAAACGTATTTGCAATAAAAAAATTTTTCAATATGTTGAAGCGTAGCCCAAAAAAAACGATTTTACTTAAAAAATTAAATTAATTTTTTCATTATTTCAGGAAATTGGAAAAAATCTCTAAAATCCACTAAATCAATTTTTTCCATTTCCATAATACATCAAATAAATTCATAAAAATTTATTTTCTTTACTTTCTTCAATTTTACCATATAAAACCTTAAAATTATTTTCTCCTCCTCTTAACCAAATAAATTTATAAATTTTATTTTTCTTTTTCGATTTTCCACTAAAAAAATTTTATCCACTCAAATAAATTTATAAAAATTTATTTCTTCCATTTCTTCAATCCTCTTCCAATAAATTTATCAAATTTTATTTTCTTCAATTTTCCAACTTGAAAATTATTTTTCATCACCTAATATGTAGACCGAGAAATTTCCAATTTAAAATAAGTAAAATAAGTAATTTTAATTACAAAATTTGTATTCTGATTAAAAATCCGTAATTAATTCTCTAGGTCTCGGATGACAAAGCGGATTATTTTACGTTAAAATCGTCTCATGGAAATCTAGTTAGCACGTAAAATTCGTAATTTTACGAGATGATTTGAGTCCCTGCCACGTTTTTTCGAGCATGCGCATTTCGGGTGCCGTAAATCGGTTCGATCAAAGCGAAGCGCATATAACTCAAATACTCATGTACCATAAGTGGTATGAGTAGAAATGATGAAAATGGACGTAGAAGTAATGCCGAATATCAAATCTGGTAAAAGAAGGAATTAATTGGATAATGAGGGGCAAACTTGTAATTTTGTGAAGAAGACATCATCCTTCTCCACTTAAAAAGGCAAAAACGTGGAGCTCATTTTAGGTGAGTGCAGTGGCTGCTGGAACAAAAATGGAGTCTTTTCTAGAGAGAGGTCTTATTCTCACAGAAATAGAGGCGTCGGACCAGTTGGATTTCACTTGAGCAAGAAGGGGAAAACGTTCTGTGAGGCGGGGCTGCGTGGACCGGGTTTGCGAGTTTTGACAACTCCAAGGAGTGATTTCTCCTACTTGTGTTTTATTCCATTTTAGGGTTTCCATGTTTAGGTTGGTTTGAGGCCGTGAGGGGCCGTTTGATCGATCCCCGAACCTTGGGGCCAGGGTATTAATTTATTGAAACCCAATATTGAAACAGTGGCTGTTACGGGCTGTTGGGTGATTTAAATTCATAAATATTTGCTTTAAATCATGTATTGGTATGGGAAATGCCGGGAATGGGCTGTGGAGCGGTCCCAAAACATGGGACCGAAATTGTAGGAATTCTTTGGAGACTTTAGGGGCTGTCCGTGACAGTCCAGAATTACAGTGGGTGTGGTTGGGTTTAATTTGTGTAATGGGTGGAGATGTATTGGGCGTAAATGGCCCCGTGGATTTCGGGTTCACTAAGTGAACCGCTGTTTACAATGATTTTCGGGAATGATAGCGAGGTTTCACTATTCCCGGAATAATCTTTGAAAATATATTTCATGAAAATAGGTGTTTGGCAGTGATTTAAATTAAATTGCTCGTGTGTGTGGTCAATGTGCCCATGTGAGCTAATTTTGATGTTTGAAATGATAATTACATAACATGTTGTGTGATTTAATTTTTATGCGAGTATATTCATGTTTATATATTTGCATGTGATTAGTTGTAATGGGATTGGCATACGTAAATTCCATGCACTTGAACATCTAGGATTTTAGGAGTTAGTGCATGAGATGAGTCTAGAGGAAAATGGTTCGGAGGAGTAGACTAAAAATATTAAATGATCGGAGGTGGTCAGAACTAAATAATATATCGGTAGTCGGGCATTGAGTTGATATTTATTCATCGGAGGGTAGTCCACAAACAAATAATATATATCAATCGTCGGAGCGGCCCAATTGATATATATATATATACATCGGAGGGTTGTCCACTATTAAAACTAATATTCTTATACGAGGCTTAGGCGAGTGTGAGAGAGTCGATGAGGACTCGGGATCTGAGTTGGTCATGTAGACGTCAAGTAAGGATCATGCATTTGCTTGAATGTGTGTTTAAATTGGAACATTGCACTGCACTTAGGTGGTGAGTAGCCCACTTAGGGCGATTCTCCTACTGAGCTTTAGCTCACCCCGTCGTGGGATTCCCCCTTTATTTTACAGGTACATGGAGCATGCAAGGAGACGGCTCGTCCTAGAGGCTGAGCTAGAAGAAAGCCGGGATGTGGCTTTGATGTATACATGTATTAGAATGCTTTTCATTTTAATATATGTTGTATGAGAAAGTAAACATATTAACTCTTGGAAACTATTGGGTATAAAGTTGATTCATGATCGGCATGTATATTGAGTCTTGTTATGGAGCCCAGTAGCGTATTTGGTATATATTGCATATATTGGATTGTTTGGGACAGGTATATATGCAGGTTTATACAAGTTTTGTATTTAGGTAGAGCTCCCCGTACAAAGGAGACTGCGCCGTTCGTGAAAATGTCGGGTCACGAGCATTCCGCAGTATTCAGCGGATTGTGGGTAGTCAAGCGGACCCCGGGTTTTGGGGCGTCACGGCGGTATCGAGCTTGGGTATCGACTACCTGGGGAGCTCGGGTTTGGGTATCCATCACCACTAAGTGGTTGATGTGGAGTGTAGGTATATGGAAACCTATGGATAGAAAATTTGGGCTTAGGCCATAGTTGAGGATGAGCATCACCACTAGGTGTGGTTTGATGTTCGGTTTAGGTATGAGATTACCTAGAAAATCACGGGACAAAACTAGGACACTACGTGCATGTGTGTATGTGTTTTGTGTGATTTTGTGAATTAATGAGGAAATTAGTGGTTTATTGTGTGAACATGTGAAAGTTGATGAATGGTGTGTATGCCATGTTGTTTTGTGTTGTGAATTGTTGTGTCTTAGAGAGTGGTTGCTTTATGGGTGTTGAACATGTTTAGGAGTTTTACGAGTGTGTAAAAAGCGGAGCAAAGAATAAATGGAAATAATTGGAAAATTTTAGTGGGTTTAAAGGTGAAGAAATTTAAATTTTAAGGTTTTACAGTGTAAAACTGAAGAAAATTAAATCAAATAAATTTTACTAAATTTATTTGGATTGTGGAAGATGAGAAGAAATTTTAAAGTAAAGAAAAATAAATTTTACTAAATTTATTTGATGAGAATGGAAGAAAATAATTTTCTATGATTTTACAAGTAGTAGAATTGAAGAAAATGGAAGAAAATAAATTTTTATAAATTTATTTGAGTGGAGAAAAAAATTTTGATGAAAAGGAAAAGAAAATAAATTTTACAAATTTATTTGGTTTAGAAGGTGAAGAAAATACTATTTGAGGGTTTTACAAAGTGTAAAAAACTAAAGAAAATGAAAATAAATTTTCATAAATTTATTTGAGTGTCGAAAAAAAAAAATGATTTTAGTGATTTTTGAGAGATTTTCAAATTTTTGGAAATAAATGAAAAAAAAAAAATCATTTATAATGAAAAACGAAAATTTTTCGGTGCAGAAATTTTTGAAGAGACTCTTTACTTGATTTGTATTAATGAGAGAAAAGAAAAAAAAATAAGAAATAAAATTTTGTATGTTTGTCTGAGTTTTGTATTGCGAGAATGAAAACTTGTAGATGCTAGGTTGTATTGCAATAGGGTGGAAATTAGCGTACCAGGTATTTTAGCTTGGAAGCGTATTGCAATACGTGAATGTCTTGCCGGCGTAGGAGACAAAGCGTATCGCCAGCTAAAAATTGTGTTACCTTGAAAAGGCTAGGCAGGCGCAATTTGGCGGCCCAGAGCTAGGATTCTTGGGCGTCTGAGTGGGCGGCCCCAGGCCTTCAGTAGCAGCTAAGCGTCTTTGAAGCCCCGGGACGGCGGCCAGAACACGTAGAAGCGCGAAGCGCGCGAAGCGAGCAAGCCTTGAAGCGCGCTAAAGAGCTAACTGGCCTTGAAGTAAGCGAGCAAGAGCGCGGGGCGCGTGAAGCGTGGCAGCCTTGCGAGGCCTGACTGGCCCGCGCGCGCGGGGCGCGCGGCCTGGGCGTGGCTGGGCGCCTGGGCTGGCTTTGGGCAGTGCACTCGGTGCACTCGGCCCATTTTCGATCCGTTTTGACTCTTTTTTTTTTCCTGAGTCACCAAATGAACACCGTTCATAGTAAAATAAAATTTTTTCGAAAAAATATTTATTAAAATGAAATAAATCAAATAAATTTTGATAAAATTTTAGAAAAAATAAGAATTTTGAAAATAAAATTTTGTTGGAAGCTTGATATTTTAAACGAAATTGATTAACGTATGCTTGGGTTATGTGTATGATTAGTGTCTCGAGTACGTGGTTATGCCTTAGAACCGCGTATTGAATTGCTTACCATTTGAAATGGTGATTGCGTGATGATTCGCGTACGAAATTATATGCATAGTGTAATGCGTATAGGAAAATGGTGAATGCTAAGGTTAGGGATTATGACCTTAGGGATTTGGGTACTGATATGAACAAGAGCCTAGAACCTTATTGAAATAAATGAATTGAGTGGTTGGAATTTAACACCACTTAGGAAATGAAGCAGTCGATTCATGGTTGTAAAGTCAATAATGTCGGCATGCATTGCTAGTTAGGCCCGAAATGAAAACTAAATGGTTCTTGTTGCCATGTTATTCGGTGTAAATGGCTAGTGGGGCGAGGACCTGAGAGGGCGTCCACGAGTCTGGTCGGGCACAATCGGTGTTTGATTAGCGAGACTTTTCTTGAGAACGTAGGTATTACGGCGAATCTTTATAGCACGGTACAGTATAGCGGGTTAGATAGAAGATCCTAGTAACCTTGGAGGTTTAGGGCGTATCATCCTCAGGCATTCATAGGGGAAAGATCCGATCGGTGGTATACCATAGGTTCATGCAGATCGAGAAAGTGTTAGAGGTCATGGAGATTACCTACGGCGCGACCGGGATTAAATATGACTGCAGTTCTAAGCTAGGAGAATGAGGCTGAATAGCGGGTGGAATTGGGGCGAGGACCTCTAGAGACCTTAGAGGAGCCGTTGCATGTAAATTCTCCCCTAGGGATTAGGGCGAGGCAGGGACGATATGTATCGGAGTTGCGAGTTAGAGATCTGGGGACTCTACTCCTGAGTGGACTTGAGGATTATGGACATGTCGAGGAGTTCGATGTCATCCTTGGGATGGATTGGTTGACAGTTTACAAGGTTGTTATCGATTGTGGCGCGGGGAGAGTTCACAGGCTACGCGGGGCGGTACTCGTGTTGTATTTTAGAGTAAAGCCGCGGTATTTTGCCGGGACGGTATCTGATTCAAATGTCAAGGACGGTTGGCGGGTTGGCTAGCGAGCCTTACCCTAGAGGACAAGGAGAGGTCATACTTGGATCTACCTCGAGTAGTGTGCGAATATGTGGATGTTTTTCCAGATGAGCTACCTGGACTACCTCCACCTAGGGATGTAGACTTTGGTACTGAGTTACACCCGGGTATTTCACCCATCTCTATGACTCCACATAGGATGGCCTTAGGTGAAGTGCGAGAACTCGAGTCCAGTTACAAGAGCCGGACAAGGGGTTTATCAAGCGAGCACTTCACCGTAGGGCGCTAGGTTGTTGCGAAGAAGAAGAGCGAGAGCCAGCCGGTATGCATTGACTATGGCGATTAGACGGGGTTATGATCCCGGTCGGTCGCATTCTGGGGATTGATGATTTGACCGAGTTGAGAGAGTGCGGAGTCTACTCCAAGATGAACCTTGCTTGGTTACCATGTTGGGGGTTAGGAAGCGGATATCCCACTAAGATGGCGTTTAGGGCGTTATGGGCACTGATTTTACGGTGATGCCCTTTGGTTGACGAATCATGGCAGCATTCTTGGATCTCATGCATAGTGTATTCAACCTATCCCCAGATCATTTTGTCGTAGTCTTCGTGGATGACATTTGATTTCTCCCGGTGAGTGGGAGCATGAGTATCGCCCGAGGATTGTTTTCTGGTGCTAAGAGATCATCGGTTATGCGCTAAGTTATTAGTATGAGTTTTAGCTTCTTGAGGGGAGATTTTTTGGAACACGTGGTGTTAGCATCAGGAGTGTTAGTCGGCCTAGAGAAGGTCGAGGCAGAGATGAGTTTGGAGAGGCCGAATGTCAATCTTCAAGATATGTAGTTCTTAGGATTAGTGGGTAGTGCAGCCAACACGAGAATGGATTGAAGTTGTCCGTACGGGACGGATCGTAGGACTTCGCCCTCTGGGACATGGACTAATAGTTAGGGCCCATTACCTGACCATAGAGAGAGAAATCGAGGATACTTGGAACGCTCGGGATACGGGTGTTGGTAGCAAGAGGGAGGATCAGCTTCTTCTAGTTCGAGGAAGAGGCAGAAGACTTCTGCTTCACACTAGTTTCAGGACTAGGGCCAGGATTGAGCATGAGTGATGGGATTTCCCCAGAGACAGGGATCCCAAGACCTTGGGACAATGCAGTCCGAGTTAAGCGGGTAGAACATGATGAGTATACGATTCGCTCCTCCATACCCAGTACGGGTGGAGGGCTGGTTTCAGTTTCGGGATGCTATACAAAGCACTCGACAGCTCAGAATTGGCCCAGAAAGGGGCCCGGAGTGTGGAGTCGAGTCGGGGCTGAATCGGGGTTGCCGACGAGCGTAGTGAACCTTGGGTGGTATACATATTGGTTGTTGATTGTCGGGCTTGACGCTGGATGAGTTGACAGCCATCGAGTTGTCAGTAGTTGAGACCTTAGCCGGGTTGCCATACTTGACACGGCATTGGATTTGGGCTTAGAGGTTCGGCGCTAGAGAAAGCCAGGTATAGATGTTCTTCCCTAAGATTGTAGGGGAGAGTTGACGATAGGTCGGGATTATGGTGAGATCTCGGGTTAAATGGTGGACCGGGGAGTGGGTGCATGGTATGGTCATTCACCACTCATGGTAGTGTGGGTTGAGTTGTCTTTAGGACTCGTCAATGAGACTCATAGTTGAATCGGAAATGTAAGAGGCTCGAAGTGTAGTGAGTGAAGTTATGTCTTAGAGATGGCTCTGAGGACATGGTTATCGCGCGGTGAGAGTTGAGTTATGAGTCGGGGTGACTCGAGGTTTGGATACCCCTTTAGGTGCGTGGGTGTTGTTGGTATCAGGAATTTCGGTAAATGGAGGTCATGCATGGCATGGATGGTTGGCCGATCCATTGGATTGTCGATGATTGTGACCTTGGAGAGGTTAGCGTTTACACACTACTTGAGATGGCGTAGGGTTCGTCGTGTATGGATTACATACGGGTGTTAGAGGGCACGTTGCGAACATGTGTCCTAGATCATAAGGGTAGAGGATTAGTTGCCCTTAGTGGAATTCGCCTACAACAACAGTTATCAAGCGAGTGTACGAATGGCACCATATGAGTCATGGTATGAAGCCGTGTAGATTCTGGATTATGTTGGACGAGATGGAGAGTTCCATCGGTCTGATTTGATAGAGACACCTACGAGAAGGTGAAGCGTCACGATAACGTCTTCTCACGGCTCGGGCCGGCGGAAGAGCTATGTGTGGATGTCACGACGTTGACCCTTAGAGTTCGAGGGTTGGTGATCACGTTTCCATGAAGGTGATTCCTCGAAAGGAGTAGCGAGGTTAAATGAGCATGGGAAGCTGCTCCTTAGAGATTTATTGGGCCTTTTCGAGATACTGAGAGGATATTGTTAGCGTGCCGGGTTTGAACTGCTTGGCGTATTAGGTGTCGCGAGGTGTTTCACGTCTCCATGCTCCGGAAATCTACTCCAGATCCAGCTCATGAGGTGGATTGGGGGCCAATTGAATTGACCGCGGATGAGACCGAGGAGGGACCGGTGTACATTGTTGATAGTCGTGTCCCGGGTTTTGTGAGCTAGGCCAGTGGGGCTAGTGAGGTGCTATAAGCGGCCTTGTGGAGTGGAGGAGTTAACGTGGGAGTGCGAGGACACGATGCGGACCACTTATCCCTTCGTGTTTAGGGATGAAGGTACGTGGTTTAGTTGTTTAAGATTTAAATGACTAGTTTACATGCATGATAGAGTGCATGTTGCATATGCATGTGTTGATAATGATCGTTTCGAATTTCGGGACGAAATTCCTTTTAGGAAGGGGAGAATGTGGGCAGAAATTTCAATTTTGGAATAAGGGAAAATCGTAATTTTAATTACAAAATTGTAATTACGAGTTAAAAATCCGTAATTAATTTTCTGAGTCTCGGATGGCCAGAAAGCGGATTGTACCGTTGAAATCGTCTCATGAAATCTAGTTAACACGTAAATTCGTAATTTTAAGATAGTTGGAGTCATGCATTTTTGAGCATCGCATTTCGGGTCTTGTCATCGGTTCGATCGCGACGAAGCGCATAACAAGTACTCATGTACCATAAGTGGTATGAGTAGAGAAATGATGAAAATGGACGGCAGTAATGCGAATATCAAATACGGTAAAAAGAAGAGGAATTAGTGGATTAATGAGGGAGTAAACTTGCGCCAATTTTGTGAAGAAGACATCATCTTCTCACTTAAAGAAAGAGCAAAACGTGGGAGCTCATTTCGTGGAGATGCAGTGGCTGCTGGAACAAAAATGGAGTCTTTCCTAGAGAGAGAAGGTCTTCCTTCTCTCTAGAAATAAACGATCGGACCAGATTGGATTTGACGAAGCGAAGGAAAGCGTTCTCGCGGAGAGCGGGCTGCGTGGACCGGGTTTGCGAGTTTTGGCAACTCCAAAGGTGGGATTTTCTCCTACTTGTGTTTTATTCCCATTTTGGGTTTTTCCATGTTTCGGTTGGTTTGAGGCCGTGAGGGCCGTTTGATCGGTCCCAGGCAGGGCTAGGGTGATTTAATTTATTGAAACCCAATATTGAAAGCATTGGCTGTTACGGGCTGTTAGGTGTTTTAAATTCATAAATGTTGCTTTAAATCATGTATTGGTATAGGAAATGCGGGAATGGGCTGTGGAGCGGTCCCAAAACATGGGACCGAAATTGTAGGAATTCTTTGGAGACTTTAGGGGCTGTCCGTGACAGTCCAGAATTTCAGTGGGTGTGGTTGGGTTTAATTTGTGTATTAAATGGTTGTTTGGTATGTATTGGGCCGTAAATGGCCGTGGATTTCGGGTTCACTAAGTGAACCGCTGTTTTGTGATTTTCCGGGAATAGTAAACGAGGGTTTCACTATTCCCGGAATAATGCTTTGAAAATATATTTTCGTGAAAATGAGTGTTTAGTAAGTGATTTAAATTAAATTTAACCGTGTGTGATTATTAGCCCCATGTGAGCTAATTTTGATGTTTGAAATGATAATTACATAACATGTTGTGTGATTTAATTTTTATGCGGTATATTCATGTTTATATATTTGCATGTGATTAGGCGTAATGGGATTGGCATACATGCGTTTCCATATGCACTTGAACATCCTGGGATTTTTTAGGAGTTAGTGCATGAGATGAGTCTAGAGGAAAAATGGTTCGGAGGGTAGACTAAAAATATTAAATGATCGGATGGTAGTCCAAACTAAATAATATATCGACCGTCGGAGCCGCCCAGTTGATATTTATTCATCGGTTAGTCCTTGAGCAAATAATATATATCGATCGTCGGGCCCATTGATTGATATATATATATATACATCGGGTTGTCCTTATTAAAACTAATATTCTTATACGAGGCTTAGGCGAGTGTGAGAGAATCGGTGAGGACTCGGGATCTGAGTTGGTCATGTAGACATTCAAGTAGGATCATGCATTTGCTTGAATGTATGTTTAATTTGGAACATTGCACTGCACTTAGGTGGTGAGTAGCCCATTTAGGGTGATTCTCCTACTGAGCTTTAGCTCACCCCGTCGTGGGATCCTTTATTTACGGGTACATGGAGCATCAGAGACGGCTCGTCTAGAGGCTGGCTAGAAGAAAATGGGATGTGGCTTTGATGTATACATGTATTAGAATGCTTTCATTTTGTATATGTTGTATGAGAGTAAAACATATTAACTCTTGTAACTATTGGGTATATAGTTGGATTCATAGTCGGCATGTATGGTAAAATGCTTTACATTTATGGGCGTGGCGTATTTGAGTATATATTGCATATATTGGATTGTTTGGGACAGGTATATGCAGGTTTATACAAGTTTTGTATTTGGTGAAGCTCCCCGTGCAAAGGAGACTACGCTACAGATTTTAATTAATGTCGGGTCACCCGACATTCCACAGTATTCCTTGAGTTGTGAATTAGTCAGCGGACCCCGGAGTTTTGGGCGTCACATAATGGGCCAAATAAATTTATAAAATTTATTCTTTTTCATTTCGGTTTACACAACTGTACCACTCAAAAATATTTTCTCAAATATTTTTCCTGCATTCATGTGCTAATCACAGCTTACCACATACAATCTCCTACGTAAACGAGTTGTGCACACGAACACAATTCATCAATCTGCATTACATCGACACATGCATGTAGTGTCCTAGTTTGTTCGTGATTTCCTAGGTAATCCTCAGCCCCTAAACTTAACATCGAGACACACTTAGTGGCGATGTTCTTATCGAATACTATAGCTGGCCAAATCCTCCCGTCATAGGTTTCCATATACCTATACTCCACGTCAAACCCACCTAGTGGTGATGGATATGACCCGAGCTCCTAGGTATTAGTATACCTGGCTCGATGCCAGGCGCGGTATGGATTTCAGCGCCGGGTAATCCTAACCAGGCACTACACTCTGTTCATATCCTAGGCCCATGCCCGGCCACGCTCTGGTGTCGTATACCTTAGCTCACGTACGGCTATGGCGCTGAAAGCGGGGGTCCGTTGACTACCGTCAACCGGAATACTAGTGGATCGGGTTACCCGACACCACTTCAAAGTGGCGAGAGTCTCCTTTGTACGGGGCTCTACCCAAAATCTGATACCTGCTGTATACATCCCAAGCGGAGTCACAATAAATGCAATATAATCCCGACATGAGTAAAATACCTCTTGGGCTCATAAACAATACTCACAAAATCAATTATCATAACTATTCTTCAATTATCTCCCGATAATTCAATAGTTGATAACACTTTGTTTTTATACAAACATATATTAAAATACACAGATTCTAATACGTGTTATGTCCAAAAACCATCAAACCACAAGCGGCTTCTTCAGAGTAACCTCAAAATTGAGATGTCCTCGGCGCATTACGAAAAATAAAGAAGTCGCGGCGAGTACATTAAAAGCTCATTCGGAAAATGTCGCCACTAAGGTAGAGCACTCACCACCTAAGTGCGTGCGATGCTCCCAGAATGGCTTTTACACTCCAGTAAATACATGATCCTACTTGAATATGCACACTTAGTTACCATGTCACGAGTCCTCACGACTCACTCACACTTACCTCGCCATGTATGAAAATAATCATTTCAAAACAAAACTTTGTTCTTGAAATATACTAAATATTAGGTACAAATATGGGACTACCCTCAGGAATTGAATTGGTTGGTGAGCTTTCGAAGCAGTCATGGTCCTCGTCGAAATGATCTGTTGGCCCATCTCCTGACTTGATTCTCCGGGGAATATCATCCTTTGAAATTCCTTTTGCCAAACATATCGTTTTACAAAAATACCTTGTCATGCACTCACACACAATTCTAGGCTACCGGTGCATATGAAAATGCGTTATGCCATTTTTCAAAATCATTTACACAATATGTCGATATGCATATTTTCAATCAGCTACAATTACACGCATGTAATTCCAACACATCAACATCACCCAATTTAGCTCAATTGGGCAATTCATAATTTTATCTCATGGCCTGTGCTCACAATTATATTCCATATAATTGGGCAAATCACAATTTTATTCCCAATATCCCCTATACACTGGTATATTCCATATAATTGTGACCTCATATTAATCCTCATTGGCATTAACTTTATTGATTTCTACACCACAAACTCAAGTCATTCATTTCAACAAATCAAGCACACAACACATGGACGATTTTTGTCAAATCACACAACTTCGGGCGATTTTAACGGTCAGAAACAGCAGTGGAGCATCCCCGGAGCAGCCCACATGTCCCAACCGAGTTTCACCTTTGGGGCAATTTCTTACCCATTCCTATCTTATAAACACCCGAAGCATAATTTTATTCCAACTAACAGCCCAACCCGGTTCTGAGCTGTCACGGACAGCCAAAAGTCTCCTGATTCCTACAATTTTAGGTCCCATGTTTTAGGGTAGATCAAGCGACCTTCCGGCGCTATCATCTCAAGCATGCATTTTAATGCCAAGTTCCTACTAACTGACCCGCCGAGTTTAGGCATTCACGGACAGTCCCAAATGTCCAAAAATATTTTCATAATTCGGTCCCATGTTTTGGGACCGATCAACAACCCATTCCCGGCATTTATTCACATCAAGCATGATTTAAAGCAATTTTGGTGAAATAAAAACACCCAAACAGCCCTAATTTTCTGGAGTCACGCGGCCAGAAATCTCAAGAAAATTCCAACAATTAGGTCCCGTGTTTTGGGGCCAGAATCAACTCAACCCCTACGGCCTCAAACCAAGCAAAGCTGTAAAACCCTTAAAAATGGAATAAAAGCATAGTAGGAGAAAATCCTATCTCTTGGAGTTGTCAAAATGCATAAACCCGAGGTCGCGTGCTTTCAAAGCGTAGAGCGTTTTCCTTCTCGCCCCGAAGTCCGCCAACGGTCCGATCGCCCGGGATCTTAGAGAGAAGGAGGACCTTCTCACACTAGAAAACCTCCATTTTTGATTTCTCTACCTACTGCATCCTCCCCCACGTTTTTGCTTTGTTTAAGTGGAGAAAGAAGGGTCCTATTAGCTATTTGTCATTTGTGACTTAAATTCAATTTCTATAATGCCCATTGTCCCTCTTTTACCGATTTGATGTTCGGCACTATTTCGGCCATTCCATTTTTCATCATTTCTCTCCTACCACTTATGGGACATGAGTACGTGCTATCTGTGCTTTTAAGTCGCATCGAAAATCAGGTTTATGGCACGGCGCGATGCCTCGAAAAGCGTGCGACTCGTGTCTCGGAAAATTATGAAATTTTACGTGTTAGCTGGAATTTCGTGAGCAGTTCCAGCGGTGAAATCCGTTTCATCATCGGGATGAAATTAGTCTGATTTTTAACCGTAATTACAATTTGTAATCAAAATTACGTTTTTTGCCTTATTCAGTGGAATTTCTGGTCTTACATATATATATATATATATATATATATATATATATATACTATATATATATATATATATATATATATATATAGTTATCTATATATATAAATCTATATATAGATATCTATATATATAAATCTATATATATATCTATATATATAGATATCTATATAGATATTTATATATAGATTTATATATATTTATATATATATATATATATATATATATATATATAGATATCTATAGATAGGCTATCTATATATATAGATATGTATATACATCTATATATCTATATATATAGATGTATACATACATATCTATATATATAGATATGTATATATGAATATCTATATATATAGATATACATATTTATATATATAGATAACTATATATATAAAGACTCATAGTTGAATCGGGGAAATGTAAGACTCTTGGTGCACGGTATGGTCATTCACCACTCTTGGTGGCGCGAGTTGAAGTTGTCTTTAGGACTCACGTCTAATAAAGACTCATAGTTGAATCAGGAAATGTAAGAGATTCAAAGTGTAAGTCGAGAAGTTATGTGGCTGGAGATGAAAACACAGGGACAAGGTTATCACGTAGACTGAGAGTTGAGTGATAGGAGTCGGGGGTGACTCGAGGTTTGGATACCCTTTGGAAATTGCATTGGGTGTTGTTGAGCTGGCAAGGGCTCGGTAAATGGATGTCATGCATGGCATGGATTGAGTTAATGATCCAAGCTGGATTGTCGATGGTATGAGCCTTGGAGAGGTTAGCGGTTACACACCAAGCAAGGGTTGTGTAGGGTTACGTGTTGTGAGTGATATGATTGTCTTGAATTTCGGGACGAAATTCTTTTTAAGG
Organism: Tetrastigma voinierianum; assembly: GCA_016808115.1. Lineage (NCBI taxonomy): Eukaryota > Viridiplantae > Streptophyta > Magnoliopsida > Vitales > Vitaceae > Tetrastigma > Tetrastigma voinierianum. The sequence goes on along the minus strand of JAEQBH010005160.1, from coordinate 219,485 downwards.
AGGTGAGAATGTAAGACCCGAGAAATTCCAAATTCTGGAATAAGGGCAAAATCGTAATTTTGATTACAAAATTATAATTACATTAAAATCCATAATTAATTCCTAGATCTCGGATGATGAAAGCGGATTGCACGTTGGAGATGGAGTCACCATGAGAAATCTAGTTAGCACGTAAAATTTCGCAATTTGCTGCGGGGCTTGATTCGGTGACGCGTTTTTTGACATCATTTCGGGTCTTGGAAGTAAATCGATTTCGATGCGGCCAGGCACATATAGCATGCTCATGTACCATAAGTGGTATGGTAGAAATGATGAAAATGGTGTGGCCCCGGCTCCGGGTGTCCGTTGACCTTCAAATCAGCCGGAAATCTACATGTCTCATGTCATGAGACACGTACATGTGCAAAAATGGCCACTTGGGCCTACACATCCTACTCATAAAAATGTACATTTTATACAAAAATGATTTATTACAATTGTATTTAATTACAATTTATACAAACTGGGTCCTTTGCCCAGAATTTTACAAAAATACAAGATAAGGCCATCTTGGCCGTTTCTTGCATCTCTAGGCCAGGAGCGTTCCATCCCCAATGGCGTCTTGGTACCTAAAAAAATAGTCCTGGCCCAGATAGGCAAAGCCCGGTAGTGGAATTTCCCTACCTGAGTTACTCCCCCACCTAAGTGCAATGCAATGACACACAAACATCAACACATGCTAATATATCATAAATCGTATATTAACAAAATTAAATCCATACATCATGTTATTCAGTTTATAATAATAACATAAACTTAGCTCACATGGGCTAAGGCACAATCCGGCGGTTCGTCTTGGAACAGCCCACAATTTCACACAACATGTTATTTTCTCATGGCAATAACATAACACCACGCAAATCGAGCAAAACACCCAAACAGTCCGTGGACTGTCCAAAACACTCTAGGGATTTCCTAACTCGGTCAAGCTTTTGGAGCGAGAAACCCGGCCATCGAGGCCTCAACAAATCCCATCATTACACCTAACCACTTAAGCGCAAGAAGTAAAGCAAGTAGGAGAAAAACCCTACCTTCTCGGGTTTGTCGAGAACTTCCCAGAATCGTCTCACCACGTGGCCCACTCGGCGTGTAGACCAGCTTTGCCTCTTGCCTTTGAGGCGGCTAGGCGGTCAGATGTCGTAGATCTTAGAGAAGAGCCGGTTTCTCTCTCTAAAAACCCTCTCTCCCTCACTCTCCCTTTCTCGGTTGGTCTCTCTCTTTTTCCCCTCCAAACTGATTTGGGTCAGGTTGATCAGAGACAAGTCCTCTCATGCAGCGTGTCCATTTCTCATTGGACCCTTAGGATTACACCCTTATCCTTATCCATCTACCTTGAGATTTCTATCAAATGGCATGATGCCATGTGTCACATGTGAGCCCCACTTGAGCTCCATGTTTGACTGCATCTCAGCTTGACACGTGGCGCCTCTTGGAGCCTTCCAAGCGTGCAGTGTCCACATCCTCGGTGCCTCGAGAAAAAACGTGAAATTCGGTGTCTGGAGTCGACGAAGTCGACGTGGTAGCTAAATTTGGAGGCGATTTCCAACGGAGAAGTCCTTTTCGTCATCTGAGATCTAGAAAAATTCCGGATTTTACGAAATTACCATTTTATCCTTCCTTAGGAATGCAGTTTTAGAGGGTCTCCTGATGGATGCGGTAGTCTTAGAATATCAAATCACGAGAAAAGGGACATAAATGTCAATTTTGGAATGTTAATGAGCTAGATGCCAAATTAGAGAATAGTGCTTCATCTCCCATTTAAACAAGCCCAGCGTGACTTTCAAACGGTGGAGATGCGGTAGGCGTGGAGGACCAAATGGTGATTCTAGAGAGAGAAAGTCGACTTCTCTCCCCAGAAAATACCTGTGATCGGACCGTTGGATTCGGCGGAGCAAGGGGAAAAGCGTTCTGTGAGCGAGCTCTGGCGTGGACCGAGGTTTGCGAGTTTTGGCAACTCAGAGGTAGGATTTTCTCCTGCTTGTGTTTTATTCCCATTTTTAAGGGTTTACGATGTTTCGGTTAGTTTGAGGCGGAAGTGAGGGCCGTTTGATCAGATCCCCAAAACATGGGACGAATTGTGGAATTTTCTTGGGATTTTTGGGATGGCCGTGGCCTTGGGCGAAGTGTTTGTTTGTGTGGAAATTGGCATTAAAATGCATGCTTGAGATGAAAAGTAGGAATGGGCCGTTAGATCGATCTCAGCTTATGGGGCCAAATTGATAAAATTTTGGGAGAAATATGGAAGCTGACGTGGTTTACTCCACTTTATTGTTTGGTGAAATCATGTATTTGTGTGTTGATGTGTGTATTGATTGGATTGAAGGGCCGGAAATGGTCGTGAAACAGGGTTCACTAAGTGAACCCGAAAGATTTGTGATTTTGGGAATAGTAACCGGGTTTACTATTCCCGAAATAATCTAGAATGTAAATCGTGAAATTATGTGTTTGGTTAAGTAATTCGAATCGAATTGCTTGTGTTTGAACTATTGTAGTGAGCTAATTTTGGTGTGTGTGAAATGATAAAATCATAACATGTTGTATGATTTAATTTCTATGTAAATATATTCATGTGCCTGCGCATGTGATTATCTTATGTGGAATGGCATACATGCATTCCATATGCAACTGGGACACCCCTAGGGGATTATAGGGTGAGTGCATGAATTAATCTGAGAAAAGGTTCGGAGGGTAGTCTAAAATGTTAATCATCGGAGGGTAGTCAAACTAAATAATATATTAACCGTCGGAGGGCGGCTTGATTGATATTTATTCATCGGAGGGTGAATCCCTGAAACAAAATAATATATCAACCGTCGGAGGCGGCCCGAGTTGATATTTATTCCATCGGAGGGTAGTCCACAAACAAATAATATATATCAATGCGTCGGATGACTCGATTGATATATATTCATCGGAGGTTGCCATAATAACACAATAATTCTCGCATACAAGGCTTAGGCAAGTGTGAGAGAGTCGTGAGGACTGGGATGCGAGTTGAGGTCATGTAGACATTCAAGTAGGATCATGCATTTGCTTGAATGGGCGTTTAAATTGGAACGTTACTTTGCACTTAGGTGGTGAGTAGCCCGCTTGGGCGATTCTCTCTTGAGCTTTAAGCTCACCCTTCGTGGATCCCCTTTTTTGGTGCAGGGGAGCGTGCGTGAGACGGTTCGTCCTTGAGGTTGGATAAGGAAAAGAAAGCGAGATTGGCTTTGATGATATTTACGTAATATTAGAATTTGAGTATTTAATATATGTTGTATAAGAGTAAAACATTTGAACTCTTGAAACTATTGGATAGTTTGGATATATGTGTTGAGCACGGTTGATGGGCCCAAGTGGCCGTATTGGATATATATATTGCATATATTGTTGATTGGGACAGGTTTATACAGGTTTTGTATTTGGGTAGAGCTCCGTACAAAGGAGACTCTTGATTTTCCTAAAGTGGCGTCGGGTAACCCGACCTCCATAATATTCATGAGTTGACAATTAGTCAACGGACCCCGAGGTTTTGGGGAAACGTCACAATAATATCCTAGACATTAATGTTACTAAAATTGAATGTAATAAGCGTAAGACCCGAGAAATTCCAATTTTGGAATAAAGGGCAAAATCGTAATTTGATTACAAAATTGTAATTAAGGTTAAAAATCCGTAATTAATTCTCACAGATCTCCGGATGATAAAGCGGTTACTTAGTTGGAATCGTCTCGTGAAATCTAGTTAGCACGTAAAAATTTCGTAATTTTAGCAGGAGCGGTCGAATCGACACGTTTTTTCAGGGCATCGCGTTTCGGTCTTGAAGTAAATCGGTTGATCGCGACGAAAGCCACATATAACATGCTCCTTACCGTAGGTGGTATGAGTGAAATGGTGAAAATGGACGGCGAGGTAGTGCAGAATATCAAATACGAGAAAAAGGGACATAGGGTCGATGCCAGTTTGATTTAGTCACTAAGTATTGAAATAGTGAATAGTTGTCTTCCCCAAATGTTAAATGAGAGACAAAACGTGGGAGGGGTGACGCTGCGGTGCAGTAGCCGATTTCTTAGAAGTTAGAGAGAAGGAGCAACTTCTCTCTAGAATCATGGGCGATCCGACCGTCGGCGGTCGACGGAGCAAGAAGGGAAGTTGTTCTACGCGGCGAGGACAACGCGTGGACCCCGGATTTGGGAGTTTCTTCAAACTCCTTGAGGTAGGATTTTCTCCCTACTTGTGTTTTATTCCCATTTTTAAGGGTTTTTCGATGTTTCGGTTGGTTTGAGGCCGTGAGGGCAGCAGTCGATCCCAAAACTTGGGAATAGGGTGTATTCTTTGAGATTTTTGGGTTGTCGTATTTGCCATAAAATCGATGGGTGACGGGCAATAATGCTTTAAATCATGCTTGATGTGAATAAATGCCGGGAATGAGTTGTTGATCGGTCCCAAAACATGGGACCGAATTATATAAATATTTTTGGAACATTAGGACAGCCGTGAACCTCCATAAACTGTAGGGGCTGTTTGGGAGTGGGTTGGTTTAACTTGTGTATTAAATGGTTGTAATTGTATGACAAAGGCCGGGAATGGCCGTGGATTTCGGGTTCACTAAGTGAATCGCTGTTTTGTGATTTTCGAGAATAGTAAACAAGGGTTTCACTATTCCCGGAATAGTGTTCTAAAAATATATATTTTGTGAAAATATGTTGGTCGAGTGATTTAAATTAAATTACTCGTATATGATCATTAGCCCAAGTGAGCTAATCTTGATATGTGAATTAATTAATTTACATGATATGATTGTGTGAATTGGTTGTTTTGTAAATATATGCATGTTTATATATTTACATGTGAATTAGACTGTTGTGGGATTGGCACACATGCATTCCATATGCACTGGAACATCCTAGGACTTTAGGAGTTAGTGCATGACATGAGTCTAGAGGAAAAATGGTTCGGAGGGTAGTCCAAACCAAATAATTTATCAACCGTCGGAGCGGCCCAGTTGATATTTGTTCATCGGAGGGTAGTCCACAAACAAATAATATATATCAATCGTCGGAGCGGCCCAATTGATATATATTCATCGGAGGGTTGTCCATTATTAAAACTAATATTCTCATACGAGGCTTAGGCGAGTGTGAGAGAGTCGGTGAGGACTCGGGATCTGAGTTGGTCATGTAGACATTCAAGTAGGATCATGCATTTGCTTGAATGTGTGTTTAATTGGAACATTGCCTGCACTTAGGTGGTGAGTGGCCATTTAGGGTGATTCTCCTCTTTGAGCTTTAGCTCACCCCGTCGTGGGATCCCCGCTGTTTTACGGTGCATGGAGCATGCGAGACGGCACAAGTCCTAGAGGCTGGCCCATTTAGAAGAAGCGGGATGTGGCTTTGATGTATACATGTATTAGAATGCTTTTCATTTTAATATATGTTGTATGAGAGTAAAACATATTAACTCTTGTAACTATTGGGTATATAGTTGGATTCATAGTCGGCATGTATATTGAGTACTGTTATGGGCCCAAGTGGCCATATTTTGTAAGACCCGAGAAATTTCAATTTCTGAAATAAGGACAAAATCGTAATTTCGATTACAACATTGTAATTACGGTTAAAAATCCATAATTAATTCTCTAGATCTCGGATGATGAAGCAGTTTCAGTTGGAATCGTCTCATGAAATCGTTAGCATGTAAATTTCATAATTTTCTGAGATAGTCGGGTCGACACGTTTTGAGTATCGCGGTTCGGTCTTGAGTAAAGCGTTTTCTATGCGACGAAAGGCCTGAATAGCATGTACTCATGTACCATAAGTGGTATGAGTAAGAGAGAAATGATGAAATGGACAGCCAAAATAGCGAATATCAAATCTGAGAAGAGACAAAATGGTAATTATGGAATTTGATTTTAAGTGGTAGAGGACAAAATAGCCAATAGTCACTCATCTCCTACAACAAGCCAAGACCAAAAAACGTGAAGGCTTTAATTTTGATGCAGTAGCTTCCTCCTTTCATTTCTAGAGAGAGTCTCGAACTTCTCTAGAAATCTGTGATCGGGCCGTTTAGTTTCGACCAGACAATGTCGGAAGGCTGTTCTCTGCGAGGACAGCGTGGACCAGGTTGGGTTTGACAACTCCAAGAGGTAGGATTTTCTCTCTACTTGCGTTTTATTCCCATTTTTAAGGGTTTTTCGATGTTTCGGTTGGTTTGAGGTCGTGAGGAGCCGTTTGATCGGTCCCAAAACATGGGACCGAATTGTTAGAAATTATTGGGGATTTTTCCCACCATCCGTGACTGCCCAGAATTTTTGGGCTGTTTGTGTGGAAATTTTCCATTTAAAATACATGTATTGATATGAAAAAGGCCGGGAATGGGCCGTAGGATCGAATCCCGGCTTGTGGGATCGGAATTGTAAGATTTTGGAGGTTTTGGGTGATAAAGGTGATGCCCGAGGGGAAGCTGTGTGGAGCTGTTGTGTTAAATTTGTGCCAATAAATTCTATTTTGGTGATGGGAGACCGGAAATGGGAATGGAAATCAGTTCCACCAAGAGGAGCTTAGGTGTGGGAGGTGTGGGGTACGCGGTGGGCCCCGACCCGTTGCTGTTTTGATTTGTAAGCGACCCAGGGTTTCATGTGAAATGGATACCAAATTGTCCATGTGTTGTGTGCTTAAATGGTATGAAATGAAGGAGCAGGTTGGTGTGGAATTAAATAGGTTAATACATTATTTTAATGTGTTAGTACAATGACTTCGAATTACATGGAATTAAATTGTGTTTGTAGGCCATTGTGTTGATTTTAAAATGTTAATGCATAAGCTTTATGTATTAACATGAGGTCTCAATTATGTGGAATATAATTGTGTGTGTATGTCATTGGAGATGAGTTTGATCATTAGCCCAAGTGAGCTAATTTTGATGTGATATATGAGTTGTATAATTACATAACATGATTGTGTGATTTGATTTATGCGAGTATATTCATGTTTATATAATTGCATGTGTTGTATGAATTATTAGTAGCATCATAATGCATTTCATATGCCTTTAGGAGTATCCTAGAGAGATAGGAGTTAGTGCATGGTATAAGTCCTAGAAGGCAGTTCTAGAGGATAGTCTAAAATGTTAATTATCGATTGGTCCACAAGCTTAAAATATCGACCGTCGAGACGGCCAGTTGATATTTATTCATCGGAGGATTAGTCCACAAACAAATAATATATATCAATCGTCGGAGCGGCCCAATTGATATATATTCATCGGAGGTTGCCCACTAAAATAATAATTCTCATATGAGGCTTAGGCGAGTGTGAAAGAGAGTCGGTGAGGACTCGGGATGCGAGTTGAGGTCATGTAGACATTCAAGTAGGATCATGCATTTTGCTTGAATGTGTGTTTAAGTGGAACATTGCACTGCACTTAGGTGGTGAGTAGCCCACTTAGGGCGATTCTCCTACGAGCTCTTTCTTGGTCGTGGGATCCCCACTTTTCACAGTGCAGGGAGCGTGCGGGGGACGGCTCGTCTAGGGTGAGCGCTAGAGAAGAAAGCCCGGAATGTGGCTTTGTTGATGTTTACATGTGATGGGAATGCTTCTCATTTAATATATGTGTTGTATAGAGTAAATCATTAACTCTTGCATTATGGATATAGTTGGAATATTGTAAGATATAAGCCATTTTGGATATAGTGTGATTAGTATTGGTTTTGGGCTGAAGGCCGTTTGTAATCGGTGATTGATGTTGGGAGCGGGTTTATGAAGATTTTGTATTTGGTGAGCTCCCCATACAAAACTACGCCTTGATTTTCGTGAAAAATGTCGGGTCACGACATTCTGGTATTCCGCGGGTTGGCGGGTGGTGGCGAACCCCGGGGTTTTGGGGCGTCACATATTTGGTATATATTGCATATATTGGATTGTTTGGGACAGGGTTTATACAAGTGTTGTATTTGGGTAGAGCTCCCCGTACAAAGGAGACTACGCGTTTTAGTGAAAAATGTCGGGTCACCCCGAGCATTCCGCAGTATTCAGCGAGTTGACGGGTAGTCAGCGGACCCCACGAGGTTTGGGCGTCCGCGACTTGGTATCGAGGCTTAGGTATATGGGCTACCTAGGGAGCTCGGGTTTGGGTATCCCATCACCCGGTGGAGTGGTATGGTGTAGATATGAGTTTATGGAAACCTATGGATGAAATTTGGGATTAGGCCATGGTTGAGGATGAGCATCACCACTAGGTGTGGTTCGATGTTGAGTTTAGGTATGAGATTACCTAGAAAATCACGGGACAAAACTAAGACACTACGTGCATGTGTGTATGTGTTTTGTGTGATTTTGTGTAGATGAATGGTGAATTATTGTGTGAACATGTGAAAGTTGATGAATGGTGTGTATGCCATGTTGTTTTGTGTTGTGGTGTTGTGTGCTTAAGTGGTTACTTACATGGGTGTTGGAACATGTTTAGGAGTTTTACGATTGAAGCTGGAGCAAAGAGAATAAATGGAAATAAATTGGAAAAATTAGTGGTTTAAAGGTGAAGAATTTAAATTTTAAGGTTTACGAGTGTAAGCGAAGAAAATTAAATCAAATAAAATTTTACTAAATTTATTTGGATTGTGAAGATGAGAGAAGAAATTGTAAAGCCAAGAAAAATAAATTTTACTAAATTTATTTGATGAGAATGGAAGAAAATAATTTTCTATGATTTTACAAGTGGTAGAATTGAAGAAAATGGAAGAAAATAAATTTTTATAAATTTATTTGAGTGGAGAAAAAATTTTCAGTGAAAAACTGGAAAAAGAAAATAAATTTTACAAATTTATTTGGTTTAGAGGTGAAGAAAATACTATTTGGGGTTTTACAAAGTGTAGAAACTAAAGAAAAATAGAAGAAAATAAATTTTTATAAATTTATTTGAAGTGTCAAAAAAAAATATTTTAGTGATTTTTAGAGATTTTTCAAATTTTGGAAATAAATGAAAAAAAAAAAATCATTTATAATGAAAAAACGAAATTTTTTAGTGCGAGAAATTTTGAGAGACTCTTGCCGATTTGTATGAAGAAAAGAAAAAAAAAAAAAAAAATTTGTATTGCAATACAGTTTTGTATTGCAGAGAATGAAGCTTGTAGATGCTTGGGTTGTATTGCAATAGGGTGGAAATTGTATTGCAAGATGGGTATTTTGGCTTAGGCGTATTTACTGTCTGATGTAGATGTCTCTACGGGGCTGTAGGAGACAAAAGCTGTGTCGCAATGCAAATTGTATTACAAAAGAAAGGCTAGACCCCGGTGGTGCATTTGAGATTTGGGGCTGGGCGTGCGGGTGGCGGGGCGCGCGCGGCTAGAGCGTCTTGGCGTTGGGACCGGCCCAGGGCGCGCGAGGCGCCCGGCGCGCGAGGGCGAGCAGCGCCGACGATGGCCTTGAGGCGGCCGGGCGGAGGCAGGCGCCCAGCGAGAACGGCGGTAGCGGCGACGGCGCGGGGCGCGGCTGGGCGTGGGGCTGGGCGCTGGGGCTTTGGGTAGTGCACTTTCGGTGCACTCGGCCCGATACCGTCCGTTTGACTCTTTTTTTCTGAGTCACCAAATGAACACCGTTCATAGTAAAATAAAATTTTTCGAAAAAATATTTATTAAAAATGAAATAAATCAAATAAATTTTGATAAAATTTTTCGAAAAAAATAAAATTTTTGAAAATAAAATTTGTTGGAAGCTTGATATTTTAAACGAAATTGATTGCGTATACGGGTTATGTGTATGATTGAGTGTCTCGAGCGTGGTTATGCCTTAGAACCTTGTATTGGATTTAACTACCATTTGAAATGGTGATTGCGATGATTCTCGTCACGAAATTATATGCATAGTGTAATGCGTATAGGAAAAGGGTGAATGCTAAGGTTAGGGATTATGACCTTAGGGATTTGGGTACTGATATGAACAAGAGCCTAGAACCTTATTGAAATAAATGAATTGAGTGGTTGGAATTTAACACCACTTAGGAAATGACGGGTGTTCAGTTCATGAACTGTCAAGTCTTATTAATGTCTCGACATACGCATTGCTAGTTAGGCGAGAAATGAAAGCTAAATGGTTCTTGTTGCCATGTTATTCGTGTAAATGGCTAGTAGAGGGCGAGGACAGAGGGCGTCCACGGGAGTCTGGTCGAGCTGTCGGTGTTTGATTGGACTTTTGCCGAGGGTACGTAGGTATTCTGGCCAGTCTTCATAACCTGTTTGGTATAAGCGGAGTTAGATAAGAAGATCCTAGTAACCTTCAGAGGTTTAGGGCGTATCATCCTCCGACATTCATAGGGGGGAAAGATCCGATGGTGGTATACCATAGGTTCATGCAAGATCGAGAAAGTGTTAGAGGCTATGGGATTATACGGCGCGGCCGGATTAGACTGGCTGCGTTCTGTAGCTAGAGAATGAGGCCCCAGATATGGTGGGGTGGGCAAGGACCTCTAGAGACCTTAGAGGAGCCGTTGCATGTAAATTCTCCCCTAGGGATTAGGGCGAGAATAGGGACGATATGTCGAGGTTGCGAGTTAGAGATCTCGGGGACTCTACTCACAGTGGACTTGAGGATTATGGACATGTCAGAGTTCGATGTCATCCTTGGGATGGATTGGTTGACAGTTTACAAGGTTGTTATCGATTGTGGCGCAGAGGGGATTCAGGCTACACCTGGGGCGGTACTCGTGTTGTATTAGGGAGCGACAGGTATTTTGCCCCGAGACGGTATCGGGTTCTTGATATCAGGGCGGTTGGCGGGTTGGCTAAGCGAGCCTTACCCTAGAGAGACGAAGAGGTGCGTACTTGGATCTACCTCGGTAGTGTCTTGCGAATATGTGGATGTTTTCGGATGAGCTACGGACTACCTCCACTGGGATGTAGACTTTGGTGCGAGTTACACGTTATTTCGCGTCTCTATGACTCCATGGGATGGCAGGTGAGTTGCGAGGAATTTCGAGTCCCGATTACAGAGCTATTGGACAGGGTTTTATCAAACGACGCACTTCACCATGGGGCGCTCAGGTTACATTGCGAAGAAGAAAGAGCAGAGAGACCCTTCGGCCATTGACTAAGCGTGGAACAGGGTTATGATCAAGAATCGGTACCCATTACCGAGGATTGATGATTTATTTGACCAGTTGAGGAGTGCGAGTCTACTCCAAGATAGACGCCACTTTGGTTACCATCAGGTGGGGTTAGGAGCAGAGATATCCACCCAAGATGGCTTTAGGGCCCAGCGTTATGGGCACTGATTTTTGCGATGATGCTCTTTGGATTGACGAATGCGCCAGCGGCATTCATGGATCTCATGCATAGTGTATTCCAACCCTATCTAGATCATTTTGTCGTAGTCTTCGTGGATGACATTTTGATTTACTCCCAGTCAGAGTGGGAGCATGAGTATCACTTGAGGATTGTTTTACAGCTGCTAAGAGATCATCAGTTGTACGCTAAGTTCAGTAGTATGAGTTTTAGCTTACTGAGGGGAGATTTTTTGGAACACGTGATGTTAGCATCGGGTGTTGGCGACCTAGAGAAGGTCGGCGGGGAGATGAGTTGGAGAGACCGAGATGTCAATCTTCAAGATGTGTAGTTCTTGGGATTGGTACGGGCGTCTGAACACGAGAATGGATTGAAGTTGTTCCATACGGGACAGGATCGTAGGACTTCGCCTACGGGACATGGACTCCATGGTTGGGACAGCCCTGACCATAGAGAGAGAAATCGAGGATACTTGGAACGCTCGGGATACGGGTGTTGGTAGCAAGAGGGAGGATCAGCTTCTTCTAGTTCGGGAAGGGCGAAGACTTACGCTTCCTGCTTAGTTTCGAGGACTAGGGCGGGATTGGTATAATTGATGGGATTTCCCCCGGAGACGGGGATCCCGAGACCTTGGGACAATGCGGTCGATTAGCCGTAGAACATGATGAGTATGCGAGTTCGCTCCTCCATGCCTGAGTACGGGTCAGAGGAACTAGTTTCAGTTTCGGGGGCTATACAAGCACTCTCAACAGCACAAATTGGCCAAAGGGGCCAGAGTGTGGAGTCGAAGTCGACGAGATCGGGTTATGTGACGTAGTAGACATAGAAATTAAGTATACATATTGGTTGTTGATTGTCAGGCTTGACATGGATGAGTTGACAACCATCGAGTTGTCAGTAATTGAGACCTTAGCCGGGTTGTCGTACTCGACACGTCATTGGATTTGGGCTTAGAGGTTAAGGCCTTTAGAGAAGCCAAGTATATATGTTCTTCCCTAAGGTGTAGGGGGAGAGTTGACTTGATAGGTCGGGATTATGAGTGAGAGATCTCTGAGATTCTGCTCATGGTGGACCCGGGAGTGGGTGCATGGTATGGTCATTCACCACTCATGGTGAGTGTGGGTTGAGTTGTCTTTAGGACTCGATCGATGAGACTCATAGTTAGATAAATGTAAGAGCTCGAAGTGTAAGCCCGGTAGTATGTCTTAGAGATGAAAACACGAGGACATGGTTATCGCGCGAAGCGAGGATTGAGTTATAGAGAGTCGGTGACTCGAGGTTCCCGGATACCAGCAGTGCGTGGGTGTTGGCGTCAAGGGCTCGATAAATGGGAAGTCGTCATGGCATGGATTAAGTTAATGATCCATTGGATTGTCGATGATTGTGACCTTAGAGAGGTTAGCGTTTACCTAGCAGGATGGTGTAGGGTTACGTTGTATGGATTATCACGGGTGTTAGAGAGACATTCTTGAACATGTCTGGATCATAGGGTAGAGGATTAGTTGCCCTTAGTAGATTATTCTAGCAGCAGTTATCGAGTGTACAGATAGCACCATATAGTCATGGTATGGAAGCCATGCTTGATTACCGTTATGTTGGACCAAGATGGAAGAGAGAGTTCCATCAGTCCTGATTTGATGAGACACCTCGAGAAGGTGAAGCGTCACGATAACGTCTTCTCCGCGGCTCAGGCCCGGCGGAAAGAGCTATGTGGATGTCTGGCGTTGACCCGCCAGAGTTGAGGTTAGTGATCACGTTTCCATGAAGGTGATTCCTCGAGAAAATTGGCAAGGTTCGGCAAGCATGGGAAGCTATGGCCGAGATTTATTGGGCCTTTCGAGATGCTCGAGGATATTCAGCATTCGCGTCTTAGGTTGGCTTTAACGCCCGGCATGTTACAGGTGTCTGAGGTGTTTCCGCGTCTCCATACTCAGGAAATCTACTCGGATCCGGCTCATGAGGTGGATTGAGGGCCAGATTGAATTAACCGCGGATGGGACGCCGGGAGGATTGATGTGCATTGTTGGATAGTCGTAATCGGGGTTTTGTGGCGCTAGGCCGTGAGGCTAGTGAGGAAGTCTTTATAGCGACAGCGTGGAGTGGAGGGTTAGCGTGGTGCGAGGACACGATGCGGACCACTTATCCCTTCGTGTTTAGGGATGAAGGTACGTAGTTTAGTCATTTACAATTTAAATGACTAGTTTACATGCATGATAGAGTGCATGTTGCATATGCATGTGTTTGATAAAGATCGTTTGAATTTCGGAATGAAATTCCTTTAAGAGGAGGGGAGAATGGGCAGAAGTCAATTTTGGAATAAGGGCAAGGCCAGTAATTTTGATTACAAAATTGTAATTACGATTAAAATCAGCTGGTATTCTCTAGATCTCGAGATGATGAAGCGGATTACCTGCGTTAGAATCGTCTCGTGAAATCTAGTTAACGTCTTGGCGTTTGGTCTTAGTCAAATCGGTTTTGATGCGTAAGCTTATATATAACATGTACTCATGTACCGTGAGTGGTATGAGTAGAGAAATGGTGAAAATGGGCTGACAAGGGTAGTGCAGAATATCAAATACGAGAAAAGAGGGACATAAGGGTCATTTTAAGTTTGATTTTAAGTCAGCTAAATGTGAAATAGTGAATAGTTGTCTTCCCCCGAATGTTAAATGAGAGACAAAGCGTGAGAGGGGTAATTTTCTGGTGATGTGATTTCTTGAAGTTAGAGAGAGAAGGAGCAGCTCTGCATAAAAAAGAATCATGGCGATCAGGCCGTCGGCGGTCGGCGAACAAGAAGGGAAGTTGTTGCGCGGCGAGGACAACGTGGACCCAGTTTGGGAGTTTCTTCTGGCACTCCTTGAGTGGGATTTTCTCCTACTTGTGTTTTATTCCCATTTTAAGGGTTTTAGATGTTTAGTTGGTTTGAGGCCGTGAGGGCCGCTTGATCGATCCCAAAACTTGGGGGACGGTGTAGAATTTCTTTGAGATTTTGGGTTGTCGTGACTGCCCGTAAAATCGATGGAATTTGTTGAATTGGCAATAATGCTTTAAATCATGCTTGATGTGAATAAATCACAGGGAATGAGTTGTTGATCGGTCCCCAGTATGGGACCGGGTATCTCATTTTTTGGAACATTAGGACGGTAGTGAACCTCCATGGCGCAAGGTGTTGGGAGTGGGTTGGTTTAACTTGTGTATTAAATGGTTGTAATTGTATGACAAGGCGGGAATGGCCGTGGATTTGAGTTCCTTAAGTGAATATTTGTTTTTGTGATTTTCGAGAATAGTAAACAAGGGTTTCATATTCGAGAATAGTGTTCTAAAAATATATATTTTGTGAAAATACATGTTGAGTCGAGTGATTTAAATTAAATTACTAGTATATGATCATTATTAGCCCAAAGTGAGCTAATCTTGATGTGTGAATTAATTAATTTACATGATATGATTGTGTGAATTAGTTTGTTTTGTAAATATATGCATGTTTATATATTTACATGAATTCAAACTGTTGTGGGATTGGCACATGCATTCCATATGCCTTTGGAACATCCTAGGACTTTAGGAATTTAATTGCATGACATGAGTCTAGAGGAAAAATGGTTGGAGGAGGTAGTCTAAAAATATTAAATGATCGGGTAGTCCAAACCAAATAATTTATCAACCGTCGGAGCGGCCCAGTTGATATATATTCATCGGAGGGTAGTCCACAAACAAATAATATATCAATCGTCGGAGCGGCCCAATTGATATATATTCATCGGAGGGTTGTCCACTATTAAAACTAATATTCTCATACGAGGCTTAGGCGAGTGTGAGAGAGTCGGTGAGGACTCGGGATCTGAGTTGGTCATGTAGACATTAGTAGGATCGTGCGTTTCTTTGAATGTGTGTTTAATTTGGAACATTACCTTCACTTAGGTGGTGAAGTAGCCCATTTAAGGTGATTCTCCTACTGAGCTTTAGCTCACCTGATCGTGGGATCCCCCTTTATTTTAAGGGTACATGGAGCATGCGACGGCTCGTCCTAGAATTTGGCGCTAGAAAGCCGGGATGTGGCTTTGATGTATACATGTATTAGAATGCTTTTCATTTTTAATATATGTTGTATGAGTAAACATATTAACTCTTGTAACTATTGGGTATATAGTTGGATTCATAGTAAATGTAGTGAGTCTTGTTATGGGCCCAAGTGGCCATATTTGGTATATTGCATATATTGGATTGTTTGGAGACGGAGTATATGCGGGTTTATACAAGTTTTGTATTTGGTAGAGCTCCCATTACAAAGGGCTACGCCGATTTTACGTGGCTACCAGGTCACCCGACATTCCGCAGCTCATTCCATGAGTTGTGGGTAGTCAACGAACCCCCGGGTTTTGGGGCGTCACAATAACCATTAATTTAATTTTAAAATTATCTTTAAATATGAGTATTGTCGACATTGGGTCGTACAATCTCATTAAAATTTTGAAATTATTTTAGATCCAATTCCATAAAATTCCTCATGTTTATTCGTTGGGGCATCACATAATCATTTTATTATTGGATCCTTAATGGAGCCCACATGTTTCAAGTTAATTTTAACATGCAGATTCAATATTTACATTAATTTTATTAGGTTTTCCATAATAATAATAATATTATATAGACATTAATGTTACTAAAATTTAATGTGATAACCATTAATTTAATTTCTAAATTATCTTTAATATCTTAGTATAGTCGACGTTGGGTCGTACAATCTCATTAAAAATTTGAAATTATTTTAGTTCCAATCTCATAAAATCCGATCATGTTTATCTGTTGAGCATTACATAATTATTTTATTATTGGATCATAATGGAGTCCACATGTTTCAAATTAATAAAATTAATTTTAACATGCACCATTCAATATTTTACATTAATTTATTAGGTTTTCCATAATAATAATATCTAGACATTAATGTTGCTAAAATTGAATGTGATAACCATTAATTTAATTTCAAAATTATCTTTCTTAGTATTATCGACATTGGGTTGTACAATCTTATTAAAATTTGAAATTATTTTAGTTCAATCCCATAAAATTCGAATCATGTCATTTTATTGGACCCTTAATGGAGCAGTAGGTTTCAAATTAATTAAATTTAATTTTAACCTTCACTCATTCAATATTTTACATTAATTCAACTAAATACTTCATAATAATATTATCTAGACAAAACAAATATCATTATGCATATGTATATATCACATGATGAAATTATATGGCACCACCTATTCTAAGTAGCATGGCAAGAAGCATACATCATATGTTATATCTATATAAAACAGAGGTATAAGCAAAAGAATAAATAATGGGCCTTAATCCATAGTTTCCTAGAGAAAGAAAAAAAATAACAAGCCCGATAGGGCCAGGAACCCTAACTTGATATCTGACAATCCATCTTTCCATAAGGTCTTGAAATTCTTTGAATTGTGGACCAGTTAAGGGTGATTTCTAGGGTTTTTAAGCCCAAAACACAAAACTCTTAACTAGTCCCCTCATAAGCAAGCACCAAAATGGTGGACAATCACCGTACCTGACTTTGATCACCACGATATTATCTTTGGGAAGGTATATCACCACATGAGGAACGACTAGTAACATTTGTCCAAATTCGGCACTTTAAGCCCCCACGCATCGCCAAAAATCAAAAAGCAAAATCGTTGTCAGTCACCGCACAAAGCTTGAATCATCATGAAATTTTATAGAGGGATAGAACAACACTTGGAACATCTTGGTCAAATTAGTCCGTCGAGACTACACACGGCGACCCAGGCCAAAACCAAAATCATCGCCATTCAGCACTTACGGACGGACACGAAATTTTATAAGGAGGTAGATCACGAAGAAAGGGATTAGGCGCGGAATTTGATTCCAATCCAGCTATGCGTGCCCACATGCACCCTCGGAAGCCAGCGCGTGAGTCTAGTCTCGGCCGGCTTTATGCGACACGTGTGGGCACGTGTCGGGTCTTCAATGACCCTCTTCCTCCCGCTGACCCTCTTTGTGTCCCCTACATGATTATGGTGTTGGTATGCCAAACCGAGGCTTAGATCTACGAAAAACAATGAAACTGATAACATGCGATTGTTCCACTTTGGATACTTATTATATAATTATCAATAAATCGAACACATAAATTATCCAATAAATAAATAAATAAATCAATGAGGAATACCTAATCTTATGATTGGCCTCAAGTTACATAAAAAAAAAAAAAATACAATCAAATTTCTACCATGGATTAAGGCGAAATAAAACATTCATTCATACAAAAATATAAATAACATGAAACATAAAACCTAGAAGTCATATATCTAATTAGATCAAATATACATGTAAAATATAATGATTCGATTTACCACACATTGATTCAATCAGGCTCTGATACTAATTGTTGGGATCAATGTATAGCAGGCTTTGGATCATGATTGGATAAGATATGTGATACACTAATGTCATCGGGCTTAGGGTTTACTAACCTCTTGGCGGAACCTTTCAAGCTATTCTAATTAAATAGAATCTAGGTGTAGGCGGCGCCTAGTGCCAGAGACTAAAGGAGAGAACACCCACGTGTGTGTGTAAAGACCATATGGAGGGAAATATATCAAGGTCCTAAGGAAATGGGATCTGTTATATACTCAAAATTCTAACCTTATGGGTTACTTGTCAAGCAATGACAATCGGGCGACACCAAGCCACCTATATTGTATTCTATTTTTTTTTTTATAATTAGAAATCCATTAGAGGAGTAAGGAGACAAATAGGCCAAGTGCTTAATCTCTATCTGTTAGAAATCCATTGGAAAGTAAGAAGCTAATAGGCTATAGTAATCTCTATCCTGCCATGTTAGATGCGATAGATTTCTTTTTAGGAATAAGGTTTTTTCTTGCATATTAAGTAACCAAACTCTTGTTTATTATTGGTTTCTTATCTTTTAAATAATTATTAATAGACTATATCACTAATTAACTAATGCAGGGATCTAATGATTGCATGATTAATTTTGGCTCTTCATCGACGGATCATAGTGCTTTTAAAACATAAGTCCCGACAATTTATTGTAAAAAATTGAACTTAAATTTGGGATAAAATGTATGGGTAGAGTGAAACCGTTTCTAAGATAACTTTTTGTTTTTCCCGATAAGAAAATAAAAGATATATTTGATAACCAAAAATTTTATTTTATTTTTAATCTCTGAAAACTTTTAAATTATTTCAAATATATATTTTAAAATTTTAAAAAATTTAATTCTATAAATATATATACAAAATAAGACACTTTATGTAAATTATTTCTAAAACATATTTAAAAATATTAAAAACGAAATTAAAGTTTCTAATGGGATTTTACTTCTTGGAGTTTATGAATAGTTTTTTTTTAATTAAGAATTCCAATTGAACATAACCATTAATCATATTTGAATTGAATCTAATCCCCAAAAACAAAAACTAGTGGAGTTGAATCGAATCATATGAAACATCCTAGGACAAAACAAAACAAAACAATCCAACAGCGGTTAGAATTAAAACAAAAATGTTCTTAAAAGCTAAAAAAAGAGGAGTACGGATGTGAAGACATTGGAGGAAGAAAAGGAATAATGCAAAGATGTAGATGGAATCGGCCATGTGAGAGATCACGTGACATAGCCTTGTAAGATGTAACTAATGGAAGCATGATTGTGTTGTAGACAAGAGTGTGCTCTGTAAGGTCACAAGTAGCGTCTTTTGATTGAACTTTTCTATTCCACGTGTCATTATGGTATTGGTTAATGCCTATCCTTGACATGACAGACATTATTATCTCATTGTTTTATTCACACCGAAGTGAGAGGATGTGGCGTAACCCTTGCCCGTGATAACATCATTTGTATATCTGTTCCCACTTTAAAATTGGAGTTCGCGAGATATTTAGGTTATTTAAAAAAAATTTGCTCGAAAATAAGTTGAAATTGAAAATAACATTTAAACTAATATACAAAATTTATCATCTATTCTTTCAAAAAAATAAAAAAAAATTTAAGTCAATACCGTAATCATAGTCATTGATTATGACATTAATTTTAAAAAATTTCAAAATATTTTTAATACTATAATAAATAACTACAACATTAAGATAAAAAAAAAATTCAATATTATATTAAATAGCTACGGTATTATTATTTATGTACTAATTTTGATATTATTTTTTTATTTTTGCCTATTTTAATAATTTTATTTTTCAAAATAAATTATATGTCCAATACTCTTAAAATGATGAGAAATTATGTTTTGAAGTTAGATGAACCTTATTTGATAGACCATCAAATTAAGCCATTGATATTTTGTGAACAAAAATGTTCATCTCCCGTCAAGTCCAACACTCCCAATTTGCCATCTCCTTCCACAAATGCCACTCTTCACACATTTTTCCACTGACGGAACTTGCCCGATTTTTTCTTTTTCAATTAGTGTTCAAATTTTTTGGATTTTTTTGTGTAATAAGCCAGAATAAATTAAATCAACTTTTGATATATATCAATACATTTACCTATATTAATAAGTAATTTAATAAATATAAAACAATATTTTTCTTATTCATAATAAAATTTATTTATAATATTAATTTTCATATTTTAATCTTATTTTTTATACTTTTATATTTTAATTTTTATAAACCTAAAATTTAAAAAAATGAAATAAAACCTGAAGTTAAACTTTTTTAAAGGTAAAGTAATAAAAAAAACCTTAACTATTTATAAAGAAAATATATTAATCATTTCAATTCATTTAAAATATATGTAGAATAAAAATGTAATAAATGTATAAAACTAAAATGTATACTAACAGATAACGATCCACTGTTCTATAATATTAATTCTTCTAAATCTATATAGAAATGTGGATTGTTGTACTTGTTTTGAAATTGATTAAAAGCAGTGTCGAAATGCCATATTGAGCCACAAAAAGAAGACCTAAATCTTTTTAGAAACTTTTAGGTCTTTTTTAATTTGATATTGAGTTTAAGTTGAGAACACAACTTAAGACCTTCTCTTTTGACTGTATGAGATCCTCCATAAGTAAGGGGGAATTGAGTGGATTGTTCCTCCATGTTTTCTCTAGAGGCTTCTTGAACTACGTAGTTGAAAGCCTTAGGAAGACCATAAAGGAATCTTTCCTTCGATGAAGCTCTAGCATCGCTCTTACCATCAGGTTGCTAAGAACACATCATAATACCATTTAAGGTCACTTGTTCATCTTTAAGTTTTGTAAATTTCGAAGTTCTTTCTCCATAAATGCTTGGATCACATGAAGTGTTTGGTTATAGCATAAGCCAATCTTATGATTAATTTTGTTCTCCTTCCTCATTTGTACTTTTTAGAATATGAAATCTTTCTTTTTCAGTTAGGTAATTGTCCCACCAAAGTTTCAATGTTCCATTGAAACCTGCTGTAACTAACTGAACAGCGTTCCAATCATCATCTGTTTGCAAATAAGCGATATTGCCATTTGCATTGACGAAACTAATGAAGAATTTTCATGTTCGAAAGAGCATCTATGTTAAGAATATAGATGTCATTGCTAATATAACTATTTGTTTTGGTTGTTTTTCCTCAAATTGTAAATGCGGAGAGTAGGCCTTTGATAAAAGTTTTTTGATCTTTGATGCCAAGTTTTTAACTTGTTTATTTGTTCTTCTTCTTGTTCGAGTAATATCTTGATAAGTTTTTACGAAACAATAGGAGAATTTGTTTCTGATCACTTAAGAAATTTGCTTGGGTTTTGAACAAGAGGGATCTTTTATTTCTATTCTGCTAATTTTTTGTGTTAAAAGAAGTCTTATCAATTCATCATTACTTTACCTCTAATTTAAGGTTTTTATTGGTTTGAATATAAGACTTTCTTGTTTTCTTCTTTTTCTTCCTTTTCGAGTTTATAATTTTTTTGTAAAGTATTTACTTTCAATTCTATTTAATTGAGTAGAAAGTGTTCCTAGAATTTGATTTGTAAAATTATTTTGTTCTTGAGTGTCTGCCTTTATATCTTTTCGAGTTTTGTCGTGTTTTAAATGCTTCTTTTGCCCCGAATCGAATTTGTTTAAAGGTGAGGCTATTATTTCTACACCTTGAGCCTTTATTTTTATTTCTTCCGGGGATGGGTTGATACTATCTTCTTTCCAGTAGTATTTGACTTCCATTCTTTTGGAACATATTTATTGAGAAAAGGGGATATTTTATTTGATTGTTCTTTGCATAAATATCAAAATATGTGTGTGAGACCCGGAAAAATCCATGTTTTCTAGGAAGGATAAAATGGTAATTTAGGTTGAAAATCCGAATTTTCTAGATCTCGGATGTGGCGAATTCACGCAGTTGGAATGGTCTCGCGAGAAATCTGAAACACGTCAATTTCGTCGGTCCAGAGGCGGTCGAATTTCACGTTTTCGAGCACGGAGGATGCATGACACTTGGCACGTTTTGGGAGGCCCAGAGGCGCCACGTGTCCAGTGCAGATGCAGTCAAACTTGAGGTCAAGTGGGGCTCACTTGTGACACATGGCATGATGCCATTAGAGGGATATCTCAGGTAGATGGATAAGGATAAGGGGGTAATCTAAGGTGTCAGTAGAAATGGACATGTAGCGATGAGAGGACTTTCCTCTTGACCAAGTCTTCCAAATCAATTTGGAAGAGAAGGAGAGAGGAGAGACCAACCGAGAAGGAGAGTGAGGAAGGGTTTTTTTAGAGAGAAATCCACCTTCTCTCTAAATTCCCCGACGATCGGGCAGTTGGCTTAAATGAGACAAGGAGCTTAAGTTGCTCCCCACGGCAAGGACTACTCGTGGGTACCAGTTTTGAGGGATTTCGACAAACTCTGGAAAAGGTAGGGTTTTTCTCCTACTTGCTTTACTCTTTGTAAGGGTATGTAATGGATAGAGGTTGTTGAGGCTGGATGGCGGGTGGTTTTGATTCAAAGCTTTGGACCGAGGTTAGGAAATCCTAGAGTGTTTTGGGCCCGATCCGCGGACTGTTTGGGTGTTTTGCTTGATTTGCGTGGTGTATGTTGTTACCATGAGAAAAATAACATGTTTGTGTGATGTTATTGGGCGGTTCAAGGCGAACGCCGGATAGTGCCTTAGCCCGTGAGCTAAGTTTATGTTATTATTATAAAGCCCAGACATAACATGATGTATGGATTAAATTATGTTAATCTATGCATGAGTGATATATTAGCATATGTAATATAGTGTATTTATTGCATTGCACTTAGGTGGGGAAGTAATCCAAGTAGGAAATTCCCTTCTTGCGGAAGCTGCTCACCAGTCGTGGAATTTATTTTTTTAGATGCAGAAGGCCAGGCAAGGTCAGACGAGCTTAGGGGCCTTCTGATGAGCGCCAAGATGGCGCTTATCTTGTAATTTTTGTTCTTTGTAAAAATTACGGGCAAGAAACCCATTTTTGTATAAATTGTAATTAAGCACCATTGTAAATAAATCATTTTTTGTATAAAATATAATAATTGTGTTGAATGGATATACGAGGCTGACCAATTGGTTTACATGAACGTGCCTCGTGTGAGACACGTGGATTTCATGGAGTTGACGGGTGAGTCAACGGACACCGAGGATGGGGCGTCACAATGTGAACATTGGAATATTCATTTCCATTGTTTCCCATAGTTTATTCCATTGTTCTCTAAATTTCTCTTTTGTTTCTTGAGATAATTTTTGAGAAAAACCATTGCTTTTTCTTTATGTTCTTGATTTTGCTTCTTTTCTCAAGTATTCTTTGTACATTTCAAACACATTTCTGTGTCATGTTGGTGAGAGGGCTCATCATTTGGTGACATCATTTGAAGAAAATGTTGGAGACCTCTCTGGAGAGTTTTGAATGTTTAGTTAGGTCCTTGTATATTTTAAATGCGGAATAGTAGATAGAATAGTCTACTTCTTCTAGATTTAAGTTTATTGGGCTGTTTGATCTTCACAGGGAAGGAGTTCTAATTTCTAAATAAGAATTAGAAGACCTTCACGAATATGATCTTGTTAAGTTTTCTTTTCTTGGCTCCAAAATTAGTTTGAACATTTATCCATATTTTATTATGGATAGAGTTTTAGTTGTTCAATCGGTTTTGGAGCTAAGAGTTGTTTGAAATTCCATTGGAGGGGATTGTGTTAAACATTCCCATGGAATAGGTTTGGAGATATAGTTGTGAATTTTCTCATTTGCTTGCCAGGTAATGTTTGATCTTTTGGTGAGAGACCAGCGATTTGGATTAACTAAAGTTATTCTTTGTAGTATACCCTGTATACTATAAGTATATTTCTTGACCTAGGATCCATGTCATAATTTTGAGTTTGAATGTTTAGAGTTAAGGCTTTATGAATGCTCTTATCATTCATACAGTCTAACTCTAGATTTGGATAACAGGTGAAATACACACGGTCCAGCTTGATATATTTGTTTCCATTAATTACAAAAGGAATCAGAATTTGTTATGTCTTGCATCAACGAGACATATACATATATAGGATTTGTCTAACCTAACTTTGGTTAGGGGTTTGGCTGCTATAGATAGCTCTATGTAGAATTTTGAATTTTTCTTTTTGAATTTGTTCTAGATCATAGATCTAAAAGTTCAATAGTTCGTCTGGAACCTATTGAATGAGTATTTTTCACGATTCTATAATCTTTTGAATTCAAAAGTTCTATTTTGTATAGTTCTTTAATATTTTTGTTTGGCATTTCCCAATTTTTTGATATCTGCATTCCCAATCTTCCTATAGAAACGAAAGTTTGTTTTCAAATTGTTGGGTGTTTTCTTGCTCATTTATGTTATTGTTCTGTCTATCTGGATAGAGCAATATTTGAACTAGTACCTACAAATTTTTTGTTAATTTATTTCTATCCTTTCTACAGTAATTGGGATTCTAACATTTAGAGGACACTTGCAAGGACCACCTACCACACCTGAGGGCTTTCGGTGACCAACGGATACTGCGGGCGACCAACACTATGTGGGAATCACAATTATTTTGAAGAATACAAGCTAAAATTAATCAAAAATTTTGCGGAAACAACTCTGATGCCAAATTCTCTACAGGACCTTAAACAATTTGAACATATATATTTTTGAACAGTAAATATTAAAATTTTGAGCAGAGTAACAGTAAATTTGATTTCTTCAAAAGTACGGAGGCGTTGTAACAACGGGTTTCCTGTTTAAACACCACTTAGTGGGTTCAGGAGGTTTGAGGTTTCCAGCCTGATATACTATTTGAAGTTGAAGATGTTGAACAAACATGCAAGCAGTATGCAATTTGAATCAAATAAAACGATGTGAAATTTGAATTGAAATTTATTGAACTTTGGCTTACAAACTTTGATGCAAACTTTTGATCAGGAAAGCTTAGTAAGCAAGTTGGATACAAAAGGCTCTGAGCTCTCTCTAACTTCCTTATCTCTCTAAACTTATCACGCACAAATTAAGGAGACAACGCCATATATAGAAATTTTGGATTTGAAATAAAACTTTGAGCGTCCACCACAGGTGGATCACATGTAACTTTGAAGGGTCCACATACTTGCGAGTCACATGTCTCTTGCTTTTTTTGAAAGTCCTGCTTTGTGTCAGCAATTTTGTTTTCTTTGCGAAGTGGAGGCACCTTTTTTGAAAGTGGGGGCGTACCATCGCGTTTGAAATGAATCTGAATCTTCATCACTGCACTTGTGGGTCTAGATTTTCCATTCTTCATTCATCCCATCGGAAAAGCATCAATTGATTTCTTGGAATTTTGAGCTGTACATTCACGAGGCAGGCTTTTTAGAAGATGTTGATGATATCCTCCTTATCATCCTTACTCAAGGGGAGTGAAGGGAGGCCGTAGCACATGTCTTCATTTTCTTCCGGAAGAAAGAAATTTGTCTTTGCTGCAGTATCAATCTCGTCTGAGTGTTGGTCGTGAGTTTTGAAGCGTCTACAATCACTTCTGCTTGGATTTGTTTGAGATAGGCCCTGTACGCTGTTTTTGAAGGAAATGAGTTTCTTGTTATTGGGCCTGTGGGTTCAGGACCAAACGGTACCTTGGCACTTTTTGAGAAGGGCTTTTTCAAATTGGGCTTTTGGGCTTCAGTCCATTGTTTGACAGCATCAAAGCTTTGGGCTTCAGAGATTTTGAAACGGCCCACCATTTGATTTTGGTCCTAATGAAAACTTAGGAATGGGCTTGGATGGGATTGATGGGTACACAAATCCCAACAAAGAATCAAGGGATTCTTAATTGAGAACAAAGAAAAGTGAATAGCTATTTCGGGAGGGAAAAAAGCTTTCTGGTTGATTTGAAATAATAAAAAAATTTTGGTGATTTCGGGACGGAAAATATTTGATTATCCATAAGAAGCCATCATTCCTGAAACCAATTTGGAAGTTTTTGAACTTTTTCAGTCGATTAAAAACCAAGAATGAGTTTTGGCCTGATAAGTGGTTACCAAGCGTTTTTTGCGGTCATAAAAATCAAAGTTTGAGGATCAAAATGTTCGAAAGTCTTTGTGGGTAAAAATATTTTGACCCCAATCTTTTTCATTAATGACTTTCAAAATTTTGCATTTTGAGTAAGCAAAGTCATTACCCTCAGGGTTCATGACATGAGATATTTGAACAGACTCCGTATCTACGAGTATGAATTCGTAGAATTTACGGGTTTTGAGTATTTCGTTGGAAATGAAACACTTTCATTTTGAAAAACGACCTCAATCTCACCGGAAGCGATATATGATCGGGTTCTAAATTTAATGCCGATTTTTTGTTCTTTTATTTGGTATGCAAATTTTGGAGTTGGTGTTTGAAAAAGAAGGGTTAAGGGTTTTCCCGAAACTTAGCTTGATTTGAAGTTTGAGGCCTTGCCATTGCATAGGAGGCTTTTGAAGTGAGTTTGATTGGATGCAGCTTTGCTGTCCATTTCCTGCAAAAATTCGTGAAAGGAATCAGGTAAAACATTGAAGAGATCTTTGATAAATTCAATTTCAAAATCAAAAGCAGATAAAATAGCTTGTCATCACGGCAAAATGTTTTGAAACTAAGTTTTGAACATCTTTTGCAATATTTCTTTGCGCTTTTTGCGATCAACTCTTAAAGAAATTTTTTGTTGAAAACATCACTTTGAAATTTTTGAATGCATAAAGCAATGGCTAAAATTTCTTTTTTAACCGTTGAATAATTCAATTGTGGACCACTCCAAACACAAGAGTGAAATCTAACAATTGAAATTTTGTTTTGAAAATCTTGTTTTAAAATCCCACCATCACATATTGGAGGCACATCTTTGTCTCTATAATAGGAAAGGCTTACGGGTGAAGGATATTCATGAGGAAGTTCCTTAACTTTGGATTTTGACTTGTTTGACTACAGGTATGTTCCTCGAGACCAAGGTAAAGTTTTCTTTAACCTTTGAAATAAAGGCTTGATTAAAATCCTAAGATTTGGGTAAAAAACTCAGCTCGTGTGGGACCGGAGCCGGATACCCTTCCGAGGTACCGGGTGGTCCATATAGTCGGAGTCCCATTGTACAATCTCTAGGGAATGCACAGGGGCCCCACCTAAAGAAGAAGTAAATACACCGCAGCACTATATTACCTCGAATATATAGATAAATCCACGACCGACTATCCAGTGGAGTCGTAACCACATCATGTCGTAAAAGGAACTCAATGAGTTAATACTAATGTCGAGCATTCTAAGAGTATTGTAGTTTAGGGGTACAAGTAGAAATGAATAAGTCCAATACATCAAACACAAATGGATAAAATGCAATAGAGTCACGGCAATTTGTGGGCGGGGAAAGCGACGTCAAATGCAGCGCCAGAATAGGTACTACGATGCAATGCGGACCTAGGGAGCGATTTAAAAACAATAATGTGAGATAATAATCTCGAGTGGTGGCATAATTTATGAAATAACATTTTTATATTTGCAATGGTTCTCCTCTCAAAACCTTCCGTTCACTCTTTGTAAAGTTCCCCGTTTAGAAACATTTACAAAACCCAACTTTTACCCCACGTCCATCATATGCAAATCATGCTCCACAAATAGGCAGGCCACTGATGTTAAGAAAAACCATAATGCACTTGCATACACACAACATAAGCCAAGCACAAAACATGTATAGCCATCGATGTAGATAACTTTGAAATGCACCAAATCATGAGTATTAAAATAGTTATACTATATTTAGAGAAAACAACATGTCCATACCACATACCCATCATAAACCGTCGGTAAGCGAGCCTCTCGCGACAAGTGACAACTAATGAACTTTGTGAATTTTTGGCCATCCGCGTGGCAACTAGCGCAAACCTCCGGTAGACAGGCCATCCCACGTGGCAACTAGCAAACCTCAAGTAGACCACGACCCTCCGCGTGGCTGACTAACAAACCTCCGGGTAGACCCGGCCGTCACGTGGCACTAGCAAACCTCGGTGAGCCCGTATGCGATGGCACCTAATAAACCACCAGGAGTAAACTGGCCATCACGTGGCACCTAAATAACCTCACAGGGTAAACTTGGCCATCCGCATGGCACTATCAAACCTCGGATCGCTTTGGCCATCACGTGCCTTAACAAACCTCAGTGAACTGTCCATCACGTGTCCTCTAATAATCCTCACAGGGTAAAACCCGGCCATCACGTGTGGCAGTAACTAAACCTCCCGGCTAACGACCTGCGTGGTAACCAATATAACCGTTCCGCTCTCACATGTACCTTTCCAACAATAAAATTATTAGAGTGGAGTCCTGAAATCTCGAATCCACCTTTTCTTTTAACAATAATTTTCAAGATAGTTTTACAACTTGATCCATGTACTCAAAATATCAAACACCAGACTCATCCCGAGAACACGATAAAACTTGCAAATAATGAATGTTGATAAATTATCACATGAAATAATAACTTGTTTATCTGAAACCGAAAATCATGTTTTGAATGCAACCAACCATTTGAAGTCAAGCGGTATATAGAGTAAATTATTTTATCACAATAGATATATCAACATAATAGCGAATCATTTAAGCATATAAGCCTTAACTCCACGGACTATAGGCAGCTCAGTCTAACTCCCTGCCGAGGATGCGTCTCCGGCCGCGTGAGTGCACCGCCAATATAGATAAAACTCTGCTTAGGCTCACTAATAAAGCGAATAACAACCTTAGGATGCCACAGAAGGCCTTAGAATAACTGTTAGAACTAAGAAACCATCAGGTGGACTCAAGCGGTCGATTACATAGTGCCCTATAGACGATACCCCGAGTGGGGCTTTTCACCGGGAGCTAATTTCTCGAAATTGAGCGAGTCCAATAATTCCTAAAAACATCCAATTTCACTAATACAACTGAATTTTGTCCAATTTGACCAATTGATGCTCTATTTAGATCCGAGCTTCTCGGTAATTACGAAACAACCTGAAATGGAAACCTAGCAAGCGATGTCCAAAATTTACAAACCACATATCAATGGAAAGCCCGAAGACCAGGAACTCATTGGTACCATTACCTTGGTTCAACGGTCGTATGGTGGCGGAGAAAAACTTCGATCTAACCGGCGATTTTGTTTTCGTTGTAACTTTCAAGCGGTGAGGAATCTGCAAAAAGGGACCGTAGATGAGTTCAGAAGGTCAAAATGGTGGAAAGGAGCTATGGGGGTGGCACGAGGTGGCGAAAATTCGCAGAAAATCACAAAACTTAGGTGAAAATGCGTGCGGCCGCCGTCGGGTTCGCGGCCAGGATCCGAAGCGTAGTCCGGCGGCGGTTAACCGTGTTTTATGGCCCGGCATCGTCCGGCGGTGGCGCCACCTATTGGTCGGCGTTATTACAGTAACTCAGGCGGTGGTGCCTCGTGCGGTCCTATTCTCCGCGGCCGCCTTGGTGGCTACTTTTCGGCCCGGTGGTTCCGGTTTGGAGAGTTTTCTCTTAGGGTTTTGGGAGCTCAAGTGTTGTTTGAGCTAGGAGTTTTTCATTTAGTATCACAAGCTATGTTTATATAGGGTCTAGGGTCACTTTCGGGTAAATCTGATTGGTGCAGACATGATAAAGTGCTCTTGTTGAACTACAATAGTGCAATAAGCTTTTTATCTAGTAAGTGGATTGTGACGTTCTTTGTCTATGAAGACTTCTGTCGTGAAGAGGCCTACGAAATAGTGTGTCTTAGTTAACCTAAAACTATTCCTCCTGAAAAGTCAAACTTGGTCAAATCTTGGTCAACTTGGTCATTGGTCAAACTTGGTCAAACTTGGTTAAAGCTTTGAATTGGCTAAGTATTATTTAGTACGGGTCATTACATACATAGTTAAGGCTTCTAGAACCTTTGTAACTGTGTTTTATCTTGATTTCATCGAGAAATTTGTTTGCAAAATCTATTGCTCTTTGTATCGGTTTATTTTGTGTGATGAATATCAATCCTAAAAACCTAATATTTGTTTGGAAACAATTTAATTTTTTTGTTGCGAGAGATTACTAAACCATTATCTCTTACAGATTTTTATTTTTAAATGTTTGAAATGCTCCTCAATTGAATTTGAAAATATAAGAACATCATCAATATAAACAATAGAAAATCTAGTGTATTCATTGAATATTTCATTCATCGTATTTTGAAATTACGAAGGAACATTTTGAATACCATTTCATTGGAATATGTGAACATTGGAATATTTTTTGAAATTCTTAGAATTTCAAAATCTAGTGTATTCATTGAATATTTCACAACACATCAACGCCTCGACCTTCCTACAGGTCGGCCGACACTCATGGTGCGACACCACGTGTCCCAATCTCCCTCGATAAGCGAAACTACTTCTTGAACTTGGTATCTGACTGATGGTCTCAACAAGTACGTAACACAATCCTCAGTGATACTCATGCTCCACTCACAGTGGGGTAGATCAAATGTCATCCCAGAAGACTACGACAAAGCCAGTCTAGATAAAGTTTGGAACACCACATGCATGAGGTCATGAATGCCATTTGTAGCGTTAAATCAAAAGAGCATCAGTAAACTCAAAAGTGCCCCAGCGCGTCCTAACGCAGTCTGGAGATATCTGTCTCCCTAACTCGGTATTGACGCCCGGTGCGAAGGTCTATCTTGGAGTAGACTACGCCTCCTGCAGCAGTCAATAAATCATCGATCCTCGGTAATGGGTACCGATTCTGGATCATAACCCGGTTCACCTGTCTATAGCCACTTCACAGCCGAAGGGTCTTGCCCTCTTCTTCGCAACTAGAACCGAAGCGCCCCATTGTGAAGTGCTCGGTCTAATAATCCCCTTGTCCAATAGCCCTTGTAGTTGGACTCTGAGTTCCTACAACTCAAGCGGTGCCATCCTATGCGGAATCATAGAGATGGTTAAAGTACCAGGGTGTAACTCGATACCGAAGTCTACATCCCTATGTGGAGGAGGTAGTCGGGTAGCTCATACGGAAAAAATGATAGGCGTACTCGCAAACCACTTTCGAGAGTAGATCTAAGTGCGCGGTCTCACCTCGTCCTCTAGGAGTGGAGCTACGCTAGCTAACCATGACATCCACAGCACTTGGACTCATATCTTTGTGCAGGCGAAATCTTGTGCTTGCCCCACTGAAATACAACAGTGCAGATCCTGCGTGTGGCGGTAACTCTCTGCGCTCACAATCGATAACAACCCTGTAAGCAGTCAGCCAATCCATCCCCAGGATGACATCGAACTCGACATGTGTAATCCTCGGGTCAGTGTGGTAGATCCTCGGATCTCTAACTGCATAGCCTTGACATATAATTACTATTCTCGCCCTAATCCTTAGGGGAGAATTCATATGCCACGGCTCCTCTAAGGTCTCTAGAGGTCCTTGCCATTCCTGTATTTGAGACTCATTCTCTAGCTAGACATGACTAGTCTAATCACAGTCGTGTGGAGGTAATCTCCATTAGCCTCCCCAACACTTTCTCGTTCTAACGTAGACATTGGTACACACCATAAATCGGATCTACCCCTGTGAATGTCGGAGGATCACGTCTCAGCCTCTGGAGGTTGCAGGATCTCCATGTCTACTGCCATCCTAATACGTACCAGTGCGCCTCTAAACACTTCGAGCCTCTCTGACTGTTGATCAAATCTGGTGGCTGGTCGATTGTCGATGGTGCGACCGGTGCCACAGTGGGCGTCCCTCGTCCTCGTCCTCTATCGACCATTTACACAATCAACATGGCAACAAAATCAATTAATTTTTCGTTTCAAATCTGACTAGTAATCTGATCGCGATTGCTAATAGACTTGACAACCATAGACTTCTTGCGTTCATTTCCTAAGTGGTGCTAAATTTCCATACTTAATTCATTAATTCTATAAAATTCTGAAATCTTGTTTAATTAAACACCAAATCACTGGGTATAATTCCCTGACCTTAGCATTCTTATTCCTATCACGCATCACACCATGCATATAAGTTTGATGCGCAACTACCGGCGCAATCACCATTTCAAATGGTAGTTAAATCAATCTGGTATCTAGGCATAACCTGACCACGAGACACTAATCATACACATAACTCGGTGTATACTTAATCAATTTCGCGTTTAAAATATTGTTTTTCAACAAAAATATTATTTTCAAAAAAATTATTTTGAAAATTTTATTTTTCTAAATTTTATCAAAATTTATTTGATTTTATTTTATTTATTTGAATTTAATAAATATTTTAATTTTTTTCGAAAAATTTACATTTTACAATGAGCAGTGTTCATTTAATGACTCATGAGCGATGCGAGTCAGGCGGTTCCAAAGCGAAGTGGCGAGCGAAATTGCCTTTGTGCGCAAACTAGCTTGGTGACCCGGCCCGGCCGCGCCCGGCGCGGCGCGCGCGCCCGAGCGTGACAGCCGCGCCGCCGCGTGCCGCCAGCGCGCGCCGCTCACGCGCGCCCGGCGCCCCTACGCGTGCCGCGCCCAGCGTCGCGTCGCGCCCAACATCCGCCGCGCCCATGCGCCCCTTCGCGCCTCACTTGCGCGCCGTCGCCGCCCGTACCAGCGCCACACCACTGCGCGCGCGCGCCGCGCTTTGTCGCGCCGGCGCCCACTGCGCCCGAGCTGCGGCGGCGCCTGCGGCTACGCACGCTTGGCGCCCGCTGCGAGCTGCGCACCACGTGCGCCCGGCGCGGCCGATAGCGGCCTGTCACGATACAAATTTTGTAGTATAAGTGACTCGACCAACAAACCCTGCCCGATACGGTATCTGTTGCAATACGAGTTTTGTATTGCAGCTCAGTAAGCTTATTCTGTGATACAATCTAGCCTTCGACCTTCCCTATTGCAATATAAATCCTTTCTTCGCGATACAAAAATCCTTTCTCCTGTGCAATCACGGGCGTAGCCCTTCAAAATTCTGCACCATAAATTTTTTCATTTCTCTTTAATTAAATTTTTTTCTCATTATTTCAATGGCTAAAATCATGAAAAAAATCACAAAATCATTTTTTTTTCTTTTTCTTGGACACTCAAATAAATTTATAAAAATTTATTTTCTCCATTTTCTTAAATTTTATACCATATGAAACCTTAGAAAATTGTTTTCCCACTTCATAACCAAATAAATTTATAAAATTTATTTTCCTTTTTCCAGTTTTTCACTGAAAAATTTTCTCCACTCAAATAAATTTATAAAAATTTATTTTCTTCCATTCTTCAATTTTACCATGGCAAATCTTAGAAAATTACTACTCCCTCCATATAACCAAATAAATTTGAAAAATTTATTTTCTTTAACTAAATTTCTTCTCTCACTTTCCAACATCCCAAAATAATTTAGTAAAATTTATTTCATTTAATTTCTTGATTTTACAACGTAAAACCTTAAAGTACCTTTCTTCTCCACTAAACCCAAATAAGTATGAATTTATTTTGGTTAATTCATAGTTCAAGTTTACCTGCTGTAAACACCCAAAATATTCCACCCACATCATCCTATGCTATCAACCAGCATATCACCCATAAAATTCCAATCACCAACACCTCTGATTCATGTTATGCACAACCAAGCATCTGCAAGCACACTTCACAAAAAAATCCAATCACACAAAACACATGACTTACATGCATGCGGTGTCCTAGTGTTGTCCGTGATTTCTAGGTAATCTCATACCTATACATATCATGAAACCACACCTAGTGGTGATGCTCTCATCGAAACTATGGCCTAAGCGAATTTTCTATCCATAGGTTCCCATAAACCTATGCTCCACACCCATACCACCTAGTGGTGATGGATACCCAAACCCGAGCTCCTAGGTATGCATTATGCCTAGCTACGATATAATTTGTGGCCCCAAAACTGGGGTCCGTTGACTGTCGACCAGAATACAAGTGGAGGTCGGGTTGCAGGCATACTTTAGAAAATGCGCGAGTCTCCTTTGTGCGGGAGCTCTGCAAATAAAACCTGTATAAACTTGTCCCGATCAACTTAATATATGCAATATCATATCCCGATACGGCCACTTGGGTATCATTATCACTTCGACACAATATATCCAAACTATATCCAATAGTTTCAAGAGTTAATATGTTTACTCTTATACAATACATACATTAAAATTAGAATTCTAATACATGTATAAATCAAAGCCACAACCCGGCTTTCTTCTAATACAACCTCGAGGGCGGCAGATGCTCATACGCTCTTTATTTTTTGTAAGGGGATCCACGACGGAGTGAAATTAAGCTGGTGGGAGGAGAATCGCCACAAGTGGGCTACTCACCACCTAAGTGCGGTCTGTGTTCAAATTTAAACAAACATTCAAGAAAATGCATGATCCTACTTGAATGTCTACGTGACCAACTCGGATCCGAGCCCTCGCGACTCTCTCACACTCGCTGGCCTCGTATGAAATTTTGAATTTATTAGTGAGCAGCCCTCCGATGAATATATCAATTGAAGTAGCTCAGGCGGTTGATATATTAGTGTTGTGGACTACCCTCCAATGAATAAATATCAACTGGGCCGCTCCGACGGTTGATATATTCTTTAGTTTGTGGACTACCCTCCGATGAATAAATATCAACTGGGCCGCTCCGACGGTTGATATATTCTTTAGTTTGTGGACTACCCTCCGATGAATAAATATCAAGCCAGGCGCTCGACGAGTTGATATATTATTTAGTTGGACTACCCTCAGATAATTTACATTTTAGACTACCCTCGAACCTTGTTTCTCTGGAGCTCATCTCATGCACTCATTCCTATATTCCTAGGATGTTCGGTGCGTATGGAATACATGTATGTCGATTCAATTGATCCCAAATCACGTACGAAAATATATATACATGAATATATTTACATAAAACTTTTAAATCACACATCAAATTAGCTCACTTGGGCTGTGATCATACGAGTAATTTAGATTTAAATCACTTTCGTAGCACGATACTTTCACAAAATATATATTTTAGAACACTATTCAGGGAATAGGTGAAACCTCGTTTACTATTCAGGAAAATCACAAAACAGGTTCATAGTGAACCCGCAATCCTGACCATTCCCGGTAAGCATATCAAGCAAGCATTTAATGCACAAATTAACACCCATCACAACCAAACAGCCCCTAACATCCATGGAGCAGTCACGGCCACAAGAGAAAATCCCAAAGTAAATTTGGTCGGTCCCATGTTTGGGACCGTCCAACAACCCCTCACGGCCTCAAACTAACAGAAACATCAAAAAACCCTTAAAAATGGGAATAAAACACAAATAGGGAGAAAATCCTACCTCTTGGAGTTGTCAAAACTTCATAAATCCCAGGGGTCACGCGTACTTTGCTCGCGTAGAACATTTCCTTCTTGCTCCGGCAGAGCAGCGGTCGATTCATGTATTTTGAAAGTTTCTCTCTCTAAAGCATTTCTCTCAACCCAAAGCTCAACGCATCCTCCAATAGCAATACGTTTTTTTGGTCTCTTGTAATTGGGGAAGGCGGCCATGTGCACTATTTTGGCTTGTAGTGACTAAAAATCAAATTCCATAATACCCGGTGTGTCCTTCGTTCTCGATTTGATTTTTCGACTATCTCGACCGTCAATTTTCATCATTTATCTACTCCTTACCACTTATGGTACCTTGAGTACATGCTATATGTGACTTTCGTCGCATCGAAAATCGGTTTACGGCACCCGAAACGCGATGCCTCGAAAAACGTGTCGACTCCAACTGTCTCGGAAAATTACGAAATTTTACGTGCTAACTAGATTTTGTGAGACGATTCCAACGGTACAATCCGTTTCGTCATCCGAGATCTAGATAATTAATTACGGACTTTTAATCGTAATTACAATTTTGTAATCAAAATTACGATTTTGCCCTTATTCAGTGAAATTTCTCGGGTCTTATTCTCTCCACTCCTTAAAGGAATTTCTTCCCGAAATTCGAATGGTCATTAATTAACACGTGCATATACGACATGCACTCTACCATGCATGTAAACTAGTCATTTAAATCTTAAATGACTAAACCACGATATCTGCTCGTCCTAAACAAGAAGGGATAAGGTAACCACGCATCGTGTCCTCGCGATCCCGTTGACTCACTCCACTCCCACGAGTGCATATAGCACTCTCACTAGCCTCACGGTCTTACGTCATAAGAGCACGATCCGCGGCTACCAGCAATCCACCACAGACCTCCTCAGGAGTCGTCGAGTGTCAACCTCAATCCCCATCCCCGACCCACCTCATGTTTGGATCTGGGTATACTCTTGGAGCATGGAGGCATTGAAATACCTCTCGGACACCTGACATGCTTTGGCGTGCTTGCTAACCGAGTGCAGCAAGGTGCTGCCCTCTCGAGTATCTCGAAGGTCGATGAACCTCGGCGTGCTTCCAGCGCTTAGAGACGACCCTCCTCTGCGGAATCACCTTCGAGGAGAGCGTGATCGCAACCTCGAACTCTAAGGGTCGACGTATACATCTATATAGCTCTTCTGCAGGCCCTGGGCCGTGAGAAGGCGGCCTTTAATAAATCAAGCTCACGCTTCCGCGGAGTGTCTCTAATCAAATCGGACCGTGATGGATCTCTCTCCCACCTCGGTCCATCCCTAACGATGACACATGGCCTCCATACAATGCCTCATATGGTGCCATTCGTATACTCGCTGATAACTATTATTTGTAGGCATTCCATAAGGAGTAATTAATTCTTCCTGCTGCCCTTACGATCCGGGGCAACGTATTATGACATGCCCTCAACACCATTATGTAATCCATCACGCGTAACCTACCTGACCCTTGCTTGGTGTGTAACCGCTAACCTCTCGAGGTCACAATCACGACAATCAATGGTATCCAACTCAATCCCATGCCATGCATATCATCATTTGCAGGCCGCGCGGCTCGGCAACACTGTCTGATTTCCAAGCGGGTATCGAGCCTCGAGTCACCCCAGGCTCCACATCACTCGACTCTCGGTCTGCGTGTCGCTTTGTGGATGTGTTTTCATCTCGATTACATAACTCTTCGGCTTACACTTCGAGCCTCTTACATTTCCTGATTCAACTATGAGTTTTCATTGGACGTAGTCCTAAAAACAAATTCAACCCATACTCACCAAGAGTGGTGAATGACCGTCTGTACCCGCGCGGACTCGGCGATGTTTTCGTGCACACAAAGCGCGTAATGTCATAGTGTATTACCCACTCCCGAGGGTCGCCATGAGGCAGAATCTGAGAGATCTCTCTCATTATCGAGCCTATCGGGTCAACTCTCACCCTACATCCTAGGGAAGAACATCTATTTCTGGCTTCTCTAAAGGCCTTAACCTCTAAGCCCCGAATCGATGTCTTTTCGGGTATGACAACGGCAGGCCTAGGTCTCAGTGCGTGACCCGATGGCTGTCAGCTCATCCATGTCAAGCTTGACATCCAACAACTGCCAATACGTCTACCACCTAAGGTCCACTCACGCCTGTGCGTAACACGATATATCCACGACTTGACCCACACTCTGGCCCCTCGTACATGTGGAAGTGCTTGTATAACACCCGAGCTGACTAGTTCCTCTAACCCTTACCCCAGGGTGTGGAGGAATGGCCTCTCTCTCTGCTCTACCGCTAACTGGGACTGTATTGTCCCAAAGTCTTGGGATCCCTGTCTCTGGGGAAATCCCGTCACTCATGCTCAATCCTGGCCCTAGTCCTGAAACTAGTGTGAAGCAGAAGTTTTCTGCCTCTTCCCCGAACTAGGAGAAAGCTGATCCTCCCTCTTGTTACCAACACCCAGAGTATTCAGTGTTCCAAGTATCCTCGACCTCTCTCTCTATGGTTAGGATTGTCCCAACCATGAAGTCCATGTCCGTGGCGATCTACGATCTGTCGAATGGACAACTTGACATTCGTGTCTCGTAATACCGGTGATCGAAACTACGTTATCTCGAAGATTGACATTCGATCTCTCCCAACTCATCTTTGCCTCAACCTTCTCTGGAGTCGGCCCGGCCTCGATGCGACACCACGTGTCCCAAAATCTCACCTCATTAAAGCCAAAACTTCGCACTTGCGAACTTGGCCATTCTGGCCCGATGGTCTCTTGGCAGTGGCAAATAATCCTCGAAGTGATACTCATGCTCCTGCTCACGGCCCGGGAGTAGATCGAATGTCATCCACGAAGACTACGACAACTGATCTAGATAAGGTTGGAACATCCTATGCATGAGATCCATGAATGCCGCTGGCGCATTCGTCAATCCAAAGGGCATCACCGTAAACTCAAAGTGCCCATCAGGCGTCCTAAACGCTGTATTAGGGATATCTGTATTCCCAATCCTCGGTGATGTGGTAACGGTCTGCAGAAGGTCTATCTTAGGGTAGACTCGCTCCTCTTCGTGATCAAACAAATCATCAATCCTCGGTAATGGTACAGATTCTTGATCGTAACCACGATTTCCAGTACCTATAGTCAATGCCTTAGTCGAAGGGTCTTGTCCTTCCTTGCCGCAAGCGAACGACGCCCGTGGTGAAGTGCTCGGTCTATCGCCTTGTCGATAGATCCGCAATGGCGGATACGAGGTTCTACAAAACCTTCGGTGCCATCCTTTGCGGAATCATAGAGATGGTTAAAGTGCGGGGGTGTGGCTTCGTCACAGAGTCTACATCCTATGTGGAGGTAGATCCGGGTGCTTCGTCACGGAAAATATTCGCGTACTCGCAAACCACCGAGGCGGAATCTAAGTCGAGGTCTCGCCTCGTCTCCCCAAGTAGGCTCGCTAGCCGGCCATTTAAGCATCCACGAACACTGGACTCATTATACCGTGCGGGGAAAAATGTCATGCTTGTCCCCTTGAAATACCACACGACTACCGTCCTGCGTGAAGGCGGTAACTCTCCTACACTCACATTGATAACAACCACATGCCATCGGCCAATCCATCCCGAGGATGACATCGAACTCGACATGTCCATGATCCTCGGGTCCCGCAGTAATTAGAGTCCCAAAGATCTCAGCTGTAACCTCTCGACATATCATCCACATTATCGCCTAATCCCTAGGGAGAACTCACGATACAAGGCTCCTCATGGTCTCACAGGGTCCTTGCCCTCCACCTGTTGAGCTTCATTCTCTAGCTAGAACCTGACTAGTCTAATCTGGTTGCGTCGGTAGCCTGTAGCCCTCAACACCTTACCGATCTGCGTGAACCAATGGTCGATCCGCCATCAAATCTTTCCCCCTTGTGAATGTCGAAGGATGATGCATGCAAACCTGCAGGGTTACTAGGATCTTCTGTCTACATACTATCTGCTTTGTCCTTATGGCATTCATTTGTAATACTACATTGCCGGCAAAAAGTCTGGCGAATGAAACGGTGTGCTGACGATTGCCAGTGGGCGTTCTCTCGTCCTGCCCTCTACTAGCCATTTACCGCAATAAACATGGCAGCGAGTCATCTAACTTTCATTTCGAGTCTAGCCCAGCAATGCGTACCCGATAGACTTCGTGACCATAGGCCCGACCAGTTCATTTCCTAAGTGGTGCTAGAATTTCCAACCACTTAGTTCGTTTTGTTAATAAGGTTATTAACTCTTGTTCATTCGGTACCGAATCACTAAAATTGAAATCCTAACCTTAGCATTCACCCTTTTCTATCGCATTACACCATGCATATAATTTAAATGCATAACTACGGCGTAATCACCATTTCAAATGGTAGTTAAATCAATCTGTTATCTACAGGCATAACACGACCCAGAGACACTAATCATACACATAACTCAGTGTATACGCAATCATTTTGCGTTTAAAATATTGTTTTCAACAAAATTTTATTTTCAAAAATTTTATTTTTGACAATTTTATTTTTGAAAATTTTATCAAAATTTGTTGATTTTATTTGATTTTATTTGATTTTATTTTGAATTTAATAATAAATTTTTTTTTCGAAAAAATTTTATTTCTGATGAGCAGTCATTCATTGGTGACTCGAAAAAAGCGAGTCAAAACGGATCGAATGGGCGAGTGCACTTAGGGTGCCCGACCAACCGGCCGGCGCCCGAGGGCGCGCGAGCCGCCCACCGCGCGCCAGCGCCCGGCGCCCAGGCATACGCCTACTTCGCGCTCACGCCCGGCCAGCGCTGCGCCCACTTCCGCGGTACCGCGCTCTGCGGGTGCACTGCGCGCTTCCACGCTGCCAGCGGTAGCTGCAGCGCCTGCGCTGCCTTGGCCTTGGCGCTTCTTGCCCCGGCGCGCGCACGCCCGGCCAGCGCGCACACTGCGCACGCCCGGCCGCGCCACGCTTCGGCACACCCGGCGCCTTGCCCTCACCTTCAGTAAATTAGCCCGACTGAGTACGCACCGTTAATTTTTCCTTGTGTGTATTTTTTTTTCGATTATTTCCGTATTTGGAAAATCACTAAATTATTATTATTATTATTATTTTTTCATTTTCTTGGACATTTTTCGAATAAATTTTAAAAATTTATTTTACCCGATTTTCTTCAATTGTACCCTTGTAAATCTTAGAAAATTATTTTCATCGTCATTTTTTTTTTTCATCAGTAGCCTTCCTTGCTGTGAGAAAATTTCTTGTAAATTTTAGTTATTATTTATCTTGTCTAAAAACTGAAATGAATTTTCTAGTTTTCCCTGAAAACCCACAACGATCTTGTCAGCGGGTTCTTTGTCGGACACGATGCGGACCATTTTACTAAAATTTTCAACCAACTTGTTCCTCACACTAATCCTAGTGTTCAACATTTTAGTTTATTTGTCTTTAAGTCTTATCCACCTAAGCACAATCAGACACAACACATGATCAATCAACATGTTATAACATCAATCCTCTCATCCACATGATCACAATCAAAACACATGCAGTGTAGCGCTAAATACAGAATTAAGTTGACTACCGTCGACCATGCGGAATACAAAGTGGATGTCGGTTAACCGACACCACTTTAGAAAATCGGGCAGAGTCTCCTTTGTCTTGGGAGCTACACCCCGAATCTGATCTGCATATACTGTCCCCAAACAGTCCAATATATACAATATATATCAATACGGCCCTTGGGCCTAAGCGATACTCAATGTACATACCAACTATGAAACCAACTATATACCCGTAGTTACAAGAGTTAATATTTTTACACTTAAGCAATACATATATTAAGCGTAAGGGTTCTAATACATGTCTGACCACAGCCACATCGACTTTCTTCACGATAAATCTCTAGAATGATAGTCCTCTCATACGCTCCACTGTACCTTGTAAAATAAAGGGGATCCCACACGGCCGGGAGTGGCTAAAGCTTCGATGGAGATTTGCCCTAAGTGGTTTACTCGCCTCCACATCCCAAGTGCGGTCTGATGTTGTAAGCAGCGTTGGCGAATGCATGATCCTACTTGAATGTCACCATGACCCCTTCGGATCCAGGAGTCCTCAGGCTCTCTCACTGCGCCTAAGCCTTGTATGAATTAATATTTTAATTAGTGGACAACCCTCCGATGTATATATATCAATTGGTAGCTCATTGATTGATATATAAATTGTTTAATGGTACCCTCAGGTGAATATCAATTGGGCCGCTCGACGATTGATATTTAAGTTTGTGGACTACCCTCCGATGAATATCGATTGGGCGCTCAGGCTGATTGATATTTAAGTTTTAATGGACTACCCTCCAGATAATTTATATTTTTAGACTACCCCCTCCAGAACCATTTTTCCTACATCTCATCTCATGCACTCCTCCTATAATCCTAGGGTGATCAGTGCATATCTGGAATGCACATGTATACGAATTCTGACAGTCTAATCACATGCAAATATATAACACAAATATATTCACATTAAAAAATTAAATCCACACAAACATGTTATGTAATTTGTCATTTGAAACACGAAATTGGCGCTGCTTGACAATGTTGAAGCGTAAGCAATTAGATCGATTACTTAACCAAACTGATTTTCCCAAAAATACATTTTTGGATTACTATTCTGAGCGGTAAACCTAGGGTTTCACTGTTCCGACACTCCAATTAATCCTGGATTATCATTTTGAACCCGCGTTTTACGGCAATCTTGACTGAAAACCAACGATACATGATTCCACCACCCGAGCCCGTCGCCATTACCCATACGGCCGTGGGCGACTGCGGCTGCTCGACTAGTTTAAAGAATTTGTATTAATTCGGTCCCATGTTTTGGAACCGATCCAACGACCTAATGGCTGATCGACTCAAACATTGACGACATTAAAAATGGAATAAAACCCAAGTGGGAAAATCCTACCTCGAGTTTGAAGAAACTCACTATCCCCGGAGTCCACGGCGTAGCTTTGTCCCGCGTGGAACAATTTCTCCTTCTTGCGAAGACCGCCGGCGGTCGGATCGCGCCTGGCTAAAAGTACTCTCTCTCTCTAAATTTCTCTCAATCTGCTCCTCTACTGCGCGTCAAGCCCCACATTTACGCCCGTTTTGCTCCTTTTATAATGTTGGAGAAAGACCCTTGTTCCTTTGCTTTTTGTATCATTTAATTCCAATTAAAACAATTAATTCCCTTCTTTCTCCAGTTTGACATTCGGCACTATCTCGGTCATCCATTTTCATCATTTCTTTCTCATACCATATGGTACATGAGTACATGCTATTTATTGCCTTTAAATCATCTAAAATGGATTTACGACACCGAAGCGCGATGCCTCGAAAAGCGTGCCGACTCATTGTCTCGGCAAATTGCGAATTTTACGTGCTAGCTAGATTTCGGCGAGAGGCGATTCCCAGCGGCACAATCCGTTTCGTCATCTGAGATCTAGGGAATTAATTACGGACTTTTAACCGTAATTATAATTTTGTAATCAAAATTACGATTTTGCCCTTATTCCAGAATTTGGAATTTCTCGGGTCTTACATTCTCCCCTCCTTAAAAAGAATTTCGTCCCGAAATTCAGGACAATCGCATATCCACTCACAACACGTAACCTACCCATGACCACTTGGCGGGTGTGGCTTATTAACCTCTCCGAGGTCACAGTGCGGCGATCAATGGATGTCAACTCGATCCATGCCATGCATGACATCCATTGCAGAGCCCTTGCCCGGCTCAACAACATCAATGAAATTTCCAAGATTATTCAAACCTCGAGTCTGTGGGACCCCTTACGGGCAGGCAGTTTGGCGGATCGAGCAGTCCGAGGATGCCACTAAAATCGCTCGTCGCTCAAATCCCTTATCTTTGCGGAAGCGATTAAAAAGTGGGCAAGCCCGCAAACATTTAACAAAATACATTTAACTTTACCAAAATACATTCTGATGAAGGCATTGAGCCTTTTCAAAATGATTTACTAAAATAGATGTTCGATGTGAGTGTTTGCTCTGAAAATATCCGTATCAAAAAACACATAAAATGAGTGCATGTCGGAGCATACTCAGAGATTTCTTTTCTTTATGATTTCGGCGCTCCTCGATCTTGGGTCAGCTATCGATCACCTATCTATCCTTTCGGTACTGGCGTTGGTAAAAACAATCTGGCCAGT
Source organism: Tetrastigma voinierianum (assembly GCA_016808115.1). Taxonomy (NCBI): domain Eukaryota; kingdom Viridiplantae; phylum Streptophyta; class Magnoliopsida; order Vitales; family Vitaceae; genus Tetrastigma; species Tetrastigma voinierianum. Next base: position 176,162 of record JAEQBH010005160.1, on the reverse strand, counting down.
CTCATGCTTAGTGGTTCTATACAAATCCATTCTCAGTTCGGCTTAAATCAATTCATGCAATTTAATAATTGAACTTTCAATCATTTGGATGATCGATATAAATACAATACATATACTTTGTTATATATATACAATAAATTATATTATTGATCATCCCATAAATACATTTTCATGTCGATATTTCCACGATCTCAAATCAATTCAAATATGCTCACAAATTCAGTTAGGTTATGACATTCAATTCAGTGCGAAAATCCAATTCGAGTTATACTTGATCAATCGATTATGCCAATCAGTTCGATTATGTGATCGATCAGTTATGCGATCGAATTAGGTTATGCCCATAGCAATTTAACTATGTCTTCAATATACGAGGATATCGAGTCAGCGCTGATCCGGCCCCAGGCTGGGGCCGGTATCACATGGTTTTATAACCTGTGCGGTCAGGCTGGCGGCTAGTTATAAACAATCAAATGATGAACACTACCCGTCACGGTCCCGCTAGCTGCGGATCGGGTGACACATCAATAGTTCGCGATCACGCTATTTGACCCTATTGGTATACCAATCCTATCTTAATGCGAAATAAGCGGTTAACATTCTATTAAGAGGCGTTCAAATCCTTTATAGCAAAATATAGTACAATATATGCGCTTGTATAAACAGTTTATTTTCAATAATCATGCAATTTTTATATCTGAAGCATTTCACAATCACTTTCTCCGATAAATTAAATCACTTCAATATGCTTTTAGAACAAACATGCCAAAATCTTGAAACGAGGATTAGGAGTTGGTGAAACGAACATTTCAAACTTGAAATGAGAATAGGATTTAGAAAAACAAACCCCGAATCTTTGCACTTTGATTCAATCCTTGGAATCACCGATCACCGATTTGAAACTTTCATCTGTCGGTCCTATTCCAAAACCATTAAGAATATTATTCATGCGTACTAGTAGTTTTGGTTAGGATTAGTTTTCGGAGGTTAGTATGAGTTCAATTTAAACAAGCTATATATAGATGATTCTTGACTCAATGGGATTTCCATATGATCGAAGATCACCGAATAGAGTTGGACGAAGGAGTTATGACCTTAGAAGTTGGAGGTCATACGATTAAATCTGAGTGGCGAGCTGACCTGACCTGGACTAGTTCGATCTATCACCTCGGTTAAATGTCTTCTATCCTCCTCAGTCATATTAATGTATTCTTGACTCAATGGGCTTTCCATAGAGTCGAAACACGAATGAGAGTTCAAGCGAAGGGATATGACGCTTTAAGTTGGAGGTCATGCGTAGTCAACTTTGACAGCTGACTGGGTGACAAGGCACTGAAGTGGCCAGGCTCATTCAAACACCTCAGTCTGACATCTAACATCCTCCTCAGGCATATCAATGTATTCTTAACTCCATGAGCTTCCAGTAGAGTCGAACACCCAATCGGAGTTCAAGCGAAGGAGATAAGACCTTCGATTGGAGGTCATGCGTAGTCAACCACGGCGGTTGGCGAGCTCTTCAGGACTGCGACCTCTCGGGATCGCTGACCCTACGGGACCTGGCGCGGCCCTACGGGACACGGCGACCTCGGTTTGACGACCAGCGTTTGGCGACCCCTTTGTTTGGCGACCACTCATCCATTTAATTGCGAGTAAAGACCATAACTTGGTCTCACGAGTCGAGTGAAATTCAAAAGCCTAACATCAAAGTTCATTGATGTGGCTACAATTCTGAGACTTACCAAGTCTCTTTATTTTGACCCAAAAACCCGTTCAGAGTCGTAGTTATTTGAATTGGCGAAGCCCGACCCGACCAGATTTAGATGGGCTGACTTTCAAAAGGGTATAACTGTCTGGAGGTCCAAATCGAGAATTTCAGCTAACATCAAGCTAATTGATGTGGCTACAATTTATAGGACCTTGCTACCAATTTCCCTTCACTTAGTACCCAAAAATCAGCTCTAAGGTTCGGCTAGCTGCACTACCACAATGTGGCAGCTTCCCATGGTTTAAAATGCAACCAAACATTCCTAAGGCCAGATGACCACCCAACAATCCTTAGGGTAGAAGACGACCAAGTAAGGAAGACCTACCTCATGGGTTTGTCCAAAAGTCGGTTCAGTCTCTACTTTGTAGCTCTTGTCACTAGGAAGGACTTCCCTTAGGTAGCCATGGGAGACTGTAGTACGATTGTCGGGAAATCCTAGAGAAGTTGGGCTCTCTCTCTAGCTCTCCTTTTCTCTGTTTTCTTTTTCTTATGGATCCTCTTAATCGTACTTTAAAAAGGAGGAAACTTCCTCTCACTTTCCTACATGCCACATACCCTTTCCTTGATTTTTTTCTTTTCTTTATTTCTTTTATATTTAGGTCATAGGCTCTCTTATTATTCCTCATTTAAGTCTCCTATTTTCACTTAGACATATAAACTTATTTACAATTGACCCATGGGTCCCATTTAATTTCCATATTTTCTCTTTTTCACTTGGGTTTATTTACGGATTCAGCCATCATTGAATCAATATTCATCTAACAATTCCCAAAAATTACCCCGAGTTAGCGATTATACGAGTATATAATAAATTTTATTATAAAAATTCCGAGTTTTTGAGGCGTTAGCTCTCTAGCTTAATAAAATTTAGTCCTCGAAATTACCTTGAAATCAGCAGTTGCGGGATCTTTGTGCCGCCATCTCGTTTCCTCACTTTCAGTGACTACTTAGGTCTTATGGTTTCGGCACACCTTGACTAGCGGAATCTTCTTGTCAGTAATTCCTTCACTTCACGAGCCAAAATCTTTCTTGGCTCTTCTTCATGCGATCAAATGGCCTCGGCTCAATTGTCTCCGAAGAGACTACATGTGTGGGTCTGATCGGTACCTCAGTAGCATGGACCGTGAAACACATCATGGATCTTTTCGAGTCAGGATAATGCCAATCTGTATGCCCTTGGTCCCTTTCTCAATCACTTCACTTGGGGCCAATAAATCTGAGGGCTCAACTTGCCCTTTTCCCCAAATCTCATCTACCTTCTTCAAGCGTACTTTCAAAAACACCTTCCTTAGATCTCATATCAGAACATCTTTTCTTTTCATGTCAGCATATGATTTACGTCTGCTCGGTGGCCACCTTCAATCTCTCTCTAATCATTTCACTTTTTCTTAGTCTCTTGTATCAAGTGGGACGATCCTTTCTTTTCACTCAATTCAGTCCAACACAATGGTGTTATTTTCTCCCATATAAAGCCTCATAAGGCGCCATTCGATACTTGATTGAGCGTTGTTGTACACAAATTCAACTAAAGCAATGTGTTGATCCCAACTACCCTCAAGGTCAATCACACAACTCCTTAACATATCTTCCAGAATCTGGATCACTCTCTCAGATTGTCCATCCGTTTGTGGGTGGAGCATTGTGCGAAGTGTGTCAGCGTTCCCAGACCTCTTGCAATTTTCCCCAAAATCTCGAAGTAAACCTCGGATCTCGGTTTGAAATAATGGATATAAGAATCCCATGTAACCGAACTATTTCCTTGGCTCATCTGACTCTGCTGGCTTGTAGTGAATGAATCCGTTCTCAACTGGTAAGTGGCGGCGACTTGGTGTCGATTAACATATTGGCGGGTCATGTCTTCTCCTGTCGATGGTAACCCGACCACAAAATCCATGGTGATTCGATTCATTTCCACTCCCAGGTATTCTAATGAGGCTGCAATAATCCGGAAGGAACTGATGCTCTGCTGACTCTTTGACACCAAACACTTGGTTATATTCTGACACATCTATTTTCATCCCGGACCACCAGAATGACATTTTTAAATCTCGATACATCTTTGTGCTACCGGGATGGATAGCAAAAGATCCATTATGTGCCTCTTCTAGTATGGATTTCCTCAAATCATTACAATCGGGTACACAAACCCGATCTTTATAATACAAAACTCCATCTTAGTTCACTTTGTGAACTTCGGTTCTTTACCATTTCCAATCGATTTATTATGTGACAATTTTCTCATCTTTCTTTTGTGCCTCACAGCACTAGATTCAACAAACTCGGTCTCGCTATGCTTTCTGCCACTACAGTGCCATCGTCATGTAATGACAAATGGGCATTGGCCTTCAGGCGTTCATATTGACTTTACTCAGCGTCGGCCACTACATTGGCCTTTCGGGTGATAATCAATCAACGGTCATAATCTTTATCAGTTCCATCCGCCTCCGTTTGTCTAAAGTTAAGCTCACAAAGCTGTAGAGACCGCCAAAATCTTTAAGACTCTTTATGATCAGTGTAGATGAAACACTTCTCTCCATACAAATAATGTCTCCGAATTTTCAGCGCAAATACAATTGCGGCTAATTCCAAATCATCGTGGGACAGTTCTTTTCATGCGGCTTCAAGCGTCTTGAAGCGTGAGCTATACCTCTTGCGTTAGGACACATCAAGTCTATTTAGCGAGCATCGCCCAAAAATCACATATTTCCGCCGGTCGGTTGAGTAAGAACCGGAGCCTCGGTTAAGAATGCTTTCAACTTATCAAAACTTCTTTGACATTTTTCACTCCATTCATACTTTACATTTTTCTAGAGCAATCTCGCCATCGGGGCTGCAGTCATAGAAAACCCCTTAACGAATCTTCTGTAGTATCCTACTAGTCCCAGGAAACTACGCATACGTAACATTTCTGGGTGGCTTAAATTTCAACAACCACTTCTATTTTCTTTGGTTTACTCGGATTCCTTCTTTCGATACTATATGCCCTAGAAAGGACACTTCATTCTTCCAAAACTCACACTTGCTCAGTTTTGCATACATATGCTCTTTTCTCAGAAGTCTCCAACACTACTACAAGGTGTGTGTCATGACTTTAGTGATCGTGAATACGAGAATGTCGTCCTATGAACACTCGACAAACTGATCCACATACGGTCGGAAAACCACGATTCATTAGGTTGCATGAGAAGCCGCTGGAGCATTTGTCAAATCAAACGACATTACAAGGAACTCATAATGTCCATATCGCGTCCTAAACGCCGTCTTATGCACATCGACATCTTTAATTCTCAACTGATGGTACCTAGATCGCAAGTCAATCTTTGAAAAGATACTTGCACCTTTTAATTGTCCAAACAAATCATCTATTCTGGGTAACGGATACTTATTCTTTATCGTTAACTTGTTCAATTGTCTGAAATCAATACATAGATGAAGTGTACCGTCTTTCTTTTTAGAAAGCACGGGGAGCTCAGCATTGATACACTTGGTCGAATAAACCGTTTTTCTAGCAATTCTTGCAACTGAAGCTTCAATTCTTTTAACTCCACTGGAGCCATTCGGTACAGTGTAATGGATCTTGATTGGCACTGGTCTGGCGTCGATGGCGACCTCGATCTCCTACGTAGGCAATCCACAGCGACTCTTCGAAACACGTCGGGAAAAGTCACTAACGGTAGGGATGCTCCGGATATGCTAGGCCTTGCCTTTATCATTATCAATCCACGCCAGCCAAGTAGGCTTCACATCCTTTTCGCACCATTTTTCTAGCAGTGGCTGCGGATATCACATTAGAGAGGTGGTTTGACCTCTCGCCGATGAAAAGATACTTCATCCTCATTCGGTGTTCTCAAGGTGCTCTTTTCATTCTACAATCCACCATCACATGTGGTGTCGGGACAACCAATCCATCCCCAAATCACATCAAACTCCTTAAAGGATAATTCGATCGAATCCCGGAAACTCATACTCTCGTCGGATGGAACTAATCTCATCGCTATTCCACCAATAACACTATGCCCGAGCGGGTTAGTCACCAAGATGTCATATTCGGTTCCACTCCTCGGTAAATTTTCACACTAGGTATGTCGGTACAAATATATGAATTAAGGTTGGCCGAGTCGATCAATGCATGTCTTGTATTATCAAGATTTGGAAATTACCCGGCTATCACATCTGGAGCTTGATATCTTCATTTCTTTTTCATTGCATATGCTCTAGCTGGAGCACGGCCATCTTGCCTACCCAAGGTCTGTGTCCCTTGTCTCGGAACACTCGGTGATGCAACACTCTTGTTGCCTTTCTGTACCACTAAAAATTTGTACCCCGATGCGAGTCTGTCGATGAGCGAGCTCTGAGCGATCTCTTGCTCTATGCTCTTTGGATCCGCCAAATCAAACAAGCACTGTGAAGTGCTCCAACATTCTCCTTGTGATTTCTCCTATTAAGAGCAATGGGGGCTTGATCATCCTCTGAAGCACCTCACAGTGTACTCGCAAGAATTGACCAGTGCTGGTAAGTAGTATTCCCTCTAGGTAACTTTATTTATAAGTGATTGGGCTCACAGTGGTCCCCACTGAATTTCTTCCTTTGTTGTTGTTCTTGACTGGTGACCGGGATTTTCTTTCCTGTCTTTATCCTTTCTCTCTCTTTCCTCTTTCTTTACTCTTTCCACATTCAATGCACATGTCACAATTTTGGAGAAATCCTCATGGAAAAATACTGTGACATGAGCTCGAATATAGTCATTAAAGCCGTCTTCAAACCTACGACACATTTCTTCCTCACTCAGAAGTACCTCAGACATACTTGCTCAACAGTGTGAATTCTCTTTGATATTCGGTCACACTCTATCGTCTTTGCTTGATTATGAAACTCGAGTCTCATGTTGTTCGGATAAATCGACCCACATAGTACTTCTTGAACTCATCAAGAAGAACTCCATGTAACTCTCTGCGATGGTGCGGATCACAGTCACGGAAGCCCTGCGATAAGCCTCATCTGTACCAGTAATGAAATTCGCACATTCCAACTTCTCTTCAGCTGTGCAATGCGTTTGCAAACATTCCTTCCGTTTTCTCGAGCCAATTTTTACGCCATAGAAGGCTCATCCTCTTTCTTTCACGTAAAATCCTCTGGTCGGTGCTGCCATTCTCTCAATGGTGATCGGCTTTGGAGCAGTGCGGTGGTTGCCCGACTCTTTGCAATGCCTGGACAGCTGCTGGAAGTATCCATAGTACCTCCTGCCACTTTGTTAGTTTCATTCATTGGTGGGGCGTGCCACCACCACCACCCCTGGGTGACACCTCCTTCCACACTAACAGGCGTGCGGCGAGTCCCTGGTCATCGACCCTAAGGAAGCGAACCGTCCATTCTTACCATATTAAGACCAGCAAGATCCGCGTCGAGTCATGTCATCCTTTATATGCAAATGAAATGCATGTTAAACACAATTTCAAAATCATTTTCAAACAATTTCAAAATCATTTTGTAGAACCGCCTAAACCTAGGCTCACGATGCAAATAATATGTGGGGACCCCTTGCACGACGGGCCGTTTGGGCGGATCGAACCAGTCGGGATATTATAAAATCACTCAATCCTCAAAATCATATCTTTGCGGAGGCGATTAAAAAATTGGGCAGCAGCCAAGCATTTAACAAAATACATTTAACTGCCAAAATACATTTACAATGAAGGCATTCAAGCCTTTCCAAAATGATTTACTAAAATAGATGTTCGAGTATTCAAATTGTTTTATACAAAATATCCATATCAAAAAGAACACATGAAATGAGTGCACGTAATAGACATACTTTCAGGATTTCTTTTCTTTATGACTCGACGTTCCTCGATCTTGGGTCCTTCTCGATCACTATCTATCACTCGGTACCTGCGCATTGGTAAAACAATACGCTAAGCATTTTTTCATGCTTAGTAGTTTCTCTAAATCCATTCCTCGGTTCGGCTTAAATCAATTCATGCGTTCAATAATTGAACTTTCAATCATTTGGATGATCAATATAAATACAATACATATACTTTGTTATATATATACAATAAATTATAGTTCATTGATCATCCCATAAATACATTTTCATAATCAATATTTCACAATCTCAAATCAATTCAAATATGCTCACAAATTCAATTCAATTATGACATTCAATTCAATTATGAAAATCGAATTCGATTATGCCAATCAATCGATTATGCCAATCAATTCAGTTATGCCAATCAATCGGTTATGCCAATCGAATTCGGTTATGCCCATATAATTTAACCTATGTCTTCGATATACGAGGATATCGAGTCACGGCGCGGTCCCGGCTGAAGTGCGTGGGTATCACATGGTTTTTACTCTTGATGCAGTCCGTGAGTTCTTGTGGTTATAAACAATCAAATAGTGAACCTCTGCGTCCCCGGTCCCCGCTAGGCTGCGGATCGGAGTGACACATCAATAGTTAGCGTCTTGCTATTTGACCTATTGGTATACCAATCTATCCTTAATCTGAAATAAGCGGTTAACATTCTATTAAGGCGTTCAAATCCTTTATGCAAAATATAGTACAATATATGCGGCTTGTATAAGCAGGTTATTTTCAATATCATGCAATTTTTATATGCAAACATTTCACAATCACTTTTCTCAAATAAATTAAATCACTTCAATATGCTTTAGAACAAACATGCAAAATATTGACGAGGATTAGGAGTTGGTAGAACAAACATTCAAACTTGAAATGAGAATAGGATTTAGAACAAACCCAAAAATCTTTGCACTTTGATTCCAATCCTTGGAATCTCAATCTCAGTTTGGCTTTTCCTCCTCGTCAGTCCCTATTCCAAAACCATTAAAGAATAATATTATTCATGCGTACTAGTAGTTTTGGTTAGGATTGATTTTCGGAGGTTAGTATGAGTTTAAACAAACTATATAGATGGATTCTTGACTCAATGGGCTTTCCATATAGTCAAAGATCACCCAAATCAGAGTTCGGACGAAGGAGTTATGACCTTCCGAAGTTGGAGGTCATACACAGTCAAATCCTGAACTGACGAGCTGACCTGACCTGGACTAGTTCGATCTATCACCTCGGTTAAAATTCATCTATCCTCCTCAGTCATATTAATGTATTCTTGACTCAATGGGCTTTCCATAGAGTCCAAGAACACCCAAATCGGAGTTCAAACGAAGGAGATATGACCTTCCGAAGTTGGAGGTCATGCGTAGTCAACTTTGACGAGCTGACCTGGACTGACGAGCTGCACTGAAGTGACGAGCTCATTCAAACACCTCGGTCTGACATCTAACATCCTCCTCAGGCATATCAATGTATTCTTGACTCCATGGGCTTTCCATAGAGTCCAAGAACACCCAAATCGGAGTTCAAAGCGAAGGAGATATGACCTTCGAAGTTGGAGGTCATGCGTAGTCAGCCACGACGAAATTTGACTCTTCGGGACCCTGCACGACCTCACGGGGATCGGCGACCCCTCACAGGGACCTGTGGCGGCCTACGGGACCTGACGACCTCAGTTTGGCGACCCTTTGTTTGGCGACCCTTTGTTTGGCGACCACTCATCCATTTGGTACATTACGGTAAAGACCATAACTTGGTCTACAGGAGTCGGTGAAATTCAAAAGCACAACATCAAGTTCATTGATGTGGCTGGCTTCTGAAGGACTTACTACCAAATTCTATTTATTTTCGACCCAAAACCCGTTCTAAGGTCGGTACAGTTGACCGGGTGGCGAAGCGACCCGACCAGTTTGAATGGGCTGACCTCATTAAAGGACTATAGCAGTGTAAGGGTCCCGAATCGAATTTAAAAGCACAACATCAAGCTAATTGATGTGGCTACAATTTACTAAGCGCACTGCGATTTCCCTTCGCCGTACCCGAAAATCAGCTCTAGGTTCGAATTTGGGTGCGCACTACCACAATGTGGCTGACTTCCCACATGGTTTTAAAATGCAACCAAACATTCCCCTAGGCCAGATGACCACTGACAATCCTTAGGGTAGAAGGCAATACCAGTAGGGAGAAGACTACCTCATGGAGTTTGTCAAAGTCCGGTTCCGAGTTTCTGCCTTAGCTCTTGTCACTAGGAAGGACTTCCCTTCGTGCTTCGCCGGAGACCTATAGTCTGATTGTCGGAAAATCTAGAGAGAAGATGGAGCCTCTCTCTCTAACTCTCCCTTTTCTCTGTTTTTCTTTTTCTTATGGATCACTCTTAATCGTACTTTAAAAAGGAGGAAACTTCCTCTCACTCTATACCACATGCTTTCCTTGATTTTTTCTTTTTTTCTTTATTTCTTTTTATATTTAGGTCCCTCCATTTCTCTATTATTCCTCATTTAAGTCTCCTATTTTCACTTAGACATATAAACTTATTTACAATTGACCCTTAGGTCCCCATTTTCTCTTTTTTTTCACTTGAGTTTATTTCTGGATTCAATAATCATTGAATCAATATTCATCTAACAATTCCCAAAATACCAAGTTGGCCCAATTATACCCGGAATATATAATAAATTTTATTATAAAAATTCGGGATTTTTGAGCGTTACATCACCCCGACTCCCTATCCTCAACTCTAAGTACAACGTGATAGCCTTGTCGGTGTGTTTTCATCTCGGCGGCTCCTGACTCTTCGGCTTACACTTGAGCCTCTTACATTTCCTGATTCAACCATGAGTCTTCATGGGGCGTAGTCCCTAAAGACAAACTCAACCCACGCTCACCAAAAGAGTGGTGAATGACCACTCTGGTGCACCCACACCATACTCGACGATATTCTGGTGCACATAATGTAATAATGTCATACGTGACAACTAATCCCGGTTCCACCATGAGCGAATCTTGGGATCTCTTACTCGTAATCGACCCTATCGGTCAACTCTCTACACCCTAGGGAAGAACATCTATACTTGGCTTCTCTAAGGCCTTAACCTCTAGCCCAAATCTAATGCCGTGTCGAGTATGACAACTCGGCCTAGGTTTCAGTGCGGCGACCCGATGGTTGTCGACTTATTCATGTCGAGCTGACGATCGACAACGGGTTTTACCACCTGAGTCCTGCGCTTCGATGCCTGACTCGATACGTCACGACGATCCACTGCAGCCCGTACTGGGGTATGGAGAAACAAGCGTAGCTGCTCACGTCCCACGGTGTTGGGGCGCACGATCGAACATCGGGATCCACGTCTGCAGTGATCACGCCATCATATATGCGAGATCTTTGGCGAATTGTAGCGCCCCAGGCGAGGTGTCCGTTGACTACCACGTCGACTGCGGAATACAAGTGGATGGCCGGGTTACCCGACGCCGCTAGAAAATCGAGCGAGTCTCCTTTGTGCAGGGCTCTGCCAAATACAAAACTTTTGTAAATATCTGCATTTACACTTACGACAGTCGATATTTCGCGATATATCAATACGACCACTTGGGCCCATAAACTAATACTCATTAAAACACATATCACGGCTATTCTCGATTATCTCCCAATAATTACATAGTTGATTACACTTTGCTCTAAACATATATTAACATCTACCTTGTACATGTTATGTCGAAAAACATCAAAATCATGGTAGCATCTTGAAATGAATTGTCTTCTCGGCGCTCACATGCACGAGAATAAGGGGGTCCCACGACGAGGTGAGCTAAAGCTCAGTAGGAGAATCGCCCTAAGTGGGCTACTCACCACCTAAGTGCAGTGCAATGCTCCAAAGTAAACACACTCAAGTAAATACATGATCTGCCAGATATACACATGATCGCGCGTGTCACGAGTCTCACCCGACTCACTCACTTACTAAGCCATGTATGAAAATAATCATTTTCAAAAACAAAACCCGTTGTTCTTGAAAATACACTACGAAAATGTTCGGTAAAATAAGGGACTACCCTCCGGCGTGGGTGGTTGGTGAGCTTTAGAAGCTGATCATGGTCCTCATCGAAGTGATGCGTTGGCCCGTCTCGGCCCGATTCTCAGGAATATCATCTGTGAAATTCCTTTCGCCAAACATATCGTTTTACAAAAATACCTTGTCATGCACTCACACCTAATTTCCTAGGCTACCCGGTGCATATGAAAATGCATTATACCATTTTCAAAATCTTCCCACAATATGTCAATATGCATATTTTCAATCAACTACAATTACATATGATTCACCGTCAATCATCACCCAATCTAGCTCGCCAGCAAATCATAATCATATCGCAATGAAACTTTTACAACACAATTTAATTCTATATAATTGTGTCATTGTGTCAACACCTCAAGCATTAACTAATAATTCTTTGATCGACCAACTCTCAAATTTATTTCTCTACACACAAAGCCATTCAATTCCTGCAAATTTCAATGCGAAAATACATGGACCTTTATGGCCAAAGTTTCCTGGCTCAGGCCCATTTTTTAACGATCCGAAATAAACGATGGGTCCGCCGGCGACCACTTTCGTCCCAACTCTCGGTTTCACTTTTTGGAACCGAATTTCTTACCATTTCGATCTTATAAACACGAAAGCATAATTTATTCAATAAAATTATCTAGGAAAATGACCCATAACAGTCCATACACAACATTCGCAATTTGCCCTCATAATTAAATTCCCTGGTCGGTCCCATGTTTTGGGACCGAACATACGGCCCATTCCCGACCTTTTTCCTACAAATACATGATTTAAAGCAAAAATCTGGAATTTAAAAAGACTGGAAACAGCCCTAATTTTACGGCTGAGTCACGGAGGTGAGAAAAATCACCAAGAATTTCTATCAATTCGGGTCCCATGTTTTGGGACCGATCAAACGACCCCTCACGGCCTCAAACCAACCGAAACATCGAAAAACCCTTAAAAATGGGAATAAAACGCAAATAGGGAGAAAATCCTACCTCTTGGAGTTGTCAAAAACTTCTGTAGGGGTCACGCGTAGCTGCTCCGCGTAGAGCGTTCCCTTCTTGCTCCCGTCGGCCTTAGCGGTCCGTCGCGAGGATCTTAGAAGCACTCTCTCTCTAAAACTCTCTCAAACCCAAGCTCACTGCATCAAAAATGGCCTCCCACGTTTTGCTCTCCGGTAGTTTAATGAAGATGATCACTATTCCTTAATTTGGCACCTAGTGACTTAATCAAATCTAAAAATGACCTTTATGTCCCTCTTTCTCAGATTTGATATTCGGCACTACCTCGGCCGTCCATTTTCATCATTTCTCTACTCATACCACTTATGGTACATGAGTACATGCTATTGTGCTTAACTAAGTCGCATGAAAATCGATTCACGACTTGCGGCGCGATGCCTCGAGAAAAGCGTCATGACTCATTTGTCTCGGCAAATTCTGCGAAATTTTACGTGCTAACTAGATTTCGACGATTCCAACGGTCCAATCGTTTAGTCATCCGAATCTAGAGAAGAATTAATTACGGTACAGTAATTACAATTTTATAATCAAAGTGCGATTTTACCATCGAAATTTGAATTTCGGGTCTTCTGACAATGGTAACGCTGCATCTGCCCATCCTGTTGCGACCCTCGCTCGTCTCGCGATGAGATTGGGGCGGAGTGTCCCCATAGTCTTGGGATTCCTGCCTTCGTGGACATCGAAAGTGTCCAGGCTGCTGACAGAAATAACACATCATCTGCCTTGCCTGACTAACTGTCCCATAATCTTGGCCTTGGTCTGATGACCGTCGTACAATCACGGATATTCTTGGCCGAAGCGAAGTCTTCTGCTTCTTTCTCGGATTGGAAGAAAGCTGATCCTCCTCTTCTTTGCCAACACGATATAGTGTTGATATCCTCGATTTCTCTCTCTATGGTCAGGGCCGTCCCAACCGTGGAGTCCATGTCCCGTAGGTGAAATCCTATGATCTGTCGATGGACGCTTCTGCCCATTCTCGTGTCTCTCGTAATACCCGGCCCGATCCCGAAAACTCACGTGTCTCGAAGATTGACATTCGGTCTCTTCCAGCGCATCCTTTGCCTCCAGCCTTTTCTGGAGTCGTGATACTCGATCTTTGAAGGCACCACATGTCTCAAACTCACCTCGATAAGCCAAAACTCGGGCCACTGAACAGCGTCTGTGATGGTCTCTTAACAGGCATTAAAAGCGATCCTCAGTGATGCACCATTAACCGCTCTGTGCGGGAGTAGATCAAAATGTCATCCACGAAGACTACGACAAACCGATCTAAATAGGGTTGGAATATCCTATGCATGAGATCCATGAATGCTGCTGGCGCATTCGTCAATCGAAAGACATTACGTAATAAGAGTGCCATCTTGGCATCCCTACTTATTGTCTTAGGAATATCTGTCTCCACAACCCTCGGTGATGGTAACCGGTCTGAAGGTCACATCTTAAGTAGACTCGCGTTCCTCTGTGATCAAACCAATCATCGATCTGGTGTGGAATGCAGAGTTCTGATCATAACCACGTTCAGCGCATGTAGTCAATGCCCGCGGTCGAAGGTCTTGCCTTCTTCTTAGCAACTAGAGCAAGACGCCCGTGGTAAATTTTCGGTCACAATAAACCCCTGTCGATAGCTCTGTATTTGGACTGCGAGTTCTAACAAACTCGCCGTGCCATCCTATGTGGAGTCATAGAGATGGGTGAAATACGGTGTAACTCAGTACCGAAGTCTACATCCCTATGTGGAGGTGATCGGTGGCTTCATTACGGAAAAACATTTGCGTACTTTCATGAACCACTTGAGAATGAGTCTACGTTTGGTCTCTCTCAAGTCCTCTAGGGTAAGGCTCGCTAGCCAACATGTAGCCCAATCCTGGCCTTTGGACTCATATACTATCGGGAAAAAATGTCATGCTTGTCCCCCACGAAGCCTGCCGGTACCGTCCTCGTGTAAGCGATAATCCTCTCGCTCCTGATCGATGCGACCATGTGAGCCCATCAATAGCCATCCTCGGGATGACCTCGAACTCGACATGTCCATAATCCTCGGGTCCATTTGTGAGTAGAGTCCAAGAGATCTCCAACTTCATAACCTCGACATACTCGTACCTATTTCGCCTAATCCTAGGAAGAACTCACGTCTGCTTGGCTCCTCTAAGGTCTCTAGGGTCCTTGCCCATTTCCATCATATTTGGGCCTCATTCTCTAGCTAGACGCAGCTAGTCCTAATCCGGTCGTGTCGGGTAGTCTCCATAACTAACACCTTCTCGTTACTGCATGAACCAATGGTCTACCACTATCGGATCTTTTCCCCCTGTGTATGTCAGAGGATGATACGTCCTAAACCTCTGGGGGTTACTAGGATCTCCCTGACTACCTGCTATGCTAGCTTGTGCGATAGCAGTCGTTGCAACACCTACGGCCTCTACAAAGGCCCGCTGATCAAAGTCTTGTTGTTTGGTCGATTCTTAGGTGGTGCGACCCGGTGCCCCGTGGGCGTCCTCTACGTCCTCGTCCTCTACTAGCAATTTACACAATTAACATGGCAACAAGAGTCATTTAGCTTCCATTTCGGTCCCCAACTAGTAATGCGGATCGCGATTACTAATAGATTTGACAACCATGAACTAACCCGTTCATTTCCTAAATGGCGCTAAATTTAACCCTCAATTCATTTATTCGATAAAATTCTAAGATTTCTTGTTCATTTATTTTAAATCCTAAGATTAAGTAATCACAACCTTAGCATTCACCCTTTCCTATCGCATTACACCATGCATATATTTTATGCAACTACGCGCAATCACCATTTCAAATGGTAGTTAAATCCAATACAGTATCTCTAAGGCATAACCACAGCCCCGAGACACTAATCATACACATACTCAGTGTATACGCAATCAATTTCGCGTTTAAAATATTGTTTTCAACAAAATTTTATTTTCAAAAATTTTATTTTTGAAAATTTTATTTTAAATTTTATTTTTCGAAAATTTTATCAAATTCATTTGATTTTTTTGATTTTATTTGAATTTAATAAATATTGTGTATTATTATTTTTCGAAAAAATTTTATTTTTCTGATGAAACGTGTTCATTCTTGACTCGGGGAAAAATGCGTCGAGCAATGATTTGAAAATCAAGTGAGTACGCAGAGTACCTGGTCACGGCCAACGGCGCCCGGGCTGCGTGCCCAGCGCCCGATACGCCCGGGCGCGCGCGCACCGGCGCGCCTAGCTGCGGCGCCATGCCCGCGTGCCGCGCTGG
Source organism: Tetrastigma voinierianum (assembly GCA_016808115.1). Classification (NCBI taxonomy): domain Eukaryota; kingdom Viridiplantae; phylum Streptophyta; class Magnoliopsida; order Vitales; family Vitaceae; genus Tetrastigma; species Tetrastigma voinierianum. Next base: position 160,209 of record JAEQBH010005160.1, on the reverse strand, counting down.
CGCCCGTAGCGCCTGCGCCGCGCAGCCCGCGGCGCAGCGCCGTCCACGCCGCGCTGACACGCTGCCCGGCCGTGCGGCGCTCTCGCTGCGCACGCAGCGCCCACGCGTTCTGCGCTCCCGGCCTGCGCGCGCTGGCGCCCCTGCGCACGCCCGGCGTCGGCCAGTTACTAGCCCATACGTACGCAATACAATTTTTTTTTGTATTGCGACACGGTTTCCCTCCTGACCTCGACCACAATATTTTTCATTGTATTGTGATACGGTTTGTCTCTCGAGTCGACTCCACCCGGCTACCCAACACAACATAGTGTATTGAAATACACTTTCAGCTAACCAATATTTACCCATGTTGCAATACAATTAAATTCTTGCAATATAATATTTTCTTTCTCTCGCAGCCACAAGGCGGCGGTAGCCTTTAAGATTACGCACCAAAAAAAAATTTACGTTTTCATTATAAATGATTTTTTTCATTTATTTCGAAATTGGAAAAATCACTAAAATCATTTTTTTTCCTCTTTAATACTGAATAAATTATAAAATTTATTTAACCCCTTTCTTAAATTTTATACCATATAAAACCTTAGAAAATTATTTTCTCACTTCATAACCAAATAAATTTATACTTGTTCCTTTTCGATTTTCAGAAAATTTTCTCCCACTCAAATAAATTTATAAAAATTTATTTTCTTCATTTTCTTCAATTTACCACTTGTAAGGCTCTTAGAAAATTATTTTCTCCCTCCATATAACCAAATAAATTTGAAAAAATTTATTTTCTTTGCCCCAAAGAATTTCTTCTCACTTTCAACATCGAGAATAAATTTTGTTTATTTTTATTTAATTTTCTTCGAGTTTTACAGTAAAACCTTAAAAATTAAAAAAAAATTTTCACCTCTAAACAAATAAATTCTTCCAATTTACTTTCATTTATTCTCTTTATTCTAGTTTTATTTTCACGATTACACTCAAATATTTTTCTAAGATATTCTTTAACAATACATGTGCTAATCACCCGATCACACAATAAACACATAACATGGTATACATACCATTCATCAAACATTCACACAACAATTCATCAATCACACAAAACACCTCAACACACGTGCACGTAGTGTCCCTAGTTTAATCAGTGATTTTCTAGGTAATCCATACCTAACTTCGACATCAAACCACACCTAGTGGTGATGCTCTTCCTCGACCATGGCCTAAGCCCGATTTTCTATCCATAGGTTCCCATAAATATACTCCACACCATACCTTGTGGTGATGGATGCAGGCAGGAGCTCCCTAATTCATGCCTAAGCTCGATGCAGTAATGACCTTGAGAGCCGAAGTCCGTTGACTACCGTCGACAGAAAGCGGAATACAGTGGATGTCGGGTTAGCAAACCAATGAAACTTTAGAAAAATCGGGGCGAGTCTCCTTTGTCTTTGGAGCTCTACCCGAATCGTGCACATATACTGTCCCCCAAGCAGTCAATATACAATATATATCAATGCGGCCACTTGGGCTAAACGTACTCGATGTACATGCCCGACTATGAAACCAACTATATACCCAATAGTTACAAGAGTTAATATTTTTACTCTTAAGCAATACATATGTAACGTAAAGGGTTTCTAACCGTAATACTGACCACCAAAGCCACACGACTTTCTTCATGATAAATCTCTAGGGCGAGCCGTCCTCTCATGCGCTCTGTACACAGTAAAATAAAGGGGATCCACGGCGGGGTGGTAAAGCTCGATGGGAGATTTGCCTAAATTGGGCTACTCACCATCTAAGTCACGTGCAATGTTCCAAAGTAAACACACATTCGAGCATTGCATGATCCTACTTGAATGTCTATGACCTTTCGGATCCAGGGTCCTCACGACTCTCTCACACTCACGCTAAAGCCTTGTATGAGAATTAATATTTTTAATTCGTAGACTGACCCTCCGATGTATATATATCAATTGGGCGCTCGGAAATGATTGATATATAAATTGTTTGTGGACTACCCTCCGATGAATATCAATTGGTAAAGCTCAGACGATTGATATTTTAAGTTCCCTGTCTGGACTACCCTCAGATAATTTATATTTTAGACTACCCTCGAACCATTTTCCTCTATACTCATCTCATGCTCACTCTGTAATCCTAGGAGTGATCCGATTGCATATGGAATGCATGTATCACGAATTCCAACACGATCTAATCACATGCAAATATATAACACAAATATATTCACATTAAAAAATTAAATCACACAAACATATTTATGTAATTTATCATTTCAAACACAAAATTAGCTCACTTGAATACAATGTTCAAACATAAGCAATTCGATCAGAATTACTTAACCAAGCAATTTTCCCGAAATACATTTTGGATTACTATTCTAAGACGGTAAAACCAGGGTTTCGCATTTCGAACATAATTAATCCTGAGTTCATATTTTGAACCCACATCTCACTACCAATACCGGCCTCAAACCAACCAATTACATGATTCACACCACCAAAACCCCATCTTCATACCCATACAAATGCGTGGAGCGCCTACTGGGCTGCTCCATTTGGTTTAAAAATTAGATAATTCGGGTTCCGGCTGTTCGGGGGATCGATCCAACGGCCCCCACTTAGCCCCAATCGACCAAACATTCGAACAACATTAAAAATGGGAATAAAACCCAAGTAGGGAGAAAATCCTACCTCGAGGAGTTCGAAGAAACTCACTATCCCGGAGTCCACGCGTAGCTTGTCCCGCGTAGAACATTTCTCCTTCTTGCCCCGAAGACGGCCGACGGTCGGATCGCGCGTATTTCTAGAGAGAAGTGCCCTCTCTCTCTCTAAATTTCTCTCAATCTGCTCCTCCTCTCCGCAAGCCCCGTTCGCCTCGCTTTTGCTCACTTTTAATATTTAGAGAAGAAGACCACTGCTCTAATTTTGCTTTATTATCATTTAATTCCATTAAAACACTAATTCTTTCTTTCTTCCGCTTATATTCTAAGACTATCGTGGGTTGGATTCATTTTATCAATATTTTCTTACTATACTGCTTACGTGGTACATGAGCAAGAGCGAGCAGTTTGCCGTCGCATGCTTCCAAGCTGGATTTACGGCACTGGGGAACGATGCTCCGGGGAACAGTCGGATTTCCGAGCCTGCCTTCAAAGAAATTGCTAAATCTTTACGCAGGTTGCCTGGGAGTTTGCGAGCACGATTCCACCCACTGCTTTCAACATTCGAGATCTAGGAATTAATTATTTTATTTCTTTAACCGTAATTGTATTTTGTAATTAAAATTTATTATTTTTGCCTTTATGTATTCGAATCTCGGCCCATGCAGTGCTCTTTGTAAGACCCAGAAAATTCCAATTTCTCGAATAAGGGCAAAATCGTAATTTGATTACAAAATTTTAATTACGTTAAAAATCCATACTAATTTCTTCGATCTTCGATGACTAAACGGATTTCACCGTTGGAATCGCCTCGCAAAATCTAGTTAGCACGTAAAATTTCGCGAATTTGTCGAGACAAATGAGTTTCAAGACGCTGAGGCATCGTGATTCAAAAGTCGTAAATCGATTTTCTGATGCAGACAGTGCACACATAGCATGTACTCATGTGCCATAAGTGGTATGAGTAGAGAAATGATGAAATGCACGGTCGGCGTGAAGACCACATCAAACTGCAGTTAAGGGAATTAATTGGATTAAATGAGGGGCAAACTTGTAATTTTGAGAAGAAGACATCATCTTCTCCACTTAAAAAAAGGCAAAAATCTGTAAATGGTTTGGGAGAGATGCAGAGAAGGAGGAGACCAAATGGTGATTCTAGAGAGAGTCTCCACTCTCTAGAAATACACTGATCTGCACCGTTGGATTTCGACGAGCAGCATGGCAACGCTCTACATGAGTGTGCTGCTGGACCCTGGTTTGCAGTTTTTTGACAACTCAAAGAGGTAGGATTTTCTCCTACTTGCGCTTTATTCCCATTTTTAAGGGTTTTCCATGTTTCATAGTTCGAGGTCGTGAGGGGTCATTTTGATCTGGGCTTCCAAAACATGGGACCGAATTGTTGAATTTTCTTGGGATTTTCAGGCCGTGACCGCCTTGAAAATTGTGGGTTGCTCGGGTCTCTTAAATTCCAGAATTTTTACTTTAAATCATGTAATTGTATGATAAAGGCCGAATACGCGCTGACGCCTTTCTAAAACATGGACGGAAATTGTAGAATTTTGGAGGCTTACCGTCTCGCACCCGTAAAACCGGTTCGTTAGTTGGAATAATTATGCCTTGGTGTTTATAAGATAGGAAATGGTGCAAGCAAATCTGGTTCCAAAAGGTGAAACCGAAATGGAGCATGTGGGCTGCCCGTGGGACCCACTGTCAGTTTCCTTGACTCAAGTAAACTACCCAAGCAGTAAATTAGATAAAAATCGCCCACATGTGTTTTGGTATGAACTTGTATGAAATGAATGGCTTGGAGTTGGTGTGGGTGTAGAAATCAATAGGTTAAGTGCTTAATGAGGATTATCGATGAGGTCACAATTATATGGAATATAATTGTGTGTATAGGATATTGGGAATAAAATTGTGATTTGCTCCAATTATATGAATATAATTGTGAGCATAGGGCCATTGGAGCATAAAATTAAGAATTGCTCAAGTGAGTTAAATCGCTGATGTGTTGAATTATATGTAATTATAGTTGATTGAAAATATATTATCGACATATTGTAAATGATTTGAAAATGGCATAATGCATTTTCATATGCACCGGGTAGCCTAGAATTAGGTGTGAGTGCATGACAAGGTATTTTAAAACGGATATGTTTGGCGTAAAGGAATTTCACAGATGATATCTGAGTAAATTGGGCTGGGGAGATGGGCCAACAGATTTCAGCTTCTGGATTTAGGACTATGACCTGCTTCTGATACCTCACCAACCAATTCTACTCCTGAGGGTAGTCCCATATTTTACCGACATTTCCGGTAGTATTTCTCAACAAAACAAAAGTTTTGTTTTGAAAATGATTATTTCTCATACATGGCTTAGGCAAGTGTGAGTGAGTCTGTGAGGACTCGTGACATGGGGATGACATGTAGACATTCAAGTAGGATCATGTATTTACTTGAGTGTGTGTTTACTTTGGAGCATTGCACTGCACTTAGGTGGTGAGGCTCCACTTAGGCGATTCCTCCCATCGAGCTTTAGCTCGCCTCGCCGTGGGACCTTATTTTTTCACATGGAGCTACGAGAAGCGACAAATTCATTTTGAAGATGTCGGTTCATGATTTTGATGGTTTGACATAACATGTATTAGACTCAGAGATGTTAATATATGTTTGTATAAAGTGAAATCAACTATGCAATTATTGGGAGATAATTGGAGAATAGTTGTGATATGTGTTTTATGAGTTATTAGTTTATGGGCCCAAGTGCCGTATTGGATATATTGTATATATTGGACTGTTCGGGGATGTAAATGCGTGTTATTTTACAGTTTCAGATTTTGCAGAGCTCCCCGTACAAAGCAGACTCTCGCCTCGATTTTCCTGGGCAGGTCGTGCGTAACCCGACATCCACTTGTATTTTGCGGGTTGACGGGTAGTCAACGGACTCGTGGTTTTGGGGTCACAGCCAATCCTCTCGCGGCCTCCTAGGTAATCTCATACCTAACCTTACATCATACCACACCGGGAAAGTGGTGATGTTCTTCCTCAACCATGGCCTAAGCTCCAATCCTCCATCCATAGGTTTCCAATCTACCTAAGTTCCACATCAAACCACCTAGTGGTGATGGATACCCTACCCGAGCTCCCTAGGCATTCAGATACCCAAGCTCCGATACTGCCGTGACGCCCTAAAACCCGGGTCCGCCGACCACCACAACCCACGGAATACAAGTGAGGTCGGCTGCCCGACACCACTTCAGAAAATCTGGCAGAGTCTCCTTTGTACGGAGCTCTAAACCCAAATACAAAACCTCGTGATAAACCTGTCCCAACTCATCATATATGCAATATATATATCCAATACGCTACTTGGCCCATCAATCAGACTAACACAATATATCCAAACTATATCCAATAGTTTCAAGAGTTAATATGTTACTTATACAATACATACATTAAAATTAGAGAATTTAATACATGTATAAATCAAAGCCACAACCCACCTTTCTTCTAATACAACCTCAAGGACGAACTGCCCCGCACGCTCCCGCACCCGTAAAAGGGGGATCCCATCGACGAGGTGAGCTAAAAGCTCAAGTAGAGAGAATCTCCCTGCTGGCTACTCACCACCTGGGCGGAGTGCAATGTTCCAATCTTAAACAAACATTCAAGCAAATGCATGATCCTACTTGAATGTCTACGTGACCAACTCAGATCCCGAGCCCTCACCGACTCTCTCACACTCGCCTAAGCCTCGTATGAGAATTTCTAATCTATTAGTGGGCAACCCGATGAATATATGGCACACCAGCCGCTCCGACGTGCTGGGATATATTATTCGCTTGTGGACTACCCTCCGATGAATAAATATCAATCGGCCGTCCGACGGTTGATATATTCTTTAGTTTGGTGGACTACTCCTCGTATGAATAAATATCAATCGGGCCAGCCCGACTTTAAGGATATATTATTTGTAGTTTGACTACCTCCGATAATTTACATTTTACTACCTCCGAACTGTGTTTCTCTGTATCATCTCATGCACTCATTCCTATATTCCTAGGATACCTAGAGCATATGGAATGCATATGTATGTCGGCCTAATTCGGGTTTGAATCATATGCAAATATATATACATGAATATATTTACATAAACCAATCACACATCAAAAATTAGCTCACTGCTATCGATCATACACAGTAATTTAATTTAAATCACTCGCCAACACGTACTTTCACAAAAATATATTTTTAGAACATTATTCCCAGAATAGTGAAACCCCGCTTATCATTCCTAAAATCACAAAACACCTGGGCTCACTGGTGAACTCCGCAACCACGGCCATTCCTCACCAAAGCATATCAAGCAAGCATTTGACGCACAAATTAACACCCATCACAACCAAATAGCCCTCTAACATCCATGGAGCAGCCACGGCCACAAGAGAAAACCTAAATAATTCCTTGACACTGGTCCCATGTTTCAGACCCACTAAACTGCCCTCACTACCAAACTAACCGAAACATCGAAAAACCCTTAAAATGGGAATAAAAACACAAGATGAGAAAATCCTACCTCTTGGAAGTTGTCAAAACTCGCAAATCCGGGGGGTCCATCAGAGTCGCCTGCTCCGCTGTGAACATTTTCCCCTTCTTGGGTTCAAGACCGCCAATTGTCCGATTCACCGTATTTTTAGAGAGAAGTTTCTCTCTCTAAAGCATTTCCTTCCCAACCCAAAAAGCCTCACCGTATCCTCCAATGGCAATCAATGTTTTTTTGGTCTCTTGTAATTGGGGAAGACGGCCACAGCACTATTTGGCTTGTGTGATCAAAATCAAATTCCATAATACTCCATTATGTCCCTCATTCTCGATTTGATTTTCTGCACTATCTCTACTGGCCAATTTCACTCTCATTTATCTACTCATACCCACTCTTATGGTACATGAGTACATGCTATATGTGACTTTCGTCGCATCGAAAATCGGTTTACGGCACCCAAAACGCGATGCCTCGAAAAACGTGTCGACTCCGACTGTCTCAGAAAATTACGAAATTTTACGTGCTAACTAGATTTCGTGAGACGATTCCAACGGTACAATCCGTTTCATCATCTGAGATCTAGAGAATTAATTACGGACTTTTAATCGTAATTACAATTTTGTAATCAAAATTACGATTTTGCCCTTATTCCAGAAATTGAAATTTCTCGATTCCACACATACCTTACAGAATAAGCTTTTGTAGAATTTGTTTCGAGAAATCTTTTTCATATGGTAAAGAAACCATATGTCGCTTTCATTCCAAAATGCATTTGTATAGAAGATCCAAGATTTTTTGGCTTCTATTTGTTTTTGGATATTTTTATTCTTATTTGAATTTGTTCTCGATCAGAAATTTTCTTCGCTTATATTGTATTTCTTTTCAAGAAATTTTTACATGTTTTTAGAGCTTTGTTTAAGTAAAGAAATAAAAATCTTGAACTTGATTTTATTTCTTAATTTATAATTTTATAAATTCAAGAATTTCTTTGACTATTATATTTAGTTTTAACTTTATTATCACTTGAAAGGATAAAGCACAGTTAGGAAAGGAGTCTTAAACAATTTGATGACTTATATTGACTAAAGAAGAATGAAGTTTTAATACAAATATCATTTTTGCAAATATGATCTGGTGGGGGCTTTTGTATTGAACCTTCAAAGGACTACACTAGCGCTGATAATCTTGAGATGTTTTGCAAAATATACGTAGGGATTAATCCTTCCGATGAATTTTAAATCAGCCCGAATCAATTAAAGCTATAAAAACTTCTTGTAATCAGGATTGATTCTCAAAGTTATCTTTGTATACCATCTCCGCTTTTGTACTAGTAGTCATACTATGTACAAAAGTCAACTTTCCATTTGTTTCTTCTCTAAATCTTCTTGGGATTTCTAAGTCGGGTTATTCTTTCTCCTAGGTTTTGTGTACAATTTTTTAATTCATTTATTTGAATTTTTATTTGTTTTACTTTTCCTAAATCTTGCAAAGTTGCGTTCCTGCTTTTTATAATATTGAAACATACTCATTTGATAAGAATTTGATAGATTTATTTTAGGCTTTGGTTTTAACTGTTGTTCTAAAACCTTTCTTATATATTTTGCTTTAGTCTCTTTGTCTTCTATCTGATCAATCATTTCAAGAAGTAATTCTTGATCAGCTGTTAACATATTTATTTGACATAAGCAATTTTCTATTTTTTCAATTTCTTTTTCATTTTCAGAATTTGTTTGAGATTTATCAGTTTCCAAAGATGAAGTATTATTCTCAAAATAATAAAATTCTTCTTTATCTGATAAAACACTTACCTTGTTTTTACAATTAGGGGCATATGACCCTTTTGACCACATTTGGAAACATCTAACCTCTTTTATGATGTTTTTATTTTGTTTATTCTCAGGGGGTTTGATTTAAATTTTATCTTTTAAATCTTTTGAATTTTTTTTATAAGGTAATTCTATATTTTAAACTGGAATAGTAGATGAATAATCTACTTTCTAGATTTAAGTTCGATCAACATTTGATCTTCGGGAAGGAGTTCTAATTCTAAATAAGAAATAGAAGACCTTATGTAATATGATCTTGTTAGTTTTCTTTTCTTGGCTCAAAAATTCACTTGAACATTTCCTTATCCATCTTCTATTAAGTGGATAAGAGTTTTGCTGTTCAATCGATTTTGGACTATATATAGAGAGTATATATATATATATATATATATATATTGATATATAGATATCTATTTATAGATATAGATATCTTTATATATAAATATATATATATATATATATATTGATATATAGATATCTATATATATATATATGTATATACATATCTATATATATATATACATATCTATACATATCTATATATATATATATATAAAATCTATATATAGATATATAGATTTTTTATATATATATATATAGATATGTTATAGATAGTGGTGAGGTATATATAGATATGTATATATATATATATATGTATATATATATATATACATATATATATATATATATATTTATATAGAGAGCATATATCTATACATATCTATATATATATATATAAAATCTATATATCTATATACATATCTATATATATATATATATATATATATACATATCTATATATATATATATATATATATATATATATATCTATATATATATATATATATAAAATCTATATTTTCATTCCATATATATATATAGATATATAAATCTAGATATATAAAATCTATATATATATATATATATATATATATATATATATATATATATATATATATATATATATGTAGTTATCTATATATATAAATATGTATATATCTATATATAAATATGTATATATATATATAAATATGTATATATCTATATACATATTTATATATATATAGATATCTATATATGATATATATACATATTTATATATATACATATTTATATATATATATATATATATATATATATATATATATATAGTTATCTATATATATAAATATATATATATATATATATCTATATATATAAATTCATATAGATGTATATAGATATATCTATATAGATTTATATGTATATGTGATATATCTATATAAATATTTATATATATTTATATACTATAATGATATAGATATATATATATATATAAATATATATATAGATATTTCATATATAGATTTATATATCTATATATATATTCATATCTATTTATAGATATATAAATTCATATATATATATATATATATATATATATGCTATATATAGATAGATATCTATATATATATAGATATATCTATATACATTCATATATTAAGATATCTTATATACATCTATATATATAGATATATAGATTTTATATATCTATATATACATATAGATATGTATATATATATATATATAGATATGTATATATAGTATGTATATATAGATATATACATATTTATATATATAGATAATTATAGATAATTATATAGATTTATATATATATATATATATATATATATATATATATATATATATATATATATATATATATATATATATATATATATATATATATATATATAGTTATTTTAAGTATATATAGTTATCTATATATATTGAGTACAAAAAGAATCCTAAATCTTTTTAAGCTTTTAGTGGGTCTTTTTTAACTTGATATTGGAGTTTCTAAGTTGGAGAATACAACTTAAGACCTTTCATTTTCGACAGTACTTATGAGATCTCCATAAGTAAGGGTGTCAAATTGATTGTTCCTCCATGTTTTTCTCTAAGGGCATTCAACTCTGTCATCAAAGCCTTAGGAGTCCATAAAGGAATCTTCTTTCCAAAGAAGAGGCTCAGTGATCAGCCCTTACCAACGTACGCTATATATGAATACATCATAATACCATTTAAGATCACCTTGCTGCTCTACATCTTAAGTTTTGTAGAATTTCAAGCTCTTCTCCATAAATGCTTGGAACAATTCATATGAATGTTTGGTTATAGCATGTAATTCAATCTTATAATCGAAGTCTTGCTCTCCTTCCTCATTTGTACTTTTAAGGATATGAAATCTTTCTTTTTCACTCTAGGTAGTTTTCCACCAAAGTTTACTGTGCCATTGAAATCCTGCCGGTGATTAATTGAACGTCTAACCATCACTCGCTTTGTAACAAGCGTATCGCCATTCTGTATTTGACGGCGACAATAAAAATTTGATGTCTTAAAGAGCATCTATATTCCAAGAATAGATGTCAATTGCTATTATAGCTATTTTGTTTTGCTGTTTCTCCTCAAATTGCAACTGGAGTGAGTAGGTCTTTGATAAAAGTTTTTTGATCTTTGATACAAGTTTTTAACTTGTTTATTTGTTCATCATTCGTTGCATGTTTGTAAATTTTCAATAAGTTCTTCATAAGCAATTGAACTTGTTTCTGTTCCACTTAAGAAATTTACTTGACTTTTTGAACAAGAGGGATCTTTTATTTCTATTCCTGCTAGTTTTTGGGTTAGAAGTCTTATTAATTCATCATTATTTTTGTTACCTCCTAATTTAAGGGGTTTTATAGGTTTGAATATAAGACTTTCTTGTTTTTCTTCCTTTTCATCTTTTTCAGGTTTATAATTTTTTGTAAAGTATTTACTTTCAATTCTGTTTAATTGAGTTGAAAGTGTTCCTAAGATTTGATTTGTAAAATTATTTTGTTGTTGAATTCCTTTTATATCTTTTAATTTTGTCATTCTGTTTTCATCTTCCTGAAATAATTTGTTTGAAAGTGCGAGGCTATTATTTCAAATACCAGTGAGCTTTTTAATTTTTATTTCTTCCAAAGGAGGATGAGTTGATACTATCTTCTTTTCAGAAGTAGTATTTGACTTCCATTCCTTTTGGAACATATTTATTTGTGAAAAAGGATATTTTATTTGATTATTTGAAGCATATATATCAAAATATGTGAAACACAATATTCATTTCCATTGTTTCCATAGTTGGATACCATTGTTCTCTAAATTTCTCTTTTGTTTCTTGAGATAATTTTGAGAAAAACCATTTGCTTTTTTCTTTCTGTAAGACCCGAGAAATTCCAATTTCTGGAATAAGGGCAAAATCGTAATTTTGATTACAAAATTGTAATTACGGTTAAAAACTGCATCAATTTCTGCATCCTTGATGACAAACGGATCGCATCGCTGGAATCGTCTCGCGAAATCTAGTTAGCACTGAAAATTTCATAATTTTCCGACAAATAATTTACACGCCGAGGTATCGTGATTTCGGTGTCAGAAATTGCTTCTTCGATGCGACGAAAGCGCATATATCAAGTACTCATACCATAAGCGGTATGAGTAGAGAAACATGAAATGGATGGCCGAGGTAGTGCCGAATATCAACTGGGAATAGAGAGACAAAAATGGCTTCATTTTCAAGATTGATTGCTAATTAGGAAGATCTAAATTTCAAATAGTGCTTCATCTCCTACATGAGGCTTAAGCAAAACGTGATTTTCAGTTTAAAGGATGCAGGAGTCTAAATGAGAGCCTTTAGAGAGAGAGTGGGCTCTTCCTTTAGGTGGCCTGATCCCACCATACTCAGCTTCTGAGAGCAAGAAGGGGAAACGTTCTACGCGGCGAGGACAACGCGTGGACCCCGGATTTGCGAGTTTTTGACAACTCCAAGAGGTAGGATTTTCTCCCTACTTGCGTTTTATTCCCATTTTTAAGTGTTTTTCCATGTTTCGGTTGGTTTGAGGCCGTGAGGGGCCGTTTGATCGGTCCCAAACCTTGGGACCGAATTGATTTGAATTTATTGAAACCCAATATTGAAACAGTGGCTGTTACGGGCTGTTGCGTTTTAAATCTATAAATATTTGCTTTAAATCATGTATTTGTATGGAAAATGCCGGGAATGGTCTGTGGATCGGTCCCAAAACATGGGACCGAAATTGTAGGAATTATTTGAGACTTTATGGGCTGTCCGTGACAAACAGAATTTAAAGTGGGTGTGGGTCGGGTTTAGAACTCAGGTATTAAATGGTTGTTTGGTATGTATCAGCTCGAATGGCCGTGATTTCGGGTTCACTAAGTGAACCGCTGTTTAGTGATTTTTCTAATATAAACTAGGGTTTCACTATTCCCTAATAATGCTTTAAAAATATATTTCGTAAAATAGGTGTTCGGGCCGAAAGGATTTAAATTAAATTGTCTGTGGTGTGATTATTAGCCCACACAGCTAATTTTGAGGTTTGAAATGGATAATTACATAATGATGTTTGTGCGGATTTAATTTTGCTACATGTAGTATATTCATGTTTATATTTGTATGTGATTGGGACCGAATCAGTAATCGGTATACATGTATCTATATGGGCAACGAAACATCCTAGAGTATAGGAGTTAGTGCATGGTATAAGCCCAGAGAGGACTTGGTTCGGAGGGTAGTCTAAAAATGTAAATCATCGGAGGGTGTCCATTAAACTTAAAATATCAATTGTCGGAGCGGGCCAATTGATATTCATCGGAGGGTAGTCCATTAAACAATTTATATATATCAATCGCTCTGAGCGCTCCACATAATTGATATGACATACATCAGGTTGTCCACTAATAAAAATAATAATTCTCATACAAGGCTTAGGCGAGTGTGAGAGTCGGTGAGGACTCGATCTGAGTTTGTCATGTAGACATTCAAGTAGATCATGCATTTGTTTGAATGTGTGTTTAAATCGAACATTGCACGCACTTAGTGGTGAGTGTTCCAATTTAGGCGATTCTCCCATCGGGAAATTTTTAGCTCACCTCCGCCGGATCCCCTTTTGCTGTGTACCGGGAGGTGCGAGGAGACGGCTCATCTGATAATGAGAGAGCTAGAAGAAAGCTCTTAATGTGGCTTTGTTGATGTTTACAGCTTATTAGAATGCTTCTCATTTTAATATATGTACTGTATAAGAAATCATTAACTCTGCACATGATAGTCAGAATACGTGAGATATAACTGTTGGGATATAGTGTGGTTAGTATTGGTTTTGGGCCCAAGAGGCCGCTTGGTAATCGTGATTGATTGGGACAGTTTTTATGAAGATTTTGTGATTCAGAGCTCCCGTACAAAGGAGACTCGCCTCGATTGTGAAAATGTCAGGTCACCTGAGATTCACTAGTATTCCGCGGTCGACGGTAGTCAACGGACTCTCGGGTTTTGGGGGCCACAAATTGCACGAGCTAGGTATACGAATACCTAGAGCTCCTGTAATTTGGGTATCCATCACCACATGGGTGGTTTGATGAAGAGAGAAAGTATATGGAAACCAGTAGATCACAGAATCTGGGCTTAAAGCCATGGTTGAGGATGAGCACTCACCACTAGGTGTGGTTTGATGTCGAGCTAGGTATGAGATTTTCCGTGAAAATCACGACAAAACTATATTGACTCACGTGCACGTGTGCTGGTGTGTTTTGTGTGATTGATGAAATTTTTGTGTGAATATTTGACGACAGTGTATACCATGTCATGTTGTGTGTTTGGTGTGTTTCGACATATTTTAGGTGTTGAGATTGTATGTGTGTTTGGTGATTAGCACATTAGAAGTGTATGAAGATATTTTAGAAAATATTTTTGGAAAGGTACAAGCAAAGTAAAACTGAAAAGAAGATGAAAAGAATAAATTTTATAAATTTATTTGGCCTATCAGGTGATGAAAATAATTTTCTAAGTTGAAGAATATGAGGAAATAAATTTTTATAAATTTATTTGATGAGAATTGAAGAAAATAAATTTCTATGATTTTACAAGTGGCAAAATTGAAGTTAGGGCCTGGGAAGAAAATAAATTTTTATAAATTTATTTGAGTCAGAAAATTTTTTTCTATGAGTGGAATCGAGAAGGAAAATAAATTTTATAAATTTATTTGGTTATGAAGTGAGAAAATAATTTCCTAAGATTTTACAAAAATTGAAAAAAAATTTGAAGGAAATGGGAGAAAAAATAAATATTTACAAATTCTATTTGGAGTATTATGGAAATGAAGAAAAAACAGATTTTTAGAGATTTTTAGTGATTTTTCCATTGCTGTGAGCCGCTTGGAAAAAAAAAAAATTTTAATTATAATGAAAACGAAAAAAATCGTGCGTGAATGGAATTTAGCTACCGTATGATTTGTATCAGGAGACTCGTATTGTGGGGAACAGCGGGTAAAGACAAGGCGCCGGGCGCCGGGCTAGTGCAGGTGCGCAGTAGCAGTGCCAAAGCGCCGGCGCGCGGCACGGCGCTGGCGTGCGCGGGATCGGCCTTTGGCGCTGGGCGGACGGCGCGGCGCATAGGGCAGCGCTGCGGGTGTGCAAAAGTGCAAGGACGCTGCGGGCGCTACGGCAGTGGCCGGCGCGCGGACAAACAGCGCGCCAGTGGCGCCGCAGAGCGCGCGCGTAGCGCTGGGCGCGCAGAGCACGGCGCGGCGCCGCCGCGCGCGCGGCCCAGCGTGCTCGGGCGCGCCCGCACCGGGCTCGCCAATTTAGCTCATGCAAACGCCTGGTTTCGACCGGGTTTTTGATTCTCCCAGAGTGTTTCTGAGTCACCGTTGACTCTGCTTCATGAACACCGTTTCATTACAAAATTATTTCAAAAAAAATATTTATTAAGCAAATTTAATTAAAATAAAATAAAATCAAATAAATTTGATAAAATTCGAAATAAAATTTTCAAAAATGAATTTTTGAAAATAAAATTTTGTTGAAAACAAATTTTTAAAATGCAAAATTGGTTGCGATACAATCAAGTTATGTGTATGATTAATGTATCAAAATGTGGTTTATGCCTCGAGATACTGCGACATAGATATCGACGCCACAGGCTGGGGTCGTATGTAGGGTCGAGGTCGCACTCATAGATTCAGTCGTGAGTTCGGGTCAGCCGGGCGTGCATGACGGTTACCATTGCCGCCGCTACTGACATATGGAGGCGTAGATTGTCCTAGAGGTAGAGATCTCATGGTACAGAGAGATCGAGCTGCCTGTATTAGTCTGATATGGTGGCACGCCTCTACTCGCAATTGTTGACTAGCGAGTCTAATTTCCGTGGATGCATCATGTTCATTCATAAATGCATCTCAGGTGATAGGTTTAGTCCGATACAAGCTTCGCCACTGGCTATGAGGATGAGGTGACACGGAGGCATTTCTCCACTGGCATCGGGCAAGCACCACCGCGCGGTTTCAACCGCACACTTTGCCGGTGCCAGGCACATAAATACTGCTATAGCACAGCTGGTATAATGTAGACAGAAGATCCTAGTAACTTTGGGAGGTTTGTGGCGTATCATCCTCCGACATTCAGCTGTGGGGAAAAGATCCGATGGCGGTAGACCACTGGGTCAACGAGAAAGTGTTAGAGGCTATGGAGATTACCTCCGACTTTATCAGATTAGACTAGCTGCTGCCTCTAGCTAGAGAACGAGGCCAACATGACGGAAATGGGCAAGGACCCTGTAGGACCTTAGTAGAGGAGCTACATGTGAATTCCCACCCAGGATTAGGCTACGAGAATAAGAATGTTAGGTCGAGGTTACAAAATAGAGATCTCGAGGACTCTACTCACAAGGACCCGGGAGGATCATGGACATGTCAGAGTTTGATGTCATCCTTCGGATGGATCAGACCGACGCCCCTCTCACAAGGCTGTTTACCGATCGGTGGAGCGCCAGGAGAGCCACTCGCCCACACACAGGACGGCAATTCGGTTGTACTCGTAAGCACGATATTTTGCCCTTACGCATATGAGTCCAAGTAAAGGGACACATGGTTAGCTATAGCGAACTTACTCTAGAGGACGAGGTGAGACCACTCTAGATCTACCTCAAGGGTTTGTGAAAGACGCCGAATATTTTCCAGACGCGAGCTACTCGACTTCACTTCCACACAGTGGATGACTTTGCATCGAGTTACACTCGGTGCAATTTTTAACCATCTCTATGATTCTAGCATAGGATGGCACCGGTTGAGTTGTAGGAACCTAGAGTCCAAATACAGGATCTATCGATTGGCAAGGTTTATTGTGATCGAAAGCACTTCACTACGGGCGCCCTTGCTCACAGCGGAAAAGAAAGACAAGATCCTTCGACTGTGCATTGACTACAGGCAATTGAACAGAGTTACGATCAAGAATCGGTACCCATTACCGAGGATTGATGATTTATTTGACCGTTGAGAGAGCGCGAGTCTACTCCATGATGTAATCTTCGCACCGGTTACCATCAACCGAAAATAGGAGATGATATCCCTAAGACTACATTAGGACGCGCGGGCACTTGAGTTTACGGTGATGCCCTTTGATTAACGAATGTTTAACAAAGATTCATGGATCTCATGCATAGGATATTCTAACCTTATCTAGATCAGTTTGTCGTAACCTCGCGGGATGACATTTTGATCTACTCCCCAAAATGAGCGGAGCATGAGTATCGCTGAGGATTGCTCTTTTACGTACTGGTAACCATCACCAGTACCTAAGTTCAAGTAGGCGCGAGTTTTAGCTTACTGAGGGGAGATTTTGACACGTGGTGTCAACACCAGATGTCACGACCTAGAAAAGGTCGAGGTAATGTGATGCGTTGGAAAAGACCGACATCAATCTTCGAGGATACGTAGTTTCGGGATTGGATCGGGTATTACGAGAGATACGAATTCTGGATTGAAGTTGTCCATTCGAATATGATCATAGGATTTCACCTACGGGATACGGACTCCATGGTTGGGACGACCCTGACCATAGAGGGAGAAATCGAGGATACTTGAAACACTCGGGATACGGGTGTTGGTAACAATAGGGAGGATCAGCTTTCTCCAAGTTCGGAGAAGAGGCAGAAGACTTCTGCTTCACACTAGTTTTAGGACTAGGGCCAGGATTGAGCATGAGTGCGATGGATTTTCCTAAACAAAGGATCCTAAGACTCAGACAAGGGGCCCCGCGAGAGAGGTAGAAATATGAGAGTATACAAAATCTTATTCCTCCACACCAGTACGTCGAGGAACTAGTTTCAGCTGGTGTTATGCAAGCACTTCCAAAGAATAATGGATAGCCGTAGGGGCCTAAGTGGGTCGGGGTCGCAGACGTATCGTGGTTACGCAGCAGGTCGCGAGCGCCTTAGGTGGTAGATCGGCCTGGTCATGATGTCAGCTTGACATGATGAGTTGACAACCATCGGGTCAAGCCAGCAGAATTCCAGACTCCAGCCGGGTTGTCAAGCACTCAAACGTGCTGGATCTGGGCTTAGAGGTTAAGGCCTTGAGAATCCAAGTATAGATGTTCTGGGATGAGTTGGCTGATAGGTCGAATTATGAGTAGAGATCGAGATTAACCGGGGTGGACCGAGAATTAGGTGCAGTGTGGTCATTCACCGCTCTTGGTGAGTGTGGGTTAAGGTTGTCTTTGGGAATTTCGATGGAGTGAACTCGTAGTTGGATCTGGGAAATGTAAGAGGCTCGAAGTGTAAGCGAAGTTATGTGCAGGATGAAAATACGGACATGGTTATCACGCGGACTTAGGTTGAGTGTTAAGTCGAGGGGTGACTCGAGGTTTGGATACCCCTTTGGAAGCCATGTTGGAATTCATTGTTGGTTGCGAGGCTCGATAAATGGATGTCATTCATGACATGGACTAAGTTGACGGTCCATTGGATTGTAAGTGATTATGACCTTGGAAGTCCGCACAGTGAGGTTGTGTAGGAGTTCTGCGTTATATGGATTATATCACCAGGTGTTGAGACATAGATGAGCATAAATCACAGGTCATAAGGGTAGAGGATAAATTGCCCTTAGTGGAGATTACTGTAATGGTTATGGGCGTTCTTCTGATCTTTTATGTAGGCATTGTATAGGAGGCCTGTATAGATTCTTAGATTATAATTTGGGGCTTAAGGGGTGGGAGAAGGCTCCATCACGGGTCTGATCGATTAGAGACACCTCGAGGTGAGCTTGTCGATCGCGTCTTCTCCACCTTTCCGGAAAGCGGGTAGAAGGCTATGCGTGTCTGACGTCATGCTTAGAGTTCGAGGTAGAGATCACCTTGACCGATCGGGTTCGTGGCGAAATTGTCGTAGGAGTTTATTAGACCTTCGGATACTCGGGGATAGGCCTTTGTCGCGTCTTAGGTTAGCGTTGCAGCCCGACATGTCAGTGTGCAGTCGTTCCGGCGTCTCGTCTTTCGCGATATATATACTCGGATCCATTTCGTGCTGGTGGATTGGGGACGGATGAGGTTGACGATGGGACTGTGAGGAGGGACCGGGGTGCTGTTTGTAAGCGTGATCGGGTTTTGCGGCCTTAAGGCCGTGAAGGCCTAGTGAAGTCTTGTAAAGCCTTTGTGGATTGGAGGAGTCGGCGTGGGAGCACGAGAGGGACACGATCACGAGACTACCTATCCGCTTCTTGTTTGGGATGAAGGTACGTGGTTTGGTCGTTTAAGGTTCGATATTTGTTTATGCATGGTAAAGTCTTGCGTTTGCATATGCATGCGTGATTAATGATGGTTGAATTTCGGAATGAAATTCCTTTTTAGGAGAATGCAAGACCGAAATTAATTTACCCTGGGTTAAAGGCGAAATCGTAATTTTGATTACGAAATTATGATACGGTTAAAATCCGTAATTAATTCTCTAGATCTCAGATGATGAAGCGGATCGTGCGATTTGGAATCGTCTATAAAATCCTAGTTAGCACGGAAAATTTCGTAATTTTTCGGGAGCCGATCCGAATTTACACTTTTTTCGAGTGTAGCATTTCGGTCTGAAATAAATCGTTTCGATCTGACGAAAGGGCGCATATAATAAGTACTCATGTACCATGAAGTGGTATGAGTGAAATGATGAAAATGGATGAGGTGATGCGAATATCAGTCTGGGAATAGGAGGACAAAATGGTCATTTTAAATTGATTAAGTGGTAGAAAGGCGAAATTTCAAATGGTGCTTCATCTCCTACATGGGAGCCAAGCAAAAGCAATGATTTTCAGTTTGGGGATGTAGTGAGCTCTTGATTTGAGGAGCTCTTAGAGGAAAGTGGGCTTATATAAGAAAATCGGGAGATCAGGCCCAGTTGGCGGCCGGACGAGAAGGGGAAAGCGTTCTACGCGGCGAGGACAACGTGGACCCGGTTCTTGAAGTTTTGACAACTCGAGAGGTGGGTTTCTCTGCCCCAGTTTTATTCCCATTTTAAGTGTTTTCATGTTTGATTGGTTTGGTAGTGAGGGGCGGATTTGGTCGATCCCAGGCCTTGGGGCCAAGATTGATTTGGGTGTGAAGCCAAATATTGAAGCATTGAGCATTACGGGCTGTTGGGTGTTTAAATTCATAAATATTGCTTTAAATCATGTATTTGTATGGAAAATGCCGGGAATGGGCTGTGGATCGGTCCCAAAACATGGGGCCAAAAATTATAAAATTATTTGGAGACTTTATGGGGTACATCGTGGCCAGTCAGAAATTCAGTGGGTGTAGGTTGGTTTAACTTGTGTATTAAATGGTTGTTTGGTATGCATTGGGTAGGGAATGGCTAGTGGTTGGTTCACTAAGTGAGCCATTGTTTAGTGATTTTAGGGAATAGTAAGCGAGGTTCAGCATTCACGGGAATATGCTGAAAATATATTTTCGTGAAAATAGGTGTTTAGTAAGTGATTTAAATTAAATTGCTTTCGTGTGTGATTGATAGCCCATGTGAGCTAATTTTGAGTTTGAAATGATAATTACATAACATGTTTGTGTGATTTGTAATTTTTATGCTGAGTATATTCATGTTTATATATTTGCATGTGATTAAGTGAATTGGGCGGCATACATACGTCATATGCCTTTGAAACATCATAGGAGTATAGGAGTTAGTGCATGGTATAAGTCTAGAGAGGACTGAAACTGAGAGGGTAGTCTAAAAAATGTAAATCATCTGAGGGTAGTCCACAAACTTAAAATATCAATCGGCCGAGCGGCCCAATTGATATTCATCGGAGGGTAGTCCACAAACAATTTATATATCAATCGTCGGAGCGGCCCAATTGATATATATACATCGGAGGGTTGTCCACTAATAAAATAATAATTCTCATACAAGGCTTAGGAAGAGTGAGAGAAAGCTCATGAGGACTCCTGATCCCCGAGTCGCTTCCGTAGACATTCAAGTAGGACTGCTTACTTGCTTGAATGTGTGTTTAAATTGGAACAGTCACCTGCACTTAGGTGGTGTGAGTAGCCCACTTGTGTTTTATCTCTCCCATCGAGCTTAGCTCACCCCCGTCGTGGATCCCTTTTACAAAAATTCCGAGCGTATGGCGAGACTGGCCGTCTAGAGGCTGAGCGCCAGAAGAAAGCCGGAATGTGCCTTTTGCTGATGCTCATATGTATTAGAATGTTTCATTTAATATATGCTGTATAAGAGTAAATCAACTCTTACATTATGGATATAGTCAGAATATTGTGATATAAATCGTTTTGATATAAGGTGATTAGTATGGTTTGGGCCCAAGAGGCCAGTTTATAATCAGGTGATTGACGTGACAGGTTTTTATGAAGATTTTTATTTGGGTAGAGCTCCCCGTACAAAGGAGACTCTGCCTGATTTTCGTGAAAAATGTTGGTCACCCGACATCTCACGAGATTCGCAAGCCTGACGTGGTAGTCAAATCTGACCCCTGCTTTGGGGCCACACTTTATGTTCTTCAGATTTTATTTCTTTTCTAAATATTCTTTGTCTATTTCAAACATCGTATTGTCATAATGTTGAGCTGAGAAGCTGCCTAACACAGGTGACATCATTTGAGAAATGCTGAATGAGAATTTGAATGTTTCGTTCACCTCAGATTTTAAATCCTGGAATGGTAGATGAATAGTCTACTTCTTCTAGATTTAAATTTGACTGAACATTTGATCTTCTAGAAGGAGTTCTCTAATTTCTAAATAAGAGTTAGAAGACCTTCGTATTATCATGTTCTGTTAAGTTTTTTCTTGGCTCAAAATTACCTTGAACATTTCCTTGTCCATCTTCTATTATGGATAAAAGTTTTGGCTCGTTTAATAGGCTTTAGCTAAGAGTTGTTTAAAATTCCATTCAGAGGATGTCAAACATTCCCATGGAATAGGTTTTTGGAATTATGACTGTTGAATTCTTTCATCGCTTGCCAATTAAGGTTTGACTTTTTGAGAGGACAAAAGGCAATTTGGGTTGACCGGTTTATTACTTTATAGTATACTGCATACTATAAGTATGTTCCTGGATCTAGGGTCCATGTCATAATTTTGAGTTTGAATGTTTAGAGTTAAGGCTTTATGAATGCTCTTATCATTCATACAGTCCAACTCTAAGTTTGGATAACAAGTGAAATACACCGGTCCAAAAGATGTGTTTGTTTCCATTAATCCTAAAAGGGAATCTCGAATTTACATACGCTCTGCATCACGTTGCACATATACACATATATAGGTTTGTCTAATCCTAACCTGGTTAAAGGTTTGGCTGCTACTCATAGCTTCTGTATATGTAAGACTTTTGAATTTTCTTTGAATTTGTTCTAAATCCTTGAAATCTGTGGTTCAATAGTTTCGCTCCTTTAACCTATCAATTTATATTTTCAGAGATTTTGATTCTATAATCTTTTCTAAATTCAAAAGTTCCTATTTTATATAGTTCCTTATATTTGTTTCCTGGCATTTCAATTTTGATGCAATGTTCTAATCTTTCTATAGAAATGCATGCTTGCTTTTCAAATTGTTGGTGTTTTCTTGTATATGCCCAAGTTGTTCATCTATCCTGGATTTAACTAGTATTTGAACTAGTACTCAAACTTTTTGATACCCTACATTTCTAACCTTCACAGCACTGGAATTCCCAACATTTAGAGGCCCACTGACCACCTAATCTACCACCGGGATTTATAGTCAATTAAACGGATAAGTCCATCACTAAACCCTAATCTGTAGGAATACAATTATTTGAAAGGGTACAAATGTGTGAATCAAAATTTTGTAAGAACTGGCTCGATACCAACTTAAGCAGACTCTTAATGAACACTTGAGTTTTCATGAGATTTGAAGTTTGAGGCTTCTTTATTGCCATAGCATAAGAGGCTTCAAACTTCACCTCCTTGAAACTTCAAACAGGAGCTTTTGGAAGTTTGGAGTTTTGAGGTTTTTTTAATCTCTAACTCTTAAAAGTACCTCGTTAAACATCACTTTGAAATTTTTGAATGCATAAACAATGGCAAATCTCTTTAACCGTTGATTTAATTCAATTGTGGACCATTCCAAATACCGTGAGTGAAATCTAAGAATTGAAATTCTTGTTTTGAAAATCTTGCTTTGGGTGATTCCACCATATCCTATGTTCGAGCATCCGCTCTATGATAGGAAAGGCTTGGGTGAAGGATACCTGCCATGAGATACCTAAGATTCCACCATATCCTTCTAAAACCATTCGCGTGTCGCTTCACTCCCTAAGTCCTAACTTTGACTCCCATCAATTTACGCTAACTTTTATCTACACAAGGTAATCCATGAAAAATAAAAAAGAAGGATTTTTGTAAGTCAATAAATAATATGGTAAACAAAATATTACTCAGAACGTTAGCTTAAATTTTAATAAATTCAAATTTGTTGGCTTTTTTTAACCACACTTAGTAAAATTAAATTACCAATTAGATTATCTGAAGGTGAGTTAAGAAAACAATTTTTCGTTCAATAAATTCATACAAAACAATGTTTTAAATATGGATTCGATGATTGAGTTTAAAAAAGTTATCGATTCACTCGCTTAAATATTAAACAAGTGGGTTGAATAAGATTAAACGTGACTATATGTCATCGAAGATGGTCCGACCAACCGATCGCAGTCTGATCTCGATTTTTAAAACATTGAAAAACAATTTTTTATAGTTTTAAGAGGGTTTTCACCTGAAGATTAAGTTTTGTTTTGCTTTACTTTCTATTTACTTTGCATTCGAAAGTTGTGTATTCTACTTGATGTTTCCTTATTCTTCCAATCTTATGGGTTTATAATATATTTTGTAGAGATAAAATATTTAGTTTCGAATGGGAAGTGGAAATGTATAAAGAAGCCTCTCAAACTTAAAATATGAAATTTCTGTTAAAAACATCACTTTGAAATTTTTGAATGCATAAAACAATGGCTGAAAATCTCTTTTGAACCAAGTGAAGGATTCAATTGTGGGACCATTCCAAATACCATAGTGAAATCTAACAATTGATATTTTGTTTTAAAATCTGCTTTTAAGATTCCACCATATCCTATGTTCGAGGCATCCATTCTATGATAGGTAAAGGCCTGGGTGAAGATACCCAAGCAAGGGAAGTTCCCAACCTGAATTTTACCGTTGGACCACCCGGTATGTTCCTCTAATGCAAAGGATTTTCTTAACCTTGAAATAAAGGTTTAATTAAAATTTAAGGTTTGGGTAAACTCAGCTACATAGCTTAGGCTACCTAAAAATTTTGTTTTATCTTTAATTTCATCAGAAATTTGAAAGAAAATCAATTGCTCTTTGACAGGCTTATTTGACCTTTATGAATGTCAAATCCTAAAAAACTAATGATTGTTTGAAATTTTATTTTTGTCACAGATTACTAAACCATTATCTCTTACAATCTTTGAAAAAATTTTTAAATGTTTGAATGTTTTTTATAATTTGAAAATATGAGAACATCATCATGTATACAATAGAAAATCTAGTGTATTCAAATATTTCATTCATCATATTTGAATCCATGAGCATTTTTAAGGCCAAACGGCATTACATTCCATTCATAATGTCCAAATGGAACTGTGAATGCTGTTTTGTACCTATCTTCTGGTTTAATTTGAATTTGCCAGAAACCAGACTTCATATCGAATTTTGAAAATATTGTTGCATTATAAATCCTTGAATTAAACCTTTTATTATAGGTATTGATACTTAACTTATCATGGACGGTTTATAAATTGATTACCAACCTCGAGTTCCTTCAAGTCTCCAAGCCTTTTGGACATAAAAAGTCGCACAACCCATGGTGAATGAATTCTGGTCTTATAAGTTTTTGGCCTATGAGATCATTAATTTTTGCAAATATTCAAGGAGTTCTGACTCATTTGAATAGGCTCCTACTATAGAATTTTTGCTTTAAAATCTTTCATATGGTAATGAAACCATATGCCTTTCTATTCCAAATGCATTTGCAAAAGTTAACAAAGATTGCTCTATTTATCTATAAATCTATATATCTATATATATAGATGTATATGTCACATATACTCCATATATATAGATATCTACTATAGATATCTATAGATATCTATAGATAGATATCTATATATATAGATATGTATATAAATATCTATATATAGATATATAGGATTTCATATATCTATATATATACAGATATGTATATATATACATATCTAAATATATATATATATATAGTACATATCTATATATATATATATAGATATATAAAATCTATATATCTATATATAGATGTATATGCTTATTATCTATATATATATAGATATCTATCTATAGATATACATATCTATATATAGATATCTATATATAGATCTATAGATATCTATCTATAGATATACATATCTATATATATAGATATCTATATATAGATCTATATAGATATATCTATATACATCTATATATATAGATATGTATATCTATGTGTAGGATATCATATATACTCATATATATAGATATGTATATATATATATAGATATCTATATATATAGATTTATATATATAGATATATAGATAACTATATATATAGTTATTAAGTTACATATCTATATATATGTGATGTATATAGGATATATCTATATATACATATCTATATATAGAGTTCATCTATAGATATATATATATATATATATATAGATCTATCTAGTATATATATATATATATATATATCTATAGATAGATATCTATATATAGATATGTATACATCTATATAGATATATCTATATACATCCTATATATTAAGATATGTATATACATCTATATATAGATATATGTAGATTTTATATATCTATATATATATATATAGATATGTATTATATATAGTTATATATATATATATATATATATATATATATATATATATAGATATATATATAGATATGTATATAGTATATATATATATTTATATATATAGATAATCTTATAAATAACTATATAGATTTATATATATATATATATATATATATATATATATATATATATATAGTTATCTATATATTGAGCACAAAAGAACCTAAATCTTTTTTAGAATCTTTTAGGTCTTTTTTAACTTGATATTGGTGCTTAAGTTGAGAATACAACTTAAGACTCTTCATTTTGACAGTACTCTGCATGAGACTTCCATAAGTAAGGGTGTCAAATTGGATTGTTCCTCCATGTTTTCTCAAGGGCATTCAACTCATCAAAGCCTTAGGAGTCCATGAATCTTTCTTTCCAAAAGAAGAGGCTCTAGTACTCTCAGCCCTTACCATCAAGGCTATGCAAGAAATCACATCATAATACCATTTAAGATCACTCAGTGTTCTACATCTTAAGTTTGTAGAATTTGCAAGTTCTTTCTCCATAAATGCTCTGATCACCTATGAAAATGTTTGGTTATGTTATTAAAACACCAATCTTATAATTGAGTCTTGCTTCCTTCCTCATTTGTACTTTTAAGATATGAAATCTTTCTTTTCACTTAGGTAGTTTTCCACCAAAGTTTTAATGTGCCATTGAAACCGTGATTAATTGAACAAATGCTCCAATCATCATCGGCTGGTAACAAGCAGAGGCCGCCATTTGTATTTGACTTCCAAGCACAATAAAAATTTCATGTCTGTATTATACCCATATCTCCAAGAATAGACGTCATTGCTATTATAGCTATTTTGTTTTGGTTATTTCTCCTCAAATTGCAAACTGAGGAGTAGGTCTTTGATAAAAGTTTTGATCTTTGATGCCAAGTTTAACTTGCTTATTTGTTCATCATCTTGTTCGTATGTTTGTAATTTTCAATAAGTTATCTTGGGCTAAATTGAACTTGTTTCTGTTCCACTTAAGAAATTTGAACAAGAGGGACTTTATTTCTATTCCGTTAGTTTTAATAAGTCTTATTAATTCGCTATTATTTTTGTTACCTCCTAATTTAAGGGGTTTTATAGGCTTAAATATAAGACTTTCTCGTTTTTCTTCCTTTCATCTTTTTTCAGGTTTATAATTTTTTGTAGTTATTTACTTTCAATTTGCTTAATTGAGTTTAAAAGTGTTCTAAAGATTTGATTTGGTAAAATTATTTTGTTGTTGAATTCCTTTATATCTTTTAATTTTGTCATTCTGTTTTATCTTCCTTTGAGTCAATTTATTTGAAAGGTGAGCTTATTATTTAACACCTTGA
Organism: Tetrastigma voinierianum; assembly: GCA_016808115.1. Classification (NCBI taxonomy): domain Eukaryota; kingdom Viridiplantae; phylum Streptophyta; class Magnoliopsida; order Vitales; family Vitaceae; genus Tetrastigma; species Tetrastigma voinierianum. Next base: position 132,602 of record JAEQBH010005160.1, on the reverse strand, counting down.
GCTTTATTTTATTTCTTCCAAAGGAGGATGAGTTGGATACTATCTTCTTTTCAAGTAGTATTTGACTTCCATTCTCAACATATTTATTTGTGAAAAAGGATATTTTATTTGGATTATTTGCAGCATATATATTTCAAAATATGTAACAATATTCATTTCCATTGTTTCATAGTTTGATACCATCGTTTCTAAATTTCTTGTCTCTCCTCTCTCTCTATTCCTCGAGAGATAATTTTGAGAAAAACCATTTGCTTTTTTCTTTAGTGTTCTTCGCATTTTATTTCTTTTCTAAATATTCTTTGTCTATTTCAAATGACATTTTCGTCACATCATGTTGAGCTGAAGGCTCATCATTAGGTGACATCATTTGAGAAATGTCATAATTCCATTCGAGAATTTTGAATGTTTGGTTCAGTCCTTGTATATTTTAAATCTGGAATAGTAGATGAATAGTCTACTTCTTCTAGATTTAAATTTGATCAACATTTGACTTCAGAAGGAGTTCTCAATTTCTAAACAAGAGTTAGGAAGACCTTTCGTATCATGTTCCTGTTAAGTTTTCTTTTCGTTCAAAATTAATTTGAACACTTCCTTATCCATCTTCTATTATGGATAAAGTTTTGGTTGTTCAACAGGTTTTGAGCTAAGAGTTGTTTAAAATTCCATTCGCAGGATTGTGCCAAACATTCCCATGGAATAGGTTTTGGAATTATGACCGTTGAATTTTTTTTCATTTGCTCACAAATTAAGGCTTGACTCAAGCAGGACAAAAGGCAATTTCGGGCTGACTAATGGTCATTACTTTATAGTATACTGATATTATAAGTATGTTCCCGGATCTAGGTCTGCACATAATTTTGGAGTTTGAATGTTAGAGCTATGCCTTATGAAATGCTCTTATCATTCATACAAATACAACTCTAAAAGTTCGGGATAAATGTGAAATATTAATCGTGTCCAAAAGATGTGCCTGTTTCCCCATTAACCCCAAAGGGAATCGAATTTGTTACAAGCCTTGCATCACGCACATACATATAGGCTTGTCTAATCCTAACCTGCCAAAGGTTTGGCCGCACCTGATAGCTCCTATATGTAAGACTTTGAATTTTTCTTAATTTGTTCTAAATCCTTGAAATTCAGAGTTTAATAGCTTTGGTTTTTAACCTATTAATATATTTTCGAGATTTTGATTCTATAATTCTTTTCTAACTAAAAGTTCCTATTTTATATAGTTCCTTTATATTTTGTTTTGGCATTTCCCAATTTTTGATGTAATACTCTAATCTTCTATAGAAACAGACAAATATTTTCAAATTGTCGGGTGTTTTCAGATATGTCCAAGTTGTTCATCTATCCCGGATGAACTAGTATTTGAACTAAAAACTCTACAAACTTTTTGATAAAATTCTGCCATTTCTAACCTTCTACAAGAATCGGGATTCTAAATATTTAGAGGGAACATGTGGCCCACACTGCGGGTGCTCATCGGTGTGTCCACCTGCCTCACGGGGTGCTCTCAGTGGGTTCCACCACGCAACATCATGCCTCCCCTCTAGCTGGCCGCACCGAACCCAGACTGTGGTTTATCCAATGGGCACTTCTACTTTCAATTTCAACCTGCACGATGCTCCCCATTGGACCTTAAGCCCCGGGTCCCGGGTTCAGCCTCTACGAGGCGAAAGTGAAAATGCCTAGGGGAGGGCATGATATTCCTGTGAGTGGAACCCACCTGAAGGGCACCCAGTGGTTACGAAGGGTGGACCCCACAGTGGGCCACCTGAAGGGCACCCCGCGGTCACGAAGGGTGTGGACCCCATAATAAAAAATCTCTGGGGAGGCGAAAGGAACTCAGTGGGAATGAGGATATCCTATGAGCCAGTTTCCACCTGGGCGGTGCATGAGGTGGTCACGGCGTGGGGTCCCACAATGTAAGGCTTTACGTTGTGGGTCTCACACTCCTGCGATCGCGGGTGCCTTTCGTGGCATCGTTCACTCCAGACCACCGGGTGCTCTTTCACTTCACCACGCACAAACATTCTAAAGCGCTTCTTCCAGATTGAATCTTAGGACTTAGTGTTAGAACTATCAGAGCATTCTACTACCAACTCGAAGCAGAAGCCGTTTGTAGTAGAGAGATGCTCCCCATTGACCTTAAGCCCCCGGTCCCGGTTCAGCCCTACGAGGCGGCAAAGAAAATGCTCAGTGAGGGCATGATATTCCGTGAGTGGAACCCACATGAAGGGCACCCAAGGAGCCACGGCGGTGGACCTTGGCAAAGGCCACCTGGCGGGCACCCCGCGGTCACGGGCAGGGACTTACGTACCACCATCGACCACCGACCTCTCACCGATTTATATCGGACTTAACGGATACACCGGGTCGACCAAACCCTAACTCAGGAATCACAATTATTTCAAAGGGCACAAATGTAAATTTAATCAAAATTCAGAAGAACTCGCTCGATACCAACTCTTAAGCAGACTCCTACGAACAATTTGAGCTTTCAGAGATTTGAAGTTTGAGGCTTCTTTATTGCCATAGCATAAGAGGCCTCAAACTTCAAATCTCCTTGAAACTTCAAATAGGAGATTTGAATTTTCAAAATATAAAGGAACTATATAAAATAGGAACTTTTGAATTTAGAAAAGATTATAGAATCAAAATCTCTGAAAATACTCATTCAATAGGTTCTGAGACAGAAACTATTAAACTCCTAGATTTCAAGGATTTAGAACAAATTCAAAAAGAAAAATTCAAAGTCTTACATATAGGAGTGCCATTCAGTAGCAAATAAACCTCTTTAACCAAAGTTAGATTAGACAAACCCATATGTATATGTCTGCGTTGATGCAAGACATAACAAATTCCGTGATTCCCTTTAGGATTAATGGAAACAAACACATCTTTTGGACCTGTATTTCAATCAAGGATCCATGTATCTTAGAGTTGACCTATGATAATGATGGGAGACTATAAAGATCTAACTCAACACTCAACTGGTAATTTTATATATTGATCCTAGACTTAGAATATATTTAGAGGTGAGATGGGGAGTGAGCATTTATAAAGTAATGATTTCAGTAGTGATTTCACCCAATTAACTTTAAACTCATGACTAAAAGATCAAACCCTAATTTGGTGCCAAATGAAAAGAATTCAACAAATATAATCCAAAACCTATTCCATGGGAATGTTTGGACAATAATCCTCGAATGGAATTTTAACAACCCTGGCCCAAAACCTATTGAACAACCAAACTTTTATCCATAATAGAAGATGGACAAGGAAAATATGTTCAAATTAATTTTGAGCAAGAAAAGAAAACTTAACAAGAAGCTATTCAAAGGTCTTCTAACTCTTATTTAGAAATTAGAACTCCTTCATAGAAGATCAACACCAGCTAAATTTAAATCTAGAAGAAGTAGACTATTCATCTACTATTCCGCATTTAAAATATACAAGGATCGAACTAAAACATTCAAAATTCTCCTGTATTGGTTCCAACATTTTCTCAATGATGTCACCACGATGAGCCTTCAAATTTCAACATGATGACGCTAGTAAAATGATATATATATATATAACAGATATAGATATATATGGATATATACATATAGATTTATATTTCTATAAATAGATATAGATATATATATAGTAGAGTATAAATTTATATATAGATATCATATATAGTATATATATATATATATAGTATATATATATATATATATATATAAATCTATATATATATATAAATCTATATATAAATATCTATATAGATATATATATCTATATATAAATATGTATATATCTATATATAGATATCTATATATACATATCTATATATATATAGATATATAAATCTATATATCTATATATATAGATGTATATACATATCTATATATATAGATTTATAGATATATCTATATAGATATATACATATCTATATATATAGATATGTATATATCATATAGATAATATCTATATACATCTATATATATATAGATATATATTTTTTGACTAGTAAAGAATGAGTGTTTTATCACAAATAATATTTTTAAATATATCTTGGTATTTGTATTGAATCCTTCTAAAGGATCATTACGGCTGTTGATATCTTCAGAAGTTTTACAAATACATAAAACTCCTTCTCTCAGATATTTTGTAACGTTTTCCCTTTAGTCAATTGCTATAAAGACTTTTGTAACGATGATTTCTCAAAGCTGTCTTGCATATTATCTTGTTTTTTGCATAATGTGTCATACTATGTACAAAAAGCTTCAGTTTTTCATTTGTTTCACTTGTCAAGCCCTTGAATTTCTAAATAGTTAATCTGTACTATATTTTACAAAGAGTTTTAATTCTTGTTCTGAAGTTGTATTGTTTTACGCTAGCCTAAAGCTGCAGTTCTTTGTTTTATACTATTTTGATAAGCATTTGAAATATTGTGCTTGTTTTTCAAGATCTTTCTTATATATTTGCCTTTAAAGCTTGTTCATCTATCAATCATTTTCAAGAAGTACTTGACAGTCATAACATATTGCTTGACATGTAATTTTCTATTTTTTCATTTACGTACTTATTTGGGATTTATCGCTTTCGAGACGAAGTATTATTCTCGTAACACATTCTTCTTCACATTCCGATAAAATATTTGCTTTAGCCTACAATTAGGGGTTATATGACTTGACGACATTTGGAAAGCATTCAACTTCTTTATGATGCAAATTCAAAAGATTTAAAGATAAAAAAATTTAAATCCAAAAACCCTAGAATAAAACAAAATAAAAACATCATAAAAAGAAGTTAGATGTTTAAATGTATCAAAAAGGGTCATATAGTTCCCTAATTGTAAGAACAAAATATTTTATCGATACTTAAATAAGAATATTATTCTCAGAATAATACTTCATTCTCTCGAAACTGATAACTTAAATAAATTTAAATGAAAAGAAATAGAAAAAATAGAAAATTGTTTATGTCAAATAAATATGTTAACAGCTGATCAAGAATTACTTCTTGAAATGATTGATAAGATTGAAGACAAAGAAAGCAAGGCAAAATATATAAGAAAAGTCTTGGAACAACAAAGTTCAAAACCAAAGCCTAAAATAAATATTTCAAATGCTTATCAAATGAAAGATTTGTTTCAATATTATAAAAAACAAGAACCTGCAACTTTGCAAGATTTGCGGGAAGAAGTAAAACAAATACAACTTCAAATTAAAGAATTAAAACTCTTTAATCAAAATATAGACACAAGATTAACTAATTTAGAAATTCAAAAAGAAGACTTGACAAGTGAAACAAAATGAAGAAGTTTAACCCTTTGTACATAGTATGACTATTGTACAAAACAAGAGATTAGTATACAAAGATAACTTTGAAAAACATCCTGACGACAAAAAGTCTTTATAGCTTTAATTGATTCAGGAGCCGATTTAAATTGTATACGTGAAGGGTTATTTCCTAATCGTATATTTTGTAAAAACTTCAAAGATTTATCAATAGTAATGATCTTTGAAGGCTCAATACAAAATACCACAAGGTCATATTTAAAAAATGGTATTTGTATTAAAACCTCATTCTTACTAGTCAAAATATAAGTCAACACTAAATTGTTTTAGGGACCTTCCTAACACAACTATATCCTTTAAAATGATAATAAAGGATTAAAACCAAAATAATGGTCAAAACCCTTTTGAATTTATAAGAGGATAGAAGGTACAGCAAATCAAGCAAGATTTTATTTCTTTAATTCAACAAAAGCAAAATGTAAAATTCTTCAAAAGAAATACAATATGAAAAGATCAAGAAAATTTACAAATAAAATTGAGATTCAAGAGAGAATAAAAATATCTGTAGAACAATAGATAGGTCTTTTGTTCTTCTAATAAATGCATTTTGGAATAGAAAACAAAGATATGGTTTCATTACCATATGAAAAGATTTTTCTAAAAAACAAATTCCTACAAAGCAAGACCTATTCAAATGAGTCCAACTCTTAATATTGCAAAAAGGAATACTGGATCTCTTAAATAAAAACTTATATATCAATGTCATTCAATTATGGAGTTGTGCAACCTTTTATGTCCAAAGGTCAATAGAACTCAAGAGGAACTCTAAGGTTGGTAATCAATTATAAACCATTGAATAAAGTCCTTCAATGGATTAGGTATCCAATACCTAATAAAAAGGATTTAATTCAAAGGATTTATAATGCCACAATTTTTTCAAAATTCGATATGAAATCTGGTTTCTGGCAAATTCAAATAAAACCAGAAGATAGGTATAAAACTGCATTCACAGTTCCATTTGGACATTATGAATGGAATGTAATGCCGTTTGGCCTCTTAAAATGCTCCTTCGTAATTTCAAACATGATGAATGAAATATTTAATGAATACACTAGATTTTCTATTGTATACATTGATGATGTTCTCATATTTTCAAATTCCCTTGAAGAGCATTTCAAACATTTAAAAATTTTTCAAAAGATTGTAAGAGATAATGGTTTAGTAATCTCTGCAACAAAATAAAATTGTGTTTAAACAAATGTTAGGTTTTTAGGATTTTAACAGCAAAGGTCAAATAAACCTATACAAAGAGCAATTGATTTTGCTAACAAATTTCCCGATGAAATTAAAGATAAAAACACGCTACAAAGATTAGGTAGCCTAAACTATGTAATGAGTTTCACTCAAACCTTAGAATTTTAATCAAACCCCTTATTTCAAAGGTTAAAGAAAAACTTTACCCCGGTCCGAGGAACACCATACCCAGTGGTCAAACAGTCGCATCTGTGTTAAGTGAAACTTCCCTTGCTTTAGGTATCCTCACCCGTAAGCCTTTCCTATCATGTAGACAGATGCCTCAAACATAGGATATGGTGGAATCTTAAAACAAGATTTTCGTAAAACAAAAAATTTCAATTGTTAGATTTCACTTCAGATGGAATGGTCCACTGAATTAATACTTTAAACGTTAAAAAGAGATTTTAGCCATTGTTTTATGCATTCAAAAATTTCAAAGTGATGTTTAACAAGAAATTTAAGAGTCGACAAAAGTGCAAAAGAAATTTTATTAAAAAGATGTTCAAAATCTAGTTTCAAAATGCATTTTCGCGATGGCAAGCTATTTTATCCGCTGATTTTGAATTGAATTTATCAAAGGATCTTCAACGTTTTGCACTCCGATTTTCACTGAATTTTTACAGTGGAAATGAGTGTGCAAAAGCCGCATCCCATCAAACCTACTTCAAAGGCCTCTATGCTATGGCAATAAAGAAGCCCCAAACTTCAAATCTCCTTTGAAACTTCCCAAATCGCTTCAAGTCTCTGGGAATTCCTCAACCTCTTCTTTCAAGCACCTACCCCAAAATTTGCTTACCAAACAAAAGAACAAAATTGTTATCAAGAATTTTAGAACCCGATCATATATCGCTGTGAGATTTGAATCAAAAGATTTTTCAAATGAAAGTATTTCACTCCAATGAAATACTAAAAACCCGTAGATTCTACGAATTCATACTCGTAGATACTCGAGTTCGTATTAAATTTCCCATATCATGAACCCCAAGGTAAATGATATCATATTCAAATGCAAAATTTTAAAAGTCTTAATGAAAAGATCGGTACAAAATTATTTTCTACCTATAAAGATTTTCGCATTTCGAATTCTCTGTAAACTTTTGATTTTTATGACTATAAAAATGCTTGCACACATTTGTATCAGGCCAAAAAACTCATTCCCGGTTTTTTTAACCGAATGAAAAAGTTCAAAATCTTTCCACCGTTTCTGTGATCAGGCTTTCAGAGCTAATCCAAATATTTTGGTCCCGGGAAATAACTAAAAGTTTTAATTATTTAAAGTAAATTGTGGTTTTTTCCCTTCGAAATTGCTATTCACTTTATTTTACCTCACTGAGGATCCCTTGATTCTTTTGTCAGATTTTTAAACTACTAATTCCATCCAAGCCTATTCCCTAAGTTTTTGGCTAGGGAATTTAAAATCAAATGTGGTGGGTCGCCTTCAAAATTTCAAGCCCAACCCTTGATGTCGCTAAAAGACGGATCAAGCCCAAAAGCCCAAGTTGAAAAAGCCTTCAACCTCAAAGTCCAAGGTACCCATTTGGTCCCAACCTATGTCCGCCCACCTCAAAACCTATTTCCTTCAAATTCAAATTTCATGGGCATACCTCAAAAGGTCCGTGAAGATGCAACAAACCCTCTCCAAACTTGCCGACCGCACTCGTATAATCAAGACACGTTAGCAAAGACAAATTTTCCTCCCAAAGAAAAAACGAAGACATGTGTTTCGGCTTCCATTTACTCCTCGAGTAACGTGGAATGATAACCTTTTCAAAAGCCTTTGTCTTAGAGAAAGGACAGGCTCTAGAATTCCAAAACTTCAAATTTGGATGCTCTCTTCTGACAGGTTCAATGAAGAATGGAAGATTTGGTGTGAGACCCCGGAAAATCCAGATTCCCTAAAGGAGGGTAAAATGGTAATTTCGGTAAAAATCCGGAATTTTTCTAGATCTCAGATGATCGAACGTGGATCTCTCCGTTGAAACTGCCTCGCGAATTTAGCAACCACGTCAATTTCGCTGATTCCGAGGTGGTCGGGATTTCACATTTTTCGGAGACGGTGCCTGACATGACGGCAGAGGTTGGCGAGATAAACATGGCACCTCAAAAGGACACTGCATAAAAGAAACGGCCACATCAGCCACATGGGTGGCATGATCCCATGGTTTACAATGATCCACTTGAGGGATGATGCCGTACAGTCACAAAGAAATAAAAGGTGGCGACGAAAATCGCGAATAATACAATTGTCTTTGGAAGGAGGAGGAAGCTTCCTTTGACTCCATACTGGTCAATTCTCCAAAAAGGGAGAGAAAGGCAAAGAGAAATGAGAACAGTGCAAAAAAAAATGAAAGAGAAAAAGAAAGAGAAATGAGAAAAGAAAGAGGCGGGAAGGGAAACGTAGGGAGGAAGAAAAAAAGATGCAGGAGGTCTTGATCTCATTTTCTGTAGAGAGAGAAACTTTCCTCTCTAGATTCGTAGCGATCCGACCGGGGCCGGATTCTTTCGCGGCTGCATGGCAAATTGCTCTACACGAAGAGGATGAACGTAGGACTCCTGGGCTTAGTGGAGTTTCGAATAAACCCGAGAAGGTACCGAAGACACACTTCTGGGGATGGGACGCATCCGAGACCTTAGAGGCGAAGAAATGGCCAACCGGCCTTAATATCTAGTATTTCGTTTCTTTTTTGTAAAATTTCGGGGCTAGAGACCCAGCTTTGTATAAATCTGTAATTAACACAATTGTAAATAAATGCTTTTGTATAAAATATACATTTTATGAGCATGACGGTAGGCCCGCGGCCATTTTGAACATATATGGGTCTCATGACATGAGACATGTAGATTTCCGCGGTCGACGGTGGTCAACTGACACCCGGATTTGGGGCGCCACAAAGGAAAAGACGAGCCAAGGTAAATCTGCCACTCGGGCCTTGCAGGTAGAGTTAGCATACGCAACACGACTCTGATGGGCACGAGTTAGATCATACATCACAGGCATTTTGGTGAATTAAATGTGATGTGTGATGGTGTATAACATGTTTGTTATGAATTGTGTGAATCAGATGCTTGGTGAATAAAGATAGACAAAGTGTCAACGCTGTGGCCTTTGGTAGAAAATCTAACCTTAGATGTTCCAGAATTATGGGCGTAACGGTCCGTAAATGAAATAAGAAATAAACGAAAAAATATATATATATTTTTCTGGGCAGTGCTCCAGTTTTTGAACATGAACTGAATGGAATTTGTGGAATTCTGGAAATTTATTCCAGTTTTTGCACAAAGGAAAGAATTGAAATTAAATTCTAGAAATTAGAAGTGGTAAAGAGCAGTGTTCAAGCCACTGCATCTTTAGGAGTAGCAGGGAAGGCTACTGGAGGAATTGAAAAAAAAAAAAAAAAAAAAATTTTGAGATTTTTCTGGGCGGTGTTCCAGTTTTTGGAATAGCAGTAGATGGGTGTTGTGAAATTCTGGAAGGTTGTTCAAGCTGTGACATGGAAAAGAGTTGAAATTCAACTCTTTAATTTTTGAAGTTTAGGTATAGCAATGGGTTAGGCTACGGCATCAAAAGTAGCAGAAAAGAAGGCTGCTGGAGGATGAAAAAGAAAAAAAAAAATTTCACGCAGTTAAAACGCCAGGTCGCGACATGGATTCGAGGTCACACCGGGTGTAAGCTGACGTGAGGTCGCGACTTAATGGACGCCGCACCAGATGGATTTCAGCGACAGCTTTAGAAGCCTTGAGGGGCGACTTGATGTCGCGACATCATTATTGATGTCGCGACATGGGGGCTAACAAGGGAGGTCGCGACATGGAAAGGGACATCGCGACCTGGCTGAGTTGCAGCAGGAAGTGGCTAGTAGGCTTGATGTCGCGACATCAAAGTGAAGTCGCGACATGGGTGGCAAAGAGAGGGGTCATGGCTACGGCGCCGCGACGAAGAATGATGAGGCTGAGATACTTTGATGTCGACAATACGAAATTGACGCCGCACCGGGTGACGCGCGTGAGGTCGCGACATCATTTTGCGGACGCCGCGACCCTACCGTCATTGGGATCGGGATGTCGCGACATGAAGTTGATGTCGCGACGTAGGCTTGTCATCCAGGATGTCGCGACATGGAACTGACGTCGCCACCGCCTCAGAACGCAAATGTCGCCATTACGAACTTGATGTCGCTGACAGGTTGGTCAGCCCAGAAGTCAGCGCGAGATGCAATTGATGTCGCTACATAGGTGGCGACCGCATGGGGGTCGGACGCTGAGGCTTCGTCGCCACACCAAGGTGATGTCGCGATACGGGTTAGCTCCTGTGGAGGTCGCGACCTGAAACGACGCGACCAGCGGCTTGATCAGCGAGGAGGTCGCGGCTACGCGCCACGACCGGGCGCGCTGTCGACTACGCGACGCCGAGCTGGCTGACATAGCGACCGGGCCAGGCGCTGCAACATACGCCAGGCGCAGCGCCGCCGCTGGCAAGGCCAGGCGCGCAGCCAGCCGCCACGACTGGGCACCGCGCTGGGCCAAAGGTGCTCGCGATATGTTTTGGGTGTGCGACCGTACCCAACCTGCTTTGTCAGCGCACCGCTTACAGCCACCGCTTGATACCGTTTTGTAATCGCTCATGAACACCGCTCATGTGATTTAAAAAAGAGCAGTACAAAAATTTTAAAAAAAAATTTTCTGTATGATTTAATATATAAAATATTTATATGGAAATTAGTATAAGTGCATCAACGGTATGTGGGAAAATTTTTTTCGGGTGTAGGGAATAGTGTCTCGAGGTCGATTTTCACCCGAGACACGTTCTTCAAAATTAATCGCTTTGACATGGTGTATGAAAAAAAAATTTTCTTGGGCATGAATAGTATCTCTGGGTCGTATTTGAGCCTTAGGGATACTCAAACAGAAATTTAATCTACCATTGGACTTGTGTAGATGTGGTTGGTAGAGGACGAGGACGTGGAGGACGTCCACAGGCAAACCACTACACCACCTCCGACATTCGACCTGCCCGCCAGGCATTTGATCGCATGCTCTCATGGGAGGTCGTAGGTGTTACAAGGCCGCTATCGCACGTGACAGAGTAGGTCGGGAGGTCCTAGTAACCCTCCAGTGGGTTTCTAGGAGCGCACCATCCCTCCTAATGCCACGTGAGGAGATCCTCATGGTGGCGACCCATTGGTTTATGCATTGGAGAACATATTTGGAGGCTGCTGAGATCACCGATACTGGCATCAGGATCAAAGAAGGTATTCCAAATAGAGGGCGAGGCCCGCATGGTGAGATGGGTTAGACTTCTAGAGACTTAGAGGTTGCGACATGGGCGTAGTTTCGTGGAGTCAAGCTCATGGGTAAGTACTTTCCGTAGACTCCAGCGAGGCATGCTAAGGCTCGAGTTCCTGTGAGCTGAAGCAGGGGCGATGACTGCGGATGGACTACGTGGCTAGATTCACAAGAAAGGGGCCCCACTGGCCGATGATTACGGGTTACCGACATGGCCAAAGTCGAGATTCGAGGTCACCGACGCTGTCCATTCGAGGTAGATAGTAGACTTCGCCTACGTGGACATGGACCCATGGTCAGACGGCCCGACCATAGAGAGAGACCCAGGATGCTCCTGAGCACCTGAGGCTGGTGTTGGTAGCAAGAGGAAGGACCAACCTTCTAGTTCGGGAAGAGGCGTAAGACTTCAAGCCACACGAAGCTCTCGCAGGATCAGCAATGTGGATCGCGCTAGTCGCGCAAGTGTGGTATGTTATTTCTATCGACACTGGCATGTGAGACGTGGATCATCCCCAGAGACAAAGGATCCTGATTTTGGGACAGCCCCGCCAGGCTGTGAGAACACCTAGAGCGCACTAGCTTCATTCCTTCACACCCTAGTACGGGTCGAGGAACCGCCGCTGGCGCTATACGAGCACCTCTGGCAAGATTTGTAATGTGAGTTGAGTAAAAGGCCGAGGCTGGCTAGCCGTAGGACTCACAAAGCCGGGGATTTAGTTAGGCAGTGGCGCACTATATGTTTATTTCATGACACTCAAGTATATGAGGCGAGGATTTGTCCTAGGAGACGAGGCCTCATGGCACAGAGAATGGTATTACAGAAATTCTGATACGCAGGGTACGCTTTCACTCTCTCACTCTGTTTCGATCAGAGTAGCGTTTAAATTGATGCATCATTCTTGTTGCATCTGTGTGACAGACTTGGGCTTAGAGTTGAGGACCCTAGAGAAGCCAGATATGGATGTTCTCCCTAGGAGATAGGTGAGAGTTGACCTGATAGGCTCAGATTGCTGTCTATGTGCACAAGGAGACTGACGCCATCAGGAAGCAAGTGCTGGGTATGGTCGTTCACCACCTTAGAGTGGTTGATCTTGTCTTTGGGACTACATCTAACTAAGACTCATGGTCTGAATCAGAAATGAAGAGAAATTCAAGGTGTATCAGCAAAAAGCGAGAAAGGTTGGTAATCCTAAGGCGAGAAACCCTGAAATAAAGTAAGAGACCTGTGGAGAGATCCCGAATTTCTCGTGTGGGTGTAAGAGACCCTGAGAGATCCCAAATTGAGGGTAAGACCTTAGCTATCTCCAAATTTCAGAGTGGGTGTAAGAGACCCAGAGACACTGGCTCTGTGCGTAAGAGACCAGAGAGATCCAAATTCTGTGGTGTAAGAGACCCAGAGAGATCCCAAATTTCTGAGAGTGTAAGAGACCCGTGAAGTTATTCCAATTTCGTATGGGTGTAAGAGACCCGGGAGATGTCCCAATTTCAGAGGATGTGTAGACCCGAGATATCCCTGAATTGGTAAGAGACCAGACATCCAATTTCTGTGAGGGTGTAAGAGAATTTGAGCGATCCCGAATTTCGTATGGATATAAGAGGCTCCTAAGCACAAAAGCTCTATTGGGTTCTGAGAGAGAAAACACAAGGATATGGTTATCACCCAGACTTAGAGTTGAGTGATAGAGTCGGGAGAGACTCGAGATGAGGACATACTCTGAGGTATTATCAATGAGACTTAGAGTTGGAGGATATGTCGGAGTAATTTCAGATTTGATACCCATTGAAATTTATCATGATGGCGAACCGATGGTGGTTTCCCAGATATGGATGCCAATCATGACATACTGGGATGATCCATTAGATTGAGCACTGTGGACCTTGACACACACATACCTGCTGAATTGGGTTGTGTAGGGTCAGATATGCACGTGATTGATGCGATAGCATGAATTTCTGACGAAATTCTTGCGGGGAAGAACGGAGACCCCTGAAATCCGCATTCCTAAAGGAGGGTAAAATGGTAATTTCGCAAAACCGGAATTTTTCTATATCTCGATGATCTAAACTGACTTCTCCGCGAAAATCGTTCATGAATGAGCAACCACTGCCACTTCTTTGCCGGATTCCGAGGTGGCCTGGATTTCAAGATGCCACACGGGCAATCCCCCAAAAGGTGTGCACACTTCGCATAAAAGAAATGGTCTTCACATCGAGCCACGGGTGGCATGCCATGTCACAAATGATCCACCCTGAGTGGATGATGTCAAAAGGAAATAAAGAAATAAAGAAAAAGGATGGAAATAGAGCCACACAATTGTCTTTGGGATATCTTCGACCATACGGCCAATTCTCCAAAAAGGGGAGGGCAAAGAGAAATGAGAAAAATGGGAGAAAATGAAAGAGAAAAAGAAAGAGAAATGAGCAGAGAAGCAAAAAGGGAAACGAGAGGAAGAAAAAGAGGTCTGGATCTCATTTTCTGAGAGATTTTCTCTCTAGATTCAGGCTATCCGACCGGATTCTTTCGCGACAAGAGAGAGTTGTTCTACACGAAGAGGACAAACGTGGACTCAAGGTTTTTAGGAGTTTCGACAAACTCCGAGAAGGTAAATCGCACACACTTGGGATGGGACGATCCTGACCTAGAGGCGTACAAGAAATGGGCCAAAGAGCCTTGCATTTTGCTTTTTTGTAAAATTGCTGTAGACCCGCTTGTATAAATTGTAATTAAATAATTGTAAATAAATGGCTTTTGTATAAAATATACATTTTATGAGTATGACGTAGGCCCAGGCCATTTTTTGAACATATATGGGTCTCCAAGGAGACATGTAGATTTCCTGCGACGGGTGGTCAACTGACACCTTCGGATTTGGGGCGCCAAGATAGCCCGCTGGTAGTGGGAACTACCGAATACCGGGTACCTAAGCTCATGGTCCTGTGTTCAGAGCCCACGGAGGCAAAAGAAACCGAGCGCTAGGGGGATAGCCTCGTGACACCAACCCTCCGTCTGAGGCCAATGGGTGACCCGTGATTTGTAGAATGGTGGGATTATTTGGGGCAGATTGAACGATGACCACTACCAACTCCAGTTAGCCCGGGCCTTCGGTAGCTGGAACCACCGGTCAGTATCTAAGCTCATGGTCCTGTGTCGGGAGCCTACACGGATGAAAAGAAACCCCGTGAGCTGGGAGGCTCAGGAGGGACCACCCCTCACGGAGGCCAGGGTGGGGCCCTTACATTTGGGCCCACAAATGGTGTGATAGCATCCTAGATCATTACAAAAGATAGTCGACAAGACTGGCTGTCTCCCATGTTCAAAAAGCAAAGCTCCACTTTCAAGAAAAGACAAAACCACCTATTGAAAAGCGCTATTCTTCATAAAAGCAAAAGGTGACTCTTCGGTGCCACTTTCAAACAGCCAGACCCTTCAGTCATGAACACCGTGGACGCTAAAGTTATTTTCTCAAGTCCAAACTTTCCTATTTAAGGAGGGGTTTCCTTGTTAGGCGTGATGGAGGAGAAAAGTTAGAAAGAAGCTCGAGAGCTCAGATTCAGCTCATCACTGCAAAGTTTCGCTTTTAAAAAGCTTTCAACAAAGTTTGTAAGTTTTTCAAAGTTCAATAAATTTCATTTCAAATTTCAATACTGTTTGAATTTTGATTCATTTATTGCATACTGTTTGCATGCTTATTCAAACATCTTCAACTTCAAAAAGTATATCAGGCTAGAAACTCAAACCCCGGGGAACTCACTATGGTGAAGCTAACGAAACCTACAGCTGTTCGCCGATTTTTTTGAAGATTTCAAAATTACTGTTACTCTGCTCAAATTTTTACTGTTCAAATTACATGTTCAAATTGTTGTTTAAGGTCCCAAGAGTTGGTATCAGGAGCCAAAATTTTGATTAAATTATTTAAATTGTAAAATAATTGTCTTACAAAGCTAGGGCTTGGTCACCTGCATCCGCTGCCTAGTCGGTGGTCCCGTGGTGGTCCCTCTAAATGTTAGAATCCCATCATCTGAAAGGTTAGAAATGGCAAGTATCAAAAGTTTGTAGGTACTAGTTCAAATACTAGTTCATCCAGATAGATGAACAACTTAGACATATTAAGAAAAACACCCAACAATTTGAAAAACAAATCGGCTCTGCTTTATAGAAGATTGGGAACAAGACATCAAAAAATTGGGAAATGCCAAAACAAAGAGTAAAGGAACCATATAAAATAGGAATAGAAAAGATTATGAATCAAAATTCTGAATACTCATTCAATAGGTTCCCCAGATTAAACTATCGAACCCTAGATTTCAAGAATTTAACAAATTCAAAAAGAAAAATTCAAAGTCTTACATATAGGAGAGCTAAAATCTTTTTTAACCTGAATTCAATTAGAATCTCTAAACACAGAGTGAAATCTAACAATTGAAATTTTGTTTGAAAATCTTGTTTTAAGATTCCACCATATCCTATGCTCGAGGCATCCGTCTCTATGATAGAGAAAGGCTTTGGTGAAGGACAAGCAAGGAAGTTCCTTAACCCGAATTTTTTGACCTCGTTTGACACTGGTATACCCTAATTGTGGTAAAGGATTTTTCTTTAACCTTGTAAAGGTTTAATTAAATTCTGTTTAAAACTCGCCATAGTTTAGCAAAAATTGCTTTATCTTTTTTTACTTATCAGAAATTTGTTAGCAAAATCACTGTTTTGTATAGGTTTATTTGACCTTATGAATGTCAAACTTAAAAAAAACCTAACATTTGTTTGGCAAAGAAACAATTTATTTTTGTTGCAGAGATTACAAACCATTATTCTTACAATCTTTTGAAAAATTTTTAATGTTTGAATGTTTTTCATAAATTGAAAATATGAAACATCATCGTATACAATAGAAAATCTGTTCATTAAATATTTATTCATCATTTTTGAAATTCAAGGAGATATATTAAACGGCATTATGACCTATTCATACGTCCAAATGGAACTGTGAATGCGCTACCTATTTCATTTTATTTGAATTTGCCAGATTTATATCTAATTTTGAAAAATTGGTGGCATATAAACTTTCAATCCTTTTATTAGGCTGATACCTATCCATTGAAGGACTTTATTCAATGGTTTATACTGATTACCAACCTCGAGTTCTTCTTTTCAAGTCTCTAAGCCTTGACATAAAAAGCCGCACAACCCCATGAATGACTCGTCTAAGTTTTTTAAGAGATCATTTTTTGAATATTCAGTCGACATTTGGAATAGGTCTTGCTAGAATTTGCTTTAAAAATCTTTTCATATGGTAATGAAACTACATATGTCGCTTTTTAATTCCAAAATGCATTAGGTATAGAAGAACAAAGCAGGTTTCTATTTATAAATCTATATATATAGATGTATATACATATCTATATAGATCTATCTATGTATATTTATATATAAATTATATATATTTATATATATATATATATATATATATATATATAATATTTATATAGATATATTTCTCCATATACATCTATAGATATGTATATATATATATATAGATATGTATATATCTATAGATATATATAGATATGTATATATATAGATATTTATATATATAGATAACTATATATATATATGATATATATATATATCTATATATAAATTCCATATGATATTTATCTATATATAAAAATATATAATCTATATATATCTATATATTATTACATCATATATCTATATATATAGATTTAGATATCTATATATAGATTTTATATATATATATATATATATATATATATATATATATATATATATATACATATAAATACATATATAGATTTATATATATATGGATATATACATATTTGAGGTAGTATATAGATAACTATATATATATATATATTATATCTATATCTAAGATATTTATATACATCTATATCTATATATAGAGTAGGAGAACTATATATAGGTAGAGGTGGAAGAGGAGGTAAAAAAAGAAAGATATGCAGGTATGCAGGTGCAGGTGGCATAATCAGGACGCCTACCTGGGTGTCCGTTGGACTAACTACAACTCACGGAATCTAAATGTCTCGGTGACTAAACATACACTGAGTAATATAGCCACATGGCCATATATCCATGCTAATAAAAACAAATATCTCAACTATATTCTCATAGCTTAAGGTTTGCTCTACACAAAGATTTATATGGCATTTACAAATGCTTACTTAAAGCCATTTCTTCAAAGGCTGCGTGTTACGTATCATCTCCCCGTCCCCAGACCCGGGAAGGTCCCCACGGGGTGAGCAAAGCCCAAAAGAGGTTCTCCTGCCACTGCGGCGCCTCCCCACCTGCACGATAATACGAATATATGGGTCTGACAGCAATTATTCTCTATATGAAATCTATAACATGTACGAGATTTAACCCCTCATGGTGATCTAATTCACCCTTCCGTGGTACTCCCGGGTGGCACTATGAGCGTCCCAGGTACACCCTAGAATGCAACAAAGGGGCCCCAAGAAGTAAATACCTCTATAAGACTATAATACCTCAAATATATAGATAAATTCACGACCGACTCCATCCAAGGGTCATAACCACATCACATAAAGGAACTCAGCTAATACTAATGTCGAAAGCAGGTTATTGTGGATTTAGGGGTACAAGTAGAAATGAATAAGTCCAATACAACAAACCTTCGTAATAGATAAATGCGATAGAGTACACAAATACAGAGAGCAACGCCAACTGGGCGAATAGGCCCTACGAACCGTCCGACTCAGGAACGTATTTAAAATACACGCGAGATAATAAATCTCACTGAAGGCATAGTTTATATGAAAAATAACCTTTTTTATGTTTCAATGGTTCTCCCTCTCAAAATCTTCCGCTGCTCACTTCTTTGTAAAGTTCTCAAGAAACATTTCACAACCCAACTTTACCCAAGTCCAACATATGCATCATGCTCAACAAATTAGCCGTCCCAATGCGGCAAAAACATAACCAACCGTGGCACATAAAGCTAAGCACAAACATGTATATCAAGTGATGTAAAATAACCATGAAATGCACCAAACCACAGCGAGTATTAAAATAGTTATACCACATTTAGAAAATCAACAAACGCCCATACCATAAACCAACGCTGTAACGTTCATGTACTATTATCCTAAACCGTCGTAAACTAATTTCACGCCACCGGGCAAAACCCGTAATCACCAAAACCGTCGCACGGGCAAACCCAGACCAAAAAACCGTCGTCAAACCGACCTCACGCACGTGGCAAAACCCATAATACCAAACCGTCAAACCGACCACGCTACCGTGGGCAAACCCGTATCACAAACCGGCCGGGCAAAACCGACTACCAACGGGCAAACCTGTGGGGTACCAAACCGCCGGGTCAAACCACCACGCTACCGTGGCAAACCTGGGACACCAAAACCGCTGTCGGGCCAACCACCACGCCAACGCGGGCAAACCTAAAATACAAACCGTCGGCCAACCGACTCACATTAACAGAAACCTGTATCACCAAACGAACCACTCACGGCAATGGCAACTAATAAACCGCTGTCGTCCGACCTCACGCAACGTGGGGCAACCAATAAAACCGCTTCTCATTTCGCTATGTACCTTTCCAACACCGTATCGAGTCACCACAAAATCTCAAGATCCCCCTTTTTTCTTACAATAGTTTCTTTTTCATAGTTTACAACCTCAATCCATGTACCCAAAAATATCCAAACACCACCGACCACGAACACAGAAACTTTTCAAATAGTTAAAATGTTGACAAAATTCACATGAAATGATAACTTGTTTTATATGAAACCACAAAATCAAAAATCTGGTCGCAATCCAACCATCCATCAAAACAATATAGGAAGTATTTAATCACAATAGATATACTCACCCATCACCCCCAATCATTGTGGGGTAAAAGCACATAAACCACCATGCATCAAACGCCGCCTTGTTCCCTGCCCACCCACTCCTGTAGGTGCCCTCACAATATAAATAAAAACACCATTTAGGCCCACAATCGAACCAACAACATCAAGTTACCCAAGGCCTTAGAATAATTTTTAGAACTAGAATCATCCCAATTGACTCCGCAGGTCCACTACAATGCAGCCCTATACAGCCCGACACCCAAAATTGGGGCTTTTATCATTAAATTGAACCATTCATTGGCTCCCAAAAACATCCAATTTCAATCCAACTCACTTGTCCATCAATAATCGTACTCTATTTCGGGGCCCCAACTTCACCATCCAAACAACTAAAATGAACATCCAAAACTACGCCCAGTACCTGCCAAACCATATCAATGGAGTTTTTCCAAGAGACCAGAACACATCGCAGCCTCGTACCTTGGTCCAAGGTCAGGCCTAAACCCGACCAACAGTCGGCCGAATTTGTTTTTGTCGTATCTTTCAAACGGTGATGACCAAGAAATGAGTTCAGGGCCCAAAATGGTGGAAAGGAGCGCAGGCCTTCTGAAATGGCCCCAAATGGTCAAGTACCAAGAAAATATCGCACCACAGACGTGAAATTTTAATACCACTTCGCTTCAGATGTCCTCCTCCCACACACGTCCGCTGCCTGCACAAAGTGAAAGTACGGAATCGGCTCCTTGGCTGAAACTTGAACCCGCCACAAATGGGTTAAAACCACCCATTTTGGTGCTCACGGCCTGAGGAGTTTTTCTGTGGTTTTTAGCTCAAAGGAGTGTTTGGGGCTGTGGTTTCGGCACAGTTATGTATATAGGTCTAGGGTCGCTTCTTCTTCGTGTAAAAAACATCATATGTGCCGATATTCGCTAAAAACCGCCATCGCTTGAACTTATTCGCGTCATAACTTTTTATCCCGCAGTCGGACGGACGCGTCCACGCTTCATGAACTCGTGACGACGCAGGCCTATGAAATGGTGTCTTGCAAACCCAAAATTATTCATCCTGAAAGTCAACTTGGTCAACCTCCCAAGTGTTGGTCAAACCCAGTCAAATTTAATAACCAGTCAACTGGTCAACTGCGATGATTGCGGTCACGCGATCATGCCCGGCGACCCAAGTCCCAATCGACTTCACTTGAACGCCAAGCTGACTAAACCGTCATACACCATGACCAAACCATTGGACACCCTCCACTTTACGTTATCAAAACCGATTTTGATCTTTCTTATTTTGTGGGTAACTGATTCCTAAGTTTACACCGAGGGATCGGGACGCCTTTTCATTTCACGAACTTGCATCGTCTGGATTCATGTCTAACCGTGAATAACTGTGGGACTTTCACCCTGGGGGGGATCTACCCCAACTTGCTCCGCCCAAAACAGATGTAATTCGATCATGATCATTTACACACTCGTGAATCTCTCTTTCTTTCACCCTGACCTCATCCCATTTTTTCCGAGGCTCACCACCCACTCACCAACACCGACACTTTTCCTCGCACCCACAATTCCACCTCGGGACGTTGGAGCAGATCATATAATGATGACAATGTGATACTTCATAAACATGCATGAACGAGCACTCACATGAAAACATTTACAACCATGGAAAATTATAATTTATACATATAATCTACTCATGCAAAACATATTAATACATCAAAAGCATTTATAACATTTACACACCGCATGTTATTCAAGTGTTATAACACACAATGCGTCTCGCACTTGAATCCAACAAAAATTCCTCACGGCCTTCTTTCACAAACATGCGAAACCATAGGTTGGTTCCACCTGTCACCTCATCAACAAATCACACAACATCTAGAAACTTTCGCTTCAAACCCTGTTTATCACAACCGGGTCATGAACACTATACCCCTAGTCCCAAGGCAAGGTCGGGAACTAATTCATACCTCGCGGCCCCATAAACCCCACCATTATAAAGCCTTTAGGGCTGTGCAAACCGGGAAAGATATCCCACCTCTGGAAGTTGAAGAAACTCCAAAACCTGAGTCCACGCGTCCTCTCTCCTCAGAGAACACTTCCCCCTCTTTGCTGAATCCAATACCTACTTGACTTAGACAACCTAGAGAGTAGGAAGACTTTCTCACTCAAAAATGGGAGAACAACCTTCTCAGATCCTCCTTTTCATGCCTTTCCTTTTCCTTTTATTTCTTACTTTGCTTTTCTTTTCTTTTTTCTTCTCTCATCTCCATCTTCTTCCATTTTCTCCTCATTTTCTCCTTCTCTTTCTCTCCTTGGTCCTTTTCTCCCCCTTTTGAGAAAGTCCGGAGGAAATTGCCCCTCCTTCCTCAGAACCAAGGTGTGTGGCCTCTCCTTTTCCCATAATTTTTATTTCTTAATGCCCCTTTATGACATCATGCACCATTATTAAGACTACGTAAGTGAATCCTTCTCCCATGGCTTAATTGTGAGCCATTACTACTTTGATGCCACTCTATGGTGCCAAGTGGCATCCCCTTTGTAAGACCCGAAGCATCTCGAGAAATTTCAATTTCTAATAAGGGCAAAATCGTAATTTTAATTACAAAATTGTAATTACGCTTAAAAGTCCCGTAATTAATTCTTCTAGGTCTGAGCATGAAACGGATTGTACCGTTTGAATCATCTCGCAAAATCTAGTTAGCACGTAAAATTTCATAATTTTCTCGAGACAATGGAAGTCGGCATCGTTTCGAGGCATCAAGCCGGTGTCAGAATGTGGTTATGCGACCTAAAGTCACATATAACATGTACTCATGTACCATAAGTGGTATGAGTAGAGAAATGATGAAATGGACGGCCGAGATAGTGCCGAATATCAACTGAGAAAGAGGGACATAATGGGTATTATGGAAGTTGATTTTTAAGTCATAAAAGACAAAGAAATAGTAATTCATCTCCTCATTTAGCCAAAAAAACGTGGAAGCCATTTTTGAGGATGCAGTAGCTCCATTTTTGAGAGCTTTTAGAGAGAGAGTAGGGCTTCTCTCTAGATTTGCAAGAGATCTAGCCGTCCGCGGTCTTCAACACAAGAAGGGAAAAGCTGCCTCTACGCAGTTGCTACGCGGGTGGACTTCGGGTTTGCGAAGTTTTTGAATAACCCAAGAGGTAGTATTTTCTCCTACTTATGCTTATTCCCATTTTTAAGGGTTTTTCAATGTTTCGGTTAATTTGCAGGCCGTGTGAGGGGCTGCTTTGATCGGTCCCAAAACATGGACCTAATTTCTGTGGAAGTTGCTCGGGGTTTTTTTGAATAACCTGACCGCCTTTAAAATCGCGGGCTGTTTGGGTGTCAATGTTGCTTTAAATCATGTATTTATATTACAAAGGTCGCGGAATGGGCCGCTGATTCGCCTAAAACACGGACCTAAGTGTTAGAATTTTTGGGAGGGGAGAACTCTGAGCGCGTACTCGTGATCGTTCCACTACCGCTTAGGGGCTGTTTGGGAGTGGGCTGGCTTTAACTTGTGTATTAAAATGGCTGTTTGCATGTATCGGGCCGGAATGGTCAGGATTTCGGGTTCACCGAGTGAACCGCTACTTTAGATTTTCTCCTGAATAGTAAACGAGGGTTTCACTATTCTCTGAATACACTTGTGAGTGTTATATTGAAGAGGTGGTTAGTTTGATCGAGTAGATTTAAATTAAATTGCTCAGGTGTGATTATTAGCCCAGGAGCTTTTAATTTTGATGTTTGAAATGATAATTACATAACATGTTGTGTGATTTAATTTTTATGCGAGTATATTCATGTTATATTTGCATGTGATTAGACTCCGTAATGGGATTGGCATTATTATTATTCCATATGCACTTGAACATCCTAGGATTATGGAGTTAGTGCACGATGAGTCTAGAGGAAAATGGTCTCTGGAGGGTAGTCTAAAAATATTAAATGATCGGAAGGTAGTCCAAATTCAGCCAATATATCAATCACGGAAAGGTACCTCACTGATATTTATTCATCTGAGGGTAGTCCATTAAACAAACTAAAAATATCAATCGTCGGAGCGCCCAATTGATATTCATCGGAGGGTAGTCCATTAATTAAATAATATATCAATCGCCTGAAAGCGCCCAATCGATATATATATATACATCGGAGGGTTGTCCACTAATAAATCAATAATTCTCATACAAGGCTTAGGCGAGCGTGAGAGAGTCGCGAGACTCCTGATCCGAGTCAGTCATATAGGCATTCAAGTAGGATCATGCATTTGCTTGAATGTGTTTAAATTGAACATTACACTCCGCACTTTAGTGGTGAGTAGCCCACTTAGGCGATTCTCCTCCACGAGCTTTAGCTCACCCTCGTCGTGGGATCCCCTTTCACGTGCATGTGAGAGTGTGCAAGGAGACGCCGTCCTAGAGGCGTAGTTTGTGGAAGAAAAGCCTGACGGTGGGCTTGATGACTTCGTACATGTATTAGAATTTCTCTAATCTTAATATATGTATTGTTTAAGAGTAAAAATATTAACTTGAAACTATTGGATATAGTTTGGATATATTGTGTTGAGTATTAGCTTGATGGGCCTTAAGTGGTCAGATATATATATTGCATATATTAAGTTGATCAGGGGATGTGAACGCAGGTTTATACTAGTTTTGTATTTGGGTAGAGCTCTGCATAAAGCGAGACTCTACCCGATTCGTAAAATGTCGGGTCACCCGACATTCACGTGCATCCGGGTTGACGTAGTCAACGGACCCCGGGTTTTGGGGGCCACACCTTAATTCTGCTGCGGTGTCATCCGACACCCCACGCCGAAAAACGTGAGAACTCGACCACCCTAATCCAACGAATTCGACGTGGTAGCTACTCTTAGAGACGACCAAACTTCGAGAAGTCCGCTTTCACATCCAAGATCTAGAAAATTCGATTTTTAACTAAATTTCTATTTCACCCTATCCAAAATCTTGGATTTTCTCTGGGATATCACACACTATATAGATATATATACATATCTATATAGATATATAGATATATCTATATATCTATATATATATATATATAGATATATAGATGCTGTGTATATAGACATATTTCTCTATATAGATATATAGATGTATATAGATATATTTTCTCCTATATATATATAAATAGTAAATCTATATAGATATGTATAGTATATATATATATAGTTATCTATATATATAATATGTATATAGCCTATATATAGATATCTATATATAGATATATTAAGATATCTTATATATAGATATCTATATATAGATTTATATATATAGATAACTATATATATATATACATATCTATATATATAGATACATAATGTATCTATATATATAGATATATATATTATATAGTTATCTATATATATAAATCTATATATAGATATCTATATATAGATTTATATATATAGATATATACATATTTATATATATAGATAATTATATAGATATATACATATAGATGTATATAGATATATCTATAGATATATACATATCTATATATATAGATGTAAATAGATATATACATATCTATATATATATAGATATATACATATATCTATATATATAGATGTATATAGATATATCTATAGCAGATATATATATTACATATTTATATATATAGATATCTATATATATACATATTTTTATATATAGATATCTATAAATCTATAGATTTATATATAGATATATAAATATATATATATAGTGAGTATATATATATATATATATATATAGAGGTTATATATATATATATATATATATATATATATATATATATTGTAAGACCGAGAAATTCCAATTTCGAATAAGGGCAAAAAAACGACTTGATTACAAAATTGTAATTACTGCTAAAAATCAGACACACTTCTCTAGATCTCGGATGACGAAACGAATTGTACCGTTGGAATCGGCTCCTCACAAAATCTAGTCAGCATAAAATTCTCAGACTCTTTCTCGAAATGTACGGAGTCGACATCGCTGAGGCATCGATTTCTCGTGTCGTGAACGCTACGCGACGAAAGGCGCATATAACAAGTACTCATGTACCATAAGTGGTATGAGTAGAGAAATTATTAAAATGGACGGCTGAGGTAGTGCCGAATATCAAATTTGGTAAAAGAAGTGAATTAATTGGATTAAAGGAGGGGCAAACTTGTAATTTTGAGAGAATAGTCTTCTTCTCCACTTAAACACCAAAAGCCAAAACGTGAAATTCAATTGGAGATGCAGTAGGCGTGAGAAGGCAAAAATGGTGATTCTAGAGAGAGTCTCTGACTTCTCTCTAGAAATATACAAGATCCGACCGTTGGATTTCGATTGAGCAAGAAGGAAAACGTTCCACGCGGAGCAGCAACGCTGTGGACCTGCTTGCGAAGCCTTGACAACCCAAGAGTGTAGATTTCTTCCTACTTATGCTTTATTCCCATTTTTAAGGGTTTTTCGATGTTTCGCTTGGTTTGAGGCCGTGAGGTCGTTGATCGGTCCCAAACAGGGACCGAATTAGAATTCTGGGGATTTTTCCCCCATCCGTGACGCCTTAAATTAGGGCTGTTTCGGGGTGTTTTTAGTTTCACCAAAATTGCTTTTAAATGCATGCTGATATGAGAAAATGCCGGAATGGTACTTGATCGGTCCCAAAACATGGGACCGAATTGTGAAGATTTTTAAGACATTCGGGTAGTCCGTGGTCGCTGGGACCGACCGGGTGTTATATGGTAATTTATGGAATAAATTCTATGTCGGGTATGCATGAGACCGAATAGCCATGGAAATAGGTTTCAAAATTGAGTCGATAAGATGAGTGGGCTGCCCGTGGACAGCCCACCCTCGCTGGGGGGACCGACCAGGTTCAGATAATTTATTGGAATAAATTATGCTTTGCGATTAGGAGACCGATCAATGGAAATCGGTTCCACTCAAGAGGAACCGATAGGAAGTGTGGGCTGCCTGTGACAAACCCACTTTGCCTCCGCTTTGGACCGTAAAATAACCCGTTTGTGTGAAATGGATAGGAATTGTCCATGTGTTGTGCTGAAATGGTATGAAACGAATGGTTTGATATGTGTGGAACTAGATAGGTTAAGACATTATTTTAATAAAGAATTAATGACACAACATGGAATTAAATTGTGTTATAAGCCATTGAAATGATTATGAGTTGCTCAAGTGAGCTTACATTGGGTGATGAGTGATGTGTGTTAAATTAAATGAGTGTAATTATACTTGATTGAAAATATGCATATTGACATATTAAAATGATTT
This sequence comes from Tetrastigma voinierianum, assembly GCA_016808115.1. Classification (NCBI taxonomy): domain Eukaryota; kingdom Viridiplantae; phylum Streptophyta; class Magnoliopsida; order Vitales; family Vitaceae; genus Tetrastigma; species Tetrastigma voinierianum. The sequence goes on along the minus strand of JAEQBH010005160.1, from coordinate 105,556 downwards.
TGAAAATGACATAATGCATTTTCATATGCACCGGGTAACCTAGGAGTTAGGTGAGTTCATGAAAAGGTATTTTTATAAAAACGGATATGGTTGCGAAAGGAATTTCAAAGGATGATATTCCGGAGAATTGGGTCAGAGACGGGCCAACATGATCATTTCTGATACTGACCATGACTCCATAAAGCTCACCAACCACCCACCTCGGAGGGTAGTCCCATATTTTATCGAGATGTAGTATATTTTCAAGAACAAAAGTTTTGTTTTGAAAATGATTATTTTCTCATACATGGCTTAGGCAAGTGTGAGTGAGTCGGTGAGGACTCGTGACATGGGGTGATCATGTAGACATTCAAGTAGGATCATGTATTTACTGAAAGTGTGTGTTTACTTTGAGCATTGCACCGCACTTAGGTGGTGAGGTAGCCCACTTAGCTTATCTCCTACTGAGCTTTAGCCTGCCCCGTCGTGGGACCCCCTTATTTTTCAGCACAGAGCGCCGAGGAGACAAATTTCATTTGAGGTTGATTTTGAACAGTTTCTGCTTGTGGCTTGGATGGTTTTTGACATAACATGTATTAGAATTGTAGATTTTAATATATGTTTGTATAAATAAAAGTGTAATCAACTATTGAATTATTGGGCATAATTGAAGCACAGTTATGATAATTGATTTTATGAGTATTTGTTTATGGGCCCAAGGTCGCCTTATTCATATTGTGAATATATTGACCCGTTTGGGGACGTGCATTCAGAGGTTATGGCCTCGGGGCAGAGCCCCCGTACAAAGGAGACTTCGCCTCGATTTTCAGAAAATGTCGGGTCACCCGACATTCACGAGTATTCCGCGGGTTGACGGGTAGTCAACGGACCCCCGGTTTTTGGGGCGTCACAGCTTGGTATCGAGCTTAGCATACTAATACCTAGGAGTTTCTAAGTTGGGTATCCATCACCACTAGTGGTTTGATGTGAAGTATGTGCATATGGAAACCTATAGATAGAGGATATGGGCTAGGCCATAGTTGAGGAAGAACCGCCACTAGGTGTGGTTCGATGTTAGGCCTTTAGCAAGATGATTGTCTTGTAAGGCACTCCAAACAAAACTTGTAATACCTGCATGTGTGTTTTCAGGTGTGATCGCGTGGATTGATGAATGGTTGTATGTATGTGTTTGGTGTGTATGACATGTTGTCTCATGTGATGTGAATGTTTGTGTGCTTAGGTAGATAGCACATAGGGCATGTTGGAAAATAAACCTTGAAGTTTACACATGTAAACCGGAACAAGAGAATAAGTAAAATAAATTTTGGCAATTTATTTGGTTTACCGGGAATGAAAAAAAATAATAATAATATAGATTAAACAAATTTTAATAAATTTATTGGTGTTGTGGAAAATGAAAAAGAAAATAAATAAATATATTTTTTGGTATTTTCCTGGCTGGAGAGAAGAAAAAAAATTTGGGAAAAAACAGCAGTAAATTGAAATGTTACCGCCTATCGAGCATGAGGTCGCTACTGGCCGGGCGTGGTACATAAATGGCGCGCCCAAGCAGCCCCGCTGGCGCAGTGTGCAAAGAAGGGCGCGGGCATAGCGCCGCAAGGCCTGGTGGCGCGCGGCGGGTAAAGCGGGCGGGGGCGCGTAGGCGAGGGCGCTGGGCGCGCAAAGCGAAGCCGGGCGCGGCGGGCGCGGCGACGCTGGCGGCGTGAACGTGGTGTGGCGAAGGCAAAGTGCGCGGTAAAGTGCGGGCGCCGCGAAGGCGCTGGGCGTGAGCGCGCTCAGGCGCGCAAGCCGGGCGCGGCTGCCGGCCGGGCGAAGCAGTTGCGTACGCGTACTCGCTTCGCTTTTGACTCGCTGTCCTGGCTCGACTCCTAAGATTTTCCCCGGGAAGTCACCCACGCAACACCGGCCATTGTAAGATAAATTTAAAAAAATATTTATTAAATTTAATTAAATAAAATAAAATCAAATAAATTTGATAAAATTTTAAAAATAAAATTTTCAAAAATGAAATTTTGGAAAATAAAATTTTGTTGAAAACAATATTTTAAATGCAAAATTGGTTGTGTATACACTGGGTAATGTGTATGATTAATGTATCGGGGCTGTGTTTATGCCTTGGAGATACAAGATTAGAGCAATGCCGACGCCACATAGGCGTAAGTCGAGCTGCAGGTCGAGGCCACCACGGACGGCGTGTCGAGAGTTCGGCTGGGCCAAGTGCATGACGTGTGTTACCATTGTCGCCACTGACATATGAGGCGAGATTGTCCCCAGAGGCGTAGATCTTCATGGTACGAGACCGAATGCTCGTATTAGTCGGATATGCGGTGGTACGCCTCTACTCTTTGCAATTGCTGACTAGCGTAGTGTTTTAAATTGGATGCATCATGTCTATCTCACACGCATCTTGTGTGATATGTTTAGCTTTCATACGTTTTCTTCTTTTCGCCTTGGCATAGAGGTCGAGGCCTCTAGGAAAAGCCGTAATATGATGGAAAATTCTCTTCCCTAGGGATGTAGGAGAGATTTGACTTTTTTAAAGATCGTAGTTGCCAATGGAAGCCGTGGTAGACCTTAGGTGGTAGACATGTTGGTTGTTGATGTCGTTTGACATGGATGAGATGACAACCACCCGTTGTCGCACCCGTGACCTTAACCTAAGCTGTCACACCCGACATGGTCTCGAGTTAGGTAAGGTTACATAGGCACATGGTCGGATGTGGGAGGCGCCAGAGAATTTCGGACGAAATTCCTTTTAAGGAGGGAGAATGTAAGACCCGAGAAATTCCACTTCTCGAAAAGGGCAAAAACGTAATTTTGATTATAAAATTGTAATTACGCTAAAACCGTACCAATTTCTAGATCTCGGATGACCTAAACGGATTGTACCGCTGGAATCACCGAAATCTAGTTAGCACGTAAAATTTCGTGAATTTTCTCAAAATGCGAGTCGACATCGTTTTTTCGAGGCACGTGATTTCTCGTGTGTCGTAAATCGTTTTTCGATGCGACGAAAGGCGCATATAACAAGTACTCATGTACCATAAGTGGTATGAGTATAGAAATGATTTAAACGGATCTACCGAGGTAGTGCCGAATATCAAATCTGGTAAAAGAAGTGAATTAATTGGATTAAAAGAGGGGCAAACTTGTAATTTTGAGAGAATAGTCTTCTTCCACTCTAAACACCAAAAGCCAAAATGTGTGAAATTCAATCGGAGATGCAGTAGGCGGAGAAGGCAAAATGGTGATTCTAGGAGAGAGTCTCCCGACTTCTCTTTAGAAATATACAAGATCCACCGCTGATTTCGACGGGAGTTCAACGTCGAGCCAGTAACGTTGCGGACCCCTGCTCATGAAGCCTTTGACAACCCAAGAGGTAGATTTTCTCCTACTTGCGTTTTATTCCCGATTTTTAAGGGTTTTTCGATGTTTACGGCTTGGTTTTGAGGCCGTGAGGGTGTGGGTCGCTTTCTTTTGATCTGGCCCCAAAAACATGGGACCGAATTGTTAGAATTTCGGGATTTTTCCCCATCCGTGACTCCGCCCCGTAAATTAGCTGCTCGGGGTGTTTATTTCTCAAATTAAAATTGGCTTTAAATGCATGCTTGATATGAGAAAATGCCGAATGGTAGCTTGATCGGGTCCCAAAACATGGGACCGAATTTTCTGTGAAGATTTTTTTTAGACATTCTCGGTAACCCGTGGCTGTCGGGACCGAATTTGGGTGTTATATGGTAATTTATGGAATAAATTCATGTTGGTATGCATGAGACCTGAATAGCTATGGAAATCGTTTCAAAAATTGGCCGGGAGTGGGAGGGATGAGCTGGTCGCTTCAGGATGTACCCCACTTCCCCCCGCTTTTTGGGACTCCGACCGGTGTTTTGGTGATACCTATTGGAATAAATTATGCTTTGGTGATTAGGAGACCGGAATTTGGATGGAAATCTGCCCATCAAGAGGAACCGATAGGAAGTGTGGGCCGCCCCGTGGACAAACACTTGCTCTATTTTGGGACCAAAAATAGTCCTCGGGTTTGTGTGAAATGGATAGTGTAATTGCCCATGTGTTGTGTTTGAAATGGTATGAAACGAATGGCTTGATATGTGGAACTAGATAGGTTAAGACATTATTTTAATGTGTTAGTTCACGACACAATTACATGGAATTAAATTGTGTTATGCCATTGGAAATGATTATGAGTTGCTCAAGTGAGCTAAGCATTGGGTGATGAGCATGTGTTAAATTAAATGGAGTGTAATTATGCTTGATTGAAAATATGCATATTGACATATTGTGTAAATGATTTTGAAAATGACATAATGCATTTTCATATGCACTGGGTAACCTAGAGTTAGGTGTGAGTTCATGAAAAGGTATTTTTATAAAAACGGATATGGTTGCGAAAGGAATTTCAAAGGATGATATTCTGAGAATCAAGCTGGAGATGGGCCACCGCATCATTTCTTTGGATGAGGACCATGACCGTGCTTCGAAAGCTCACCAACCACTCCACCGGAGGGTAGTCCCATATTTTACCGAATATTTCGGTAGTATATTTTCAAGAACAAAGTTTTGTTTTGAAATGATTATTTTCTCATACATGGCTTAGGCAAGTGTGGAGTGAGTCGGTGAGGACTCGTGACATGGGGTGATCATGGTGACATTCAAGTGGATCATGTATTTACTTGAGTGTGTGTTTACTTTGGAGCATTGCACCGCACTTTAGTGGTGAGTAGCCCACTTAGGGCTTATCCCTCCCACGAGCCTTTAGCTCACCCCGTCGTGGGACCCTTTTATTTTCAGTACAGAGCCGAGGAGACAAATTTCATTTTGAGGTTGATTTTGAAGAAGCCGGTTTGAGGGTTTGATGGTTTTTGGACATGTAACACATGTATTAGAATTGTAGATTTTAATATATGTTTGTATAAATAAAGTGTAACTATCAATTATCGGGAGATAATTGAAGAATAGTTATGATAATTGATTTTATGAGTATTTGTTTATGGGCCCAAGTGGCCGTCTTATTCATATTGTGAATATATTGGACTGTTTGGGATAGGTATTTGCAGGTTATGTATTTGGGTAGAGCTCCCCGTACAAAGGAGACCCGCCTCGATTTTTCGTGAAAATGCCCGGGTCACCCGACATTCACGAGCATTCCGCGGCCGACGGGGTATCAACGGGACCCCCTGCTGGGGGCCACAGCCCAGTATCGTAGCTAGGCATACGAATACCTAGGGAGCTCGTGTTGGTATCCATCACCACTAGGTGGTTTGATGTGAAGTATAGGTATATGGAAACCATAGATAGAGATATGTACTAGCCATAGTCGAAGAACGTCACCACTTCAGTGTGGTCTTCGATGTTAGGCTCAGTATGACGTCTAGAAAGGCACGAAACAAAAACTAGACCACCCGCATGTGTTTTCAGGGGTGTGGGATCAAGTGGGATTGATGAATGGTTGTATGTATGTGTTTGGTGTGTATGCATATGTTGTCTCTGTGATGTGAATGTTTGTGTGCTTAGGTAGATAGCACATAGGCATGTTGGAAAACAAACCTGAAGTTTTCAAGCAATGTAAACCGAACAAGAGAATAAGTAAAATAAATTTGAGCAATTTATTTGGTTTGTTTGGGAATGAAAAAAATAATAATAATATAGATGAAATAAATTTTTAATAATGGTTGTGTACCGGAAAATGAAAGAAAATACTGGGCCAAATATATTTTTTGGTATTTTTCCCGTGGTCGAGAAGAAAAAATTTGGAAAAATGGTGCGCGTAAATTGAAATGGGTTACGCCCATCGAGCATGAGGTCGGGCGCTGGTCGGGCGTGGTGCTAGTTGGGCGCCGCGCTGGGCCGGGCGTACTGGCGTGCAGTAGCGCCAGGGCTGGCATGGCGCGCAGGCATCAGCGCCGCAGGGCGGTAGGCGCTGCGCGCTGGCGCGGCGACGCTGCTAGCGCATGATCGCAGGGCGCGCAAGGCGAGCTAGCGGGCAGCGGCAGCGCAGCGGGAAGCCGGAAGCGGCGTGAGCGCGTTCGCGCGCCGCGCAGTCGGGCGTGCCGGCCGGTTATTGGCCAAGCGGTGCACGCGGTTCCGCTCGGCTGACTCGCTGTCCGTCGACTCTGCATTTTCCGAAGTCACCTAACGGTAACACTGCTCATTGGTAAGATAAATTTTCGAAAAATATTTATTAAATTTATCTAAAATAAAATAAAATCAAATAAATTTGATAAAATTTTCGAAAAATAAAATTTTCAAAAATGAAATTTTTGAAAATAAAATTTTGTTGAAAACAATATTTTAAATGCAAAATTGGTTGCGTATACACTGGGTAATGTGTATGATTAATGTATCGGGGCTGTGTTTATGCCTTGGAGATACAAAGAGATTAGGAGTATTGACGGGCTACATAGGCTGTGGTCGAAAGGTGAGGTCGAGGTCGACCAATGTGGATTTGCGTGTCGAGTTCGGTCAGTCGGGCGTATGACGTAGTTACCATTGGCCGCTACCTGACATATGAGGCGAGATTGTCCTAGAGGCGCAGATCTCGCTGGTACGTAGGATCAGCCGCTCGTATTGGTCGGATATGCAGTGGCACGCCTCTACTCTTGCAATTGTCGACTAGCTTAGTAGTTTAAATTGATGCATCATGGTGTTCATTCATTACCCCATCTTGTGTGGATATGTTTAGTCCCCGATACAAGCTTCACAAATTGGCATGTAGGTCGAGGCCTCAGAAAGCCGTAATATGATGGTACCTTCCCTAGGATGGGAGATTTGACTTTTTTTAAAGATCGAAAGGCGCAATGAAGGCAGTAGACCTTAGGGTGGTAGACATGTTGGTTGTTGATGTCAGGTTTGACATGGATGAGATGACAACCATCGGGTTGTCAGTAATCGTGACCTTAACCGGGTTGTCATACCCGACATGGTCTTGGAGTTAGGTAAGGTTACATAGGCACATGGTCGATGTGAGGCGCCAGAATTTCGACGAAATTCCTTTAAGGGAGGGAGAATGTAAGACCTCGAGAAATTCCAATTTCTCGAATAAGGGCAAAACGTAATTTTGATTACAAAATTGTATTTAATGCGTTGCAACCGTAATTAATTCTCTAGATCTCGGATGATGAAACGGATTGTACCGCTGGAATCGCCCGAAATTCAGTTAGCACGCAAATTCTCGTAATTTTCTCGAACAGTTCCGGAGTCGACACGCCGAGGCATCGCATTTCTCGTGCCGAATCAAGCCGATGCGACGAAGGCGCGATATAACAAGTACTCATGTACCATAAGTGGTATGAGTAGAAATGATGAAAATGGACGTCGAGGTAGTAGCCAATATCAAATCGCAAGTTAAGTGAACACCGATTAAAGGAGGGGCAAACCTTGTACCTTTGAGAGAATAGTCTTCTTCTCCACTTAAACACCAAAAGCCAAAACCATGGAAATTCAATCGAGATGCAGCAGCGCGGTAGCTGCCAGGCTGAGGGATTCTAGAGAGAGTCTCTCGACTCTCCCAGAACATACAAGATCCGACCGTTGGATTTCGATTGAGCAAGAAGGGAAAACGCTCTACGCGAGCGTGCAAACGCGTGGGACCCCGGGCTCAAGGAAGCCTTTGACAACCCGCGAGGTAAAGATTTTCTCCTACGCTTTATTCCCCCATTTTTAAGGGTTTTTCGACAGCCTGGTTGGTTTGAGGTCGAGGGGTTAAAGTTTGACGGCCCCAAAAACATGGGATCGAATTGTTAGAATTTCGGGGATTTTTTCCCCATCCGTGATGGCCCAAATTAGGGGCTGTTTGGGTGTTTTTATTTCACCAAAATTGCTTTAAACGCATGCTTGATATGAGAAAGCTCGAATGGGTGTTTTGATCGGTCCCAAAACATGGGACCTAATTGTGAAGATTTTTAGACATTCTTGCAGTCCGTGGGCCGCTGACCCGAATTGGGGTGTTATATGGCAATTTTATGGAATAAATTTATGTCGGGTATGCATGAGACCGGAATAGCTACGGAAATCGGTTTAAAAAATCGAGCCGATGGGATGAGGTCGCCGGTGGGACGTTCCACTTCCCCCGGTTGGGGGACCCGACTGGGTGTTTTGCATAATTTATTGAATAAATTATGCTTGCATTAGGAATCGGAATTGGGATGAAACTGCCCCACCAAGAGGAACCGATGAGGCAGTAGACGCCTGCGGCCCACTTGCTCGCTTGGGACCAAAAAATAGTCCCTGTGTTTGTGTGAAATGGATAGGAATTGTCCATGTGTTGTGTGCTTGAAATGGTATGAAACTTAATGGCTTGATATGTAGTGGAACTAGGATAGGTTAAGACATTATTTTAATGTGTAAGATCTAATGACACAATTACATGGAATTAAATTGTGTTATAAGCCATTGGAAATGATTATGAGTTGCCTCAAGCGGAGCTACATTGGGTGATGAGTGATGTGTTAAATTAAATGAGTGTAATTATACAGATTGAAAATATGTATATTGACATATTGTGTAAATGATTTTGAAAATGACATAATGCATTTTCATATGCACTGGGTAACCTAGAGTTAGGTGTGAGTGCATGACAAGGTATTTTTATAAAAACGGATATGGTTGCGAAAGGAATTTCAAAGGATGATATTCCGGAGAATTGGGAGATGGGCCACATCATTTCGATGAGACCATGACTGCTCCTCGAAAGCTCACCAACCAATTCATCTCTCGGCGTAGTCCCATATTTTACCGAATATTTTCGTAGTATATTTTCAAGAACAAAAGTTTTGTTTTGAAATGATTATTTTCTCATACATGGCTTAGGCAAGTGTGAGTGAGCTCTGAGGACTCGTGACAGGTGATCATGTGCATATCCGCAGGATCATGTATTTACTGAAATATGCTAAGCATTTTGGAAAGATTGTGACTGCACTTAGGTGGTGAGTAGCCCACTTAGGCATTCTCCCACCGAGCTTTTTAGCTCACCCCGCTTGGACCCCCTTTATTTTTCAGTACGCCGGTAGGAGACAAATTTTTCATTTTGAGGTTGATTTTCCTGAAAGAAGCCGGCTTGTGGCTTGCATTTGTTTTTGGACATAACATGTATTAGAATTGTAGATTTTAATATATGTTTGTATAAAATAAAAGTGTAATCAATATTGAATTGTGGGAGATAATTGGAAGAATAGTTATGATAATTGATTTTATGAGTGTTGTTTATGGGCCCCAGTGGTAAAGTCTTATTCATATTGTGATGATATCTTGGAATATTTAGGACTAGGTATTTTCAGTTATATATTTTGGGTAGGAGTCCCAGTGCAAGAGGCTGCGATTTTCGTCTGAAAAATGTGGGTCACCCGACATTCACGAAATATTCATGAGTTATTGGTGAATCACTTGGACCCCCGATTTTGAGCGTCACATATATATATATATAGATATCTATATATAGATATCTATATATAGATTTATATATCTATAAATAGATATAGATATATATATGATATAGAAATCTATATATAGATGTCTATACATATATAAAATATATATATATATATCTTAAATATATATATAAATAATCTATATATAATATCTTATATAGATATATCTATATACATCTATATATAGATTCATATATATATATAACAATACCATATATATATATCTATATATATATATATATATATATATATATATATATATAAATCTATATAATTATCTATATAAATCTATATATATAGATATATATAAATATCTATATATATAGATATATACATATTTATATATAGATAACTATAAATAACTATATAGATTTATATATATATATAGATATATATATATATAGATATATAAATCTATATATAGATATCTATATATATATAAATATATATAAATCTATATATAAATATCTATATAGATATATCTATATACATCTATATATATTAGTTATATATATAGATATATATATAGATTTATATATATAGATATATATATTTATATATACATATTTATATATATATATATATACCTATATATATATATATATATATATATATATAATATATATATATATATATATATATATATTATATATCCATATGTGGCATACAAAACTGCCGAAGTCCGTTGACTTACAAATCAACCTGTGAAACTCTGAAATGGAATAAGGGTTGCAAAATACTTTAGAAAATGGGATCTATAGAAATCTACCCCAGCTCTAAACTGTATAAACCTATAAATAAGCAATATATAAATATATATATCAATACGGCCACTTGGGCCCATCAGCTGTACTCAACACATTATGCTCAAACTATATAATAGTTTCAGAGTTAATATGTTTTACTCTTGTACATTTTGTTAAAATTAGAGAATTATAATGCATGTATAAATCAAGCCACCCAGCCAGAAACAGCTATCTGACCTCAGATGACTTAGTCTCACCAGCACGCTCGCTGTACCTGTAAAGGGGATCCCACGGCAGAATTAATAAGCTCAATTAGTAGCCCTAAGCTACTCACAACTGAAATCTTCTATGTTCAATTTAAACAAACAAATGCATGATCCTGCGCCAGTACGTAATGTTTGGATCGAGCCTCACGACTCGCCTAAACCTAAATATGAAAATTATTAGTATTAGTGGGCAACCCTCCGATGAATATATATCAATTGGGCGCTCAGGCCCGATTGATATATATTGGTATTTAATGGACTACCACTCCGATGAATAAATATCCAGCTGGGCGCTCAGACGGTTGATATATTCTTTGATTTGTGGACTACCCTCCGATGAATAAATATCAAGCTGAGCGCTCCGGCGGTTGATATATTATTTGGTTGGACTACCCTCCGATAATTTACATTTTAGACTGCCCTCGAACCTTGTTTCTCTGGAGCTCATCTCATGCACTCATTCCTATATTCCTAGGATGTTCCAGTGCATATGGAATGCATGTATGTCAGTTCCAATTCAGTCTAAATCACATGCAAATATATTTACATGAATATATTTACATAAAACTTTAAATCACACATCAAAATTAGCTCACTTGGGCTAATGATCCTTTGCAGTAATTTAATTTAAATCCCACTTTCGTGACAAATGCTTTCACAAAAATATATATTTTAGAACACTATTAGGAGATGGTAGAGCCCTCGATTACTATTCGGAGAAAATCACAAAACACCGGTTCCGCAGTGAACCCGCAATTCCATGACCATTCCCGGCCCAAGCCATATCAAGCAAACATTTAATACACAAATTAAACAAGCCACACCCCAGCTTGACCATAGGCGGCTACGAACGCACAGCTCAAAGAAAAACCTTGCATCAATTCGGTCCCATATTTGGGACAGATCATACGGCCCATTCCCGACCTTTATCATCTCAAACATGCATTTGTGACAGTTCTACCCTGTTAGCCCACTTCGGTTAAGGCGATCCACGTGACAAAAATCCCGAAAAATTCCCACAATTCGGTCCATGTTTTGGGACCGTTAAGCCTCACGGCCTCAAACCTAACGAAACATCAAAAAAACACTTAATGGGTGTAAAGCTTTCAGTAGGGACAAATCCTACCTCTTGGAGTTGTCAAAAACTCGCAAATCGGGGTCCGCAGCGCCTTTGCTCCGCGTAGAACATTCCCTTCTTGCCTCAGAAGGCGCGACGGTCCGATTCGCCGTATTTTAGAAGTTTCTCTCTCTAAAGCATTCTCTCAACCCAAAGCTCACCTGCATCCTCATTAAATCCGCGTTTTTTGGTCTCTTGTAATTGGGAAGGCGGCCATAATGCACTATTACGGCTTGTAGTGACTAAAATCAAATTAATGTCATTATGTCCTCGTTCTCGATTTGATTTTTCGGCACTATCTCGTGATCAAATTTTCATCATTCTCTCGTACCACTTATGGTACCTTGATTACATGCTATATGTGACTTCGTCGCCGAGAAAATCGGTTTCTGACACGAAGCGATGCCTCGAGCGATGTCGACTCATTTGTCTCGAGAAAGTGCAATTTTACGTGCTAACTGAATTTGTGAGGCGATTCAACGGTACAATCCGTTTCATCATAAAGATCAGAATTAATTACAAACTTTTAACCGTAATTACAATTTTGTAATCAAAATTACGATTTTGCCCTTATTCCGAAGTGAAACAAAGGTCTTACATTCCCCTCTAACAAGATTTCTTCCCGAAATTGAAGCGGTCATTATCTTGTCATGCTCAATATCGCTCTACCATGCATGTAAACTGCTAGTGCATTTAAATCTTAAATGACTAAACCACGATGCCTTCATCCTAAACAGAGGATAGGTAACCACGCATATAATCACCATACGTTGACTCCTCCTCCCCGCAGTGCCGCCAGCACTCTCGCTAGCCTCACGGTCTTCATTGTAAAACCTGATCCGATACAAATAATTGCACCTGATTACTCCTCGAGATTATCGGTGTCAACCTCAATCTATCCCCAACCCACCTCGTGAAATTTGGATCTGAGTATACTCTCAGACATGGAGGCGTGAAATACCTCGGACTGACATCTTGGGCGTGGGCTATAGAGTCTGTAAAAAGGTGCCTACCCCTCTCGAGTATCTGAAGGATCCGATGAACCTCGGTAAACTCGCTTGAACCTAACCATCACTCTCTTAGGAATCACTAGCCGAGGAAGACGTGATCATGACCTCAAACTCTAAGGGTCGACGTCTTGCATCTATATAGCTCTTGCCGAGCCCTGAGTCGTGAGAAGGCTATCGTATATCAAACTCACCTTCACGAAGGTTCGCTAATCAAATGGGACCACGTGATGGATCTCTCTCCCACCTTGATCCATCCTATGATGACCTCACATGGCCTCCCATACAATGCACTCATATGGTGCCATTTGTATACTACTTTGATAACTATTGTTGTAGGCATTCGCTAAGTAATTAATCTTCTACCCTTACGATCCGGGACACATGTTATATGCCCTCCTTTAATAATCCATACACCGTAACCTACACAGCCCTTGCTTGGTGTGTAGCCATGTTCTCAGGTCACAATCCTTGTGATATTGTTGGATATCCAGTGAGATATGTGCCATGCATATCATCCATTCTGAGCCCTTGCAGACTCAACAACACCAATCACGATTTCAACGGGTATCGAACCTCGAGTGTTTGACTCTATCGCAGATCTCGGTCTGGCGTTGATAACTTTGTCAGGTGTGTTTTCATCTGATTACGTAACTCTTGACACACTTGGGCCTCCACATTTCTGATTATTTATGAGTTTTCGTTGGAGCGTAGTCCTAAAAACAAATTCAACCCATACTCACCAAGAGTGGTGAATGGCCAAATGCAGTGCACCCACGCGGTTCGGCGGTGATGTTCATCATTCTTTTCGCGCAATGAATGTCATAGTGTGACACCCCGCCGGTCATGCATGGCGGATGAGATCTCTGCTCATTATCGACCTATCGAATTGACTCTCTTCCCACATACATCACAAGGAAGAAACATCTATTCACAGTTCTCTAAAGGCCTTAACCTCTAAGCCCCAGATCGATGTCTTTTCGGGTATGACAGCGGCCTAGGTCTCAATTGCGACAACTTGGGTAGTGTCGGCTCATCCATGTCAAGCTTGACATCAACAATAATACGTCTACCACCCCAGGTCATAAACCTGTTTGCGTAACACGATATGTCCCGACTTGACCCCACCTCGCCCCTCGCTATGTGTTGGAAGTGCTTGTATAGCACCAGCGAAACTAGTTCCTCTAGCCCTTGTAGGGTGTGGAGGATAGGCTGTATACTCTCTGCTCTCACAGATTCACTGCATGGGCTGAACAGTGTCCCAAAGTCTTGGGATCCCTTGTCTGGGGAAATCCCGTCTACTCATGCTCAATCCACGTACAGTCACGAAACTAGTGTGACGAAGTTTTCTACCTCTTCCGAACTGGAGAAAGGCTGATCCTCCCTCTTGGCCACCAACACGTATTAGAGTGTTCGAAGTATCCTCGACCTCTCTCTATGGTCGTTGTCCCAACCATGAAGTCCATGTCCCTTAAGCTGAAGTCTGCGATCATCCCGAATGGACAACTTGACCCATTCTCGTGTCTCTCGTAATACCCGGTAATCCCGAAACTCATTATCTCGAAGATTGACATTCGATCTCTCGACTCATCCTTTGCCTCGGCCTTGGATGACCCGGCCTCGATGCGTGAACCTTCCCGTGTCCCAAAAATCTCACCTCGATGGCCAAAACTCGCACTTCTTGAACTTAGCGTCTGGCGATGGTCTCTTGTTTGTAAAATAATCCTCAAAGTGATACTCATGCTCAACTCACATTTTGGGAGTAGATCTGAATGTCATCCACGAAGACTCGACAAGCGATCACAGATAAGGTTGGGAACATCTATGAGATCCATGAATCTTGCGTGACATCTGATCAATCAAAGGCATCACCGTGAAACTCAAAGTGCCCATCGGCGTCCTAAAAAACGCTGTCTTGCAGGGATATCTACGTATTCCCACAATCCTCTGAGTGATGGTAACGGATCGCGAAGAGTACATCTTAGGGTGGACTGTGCTCCTCTTAAGCGATCAAACAGATGATAATCCTCATTAATGGTACGATTCTTGATCGTAACCTGTTCGGATACTATAGTCAATGCACGTGGAAGGATGCTTGTCCTTCCTTTTTCGCGACGAACAGGCGCCCATGGTGAAGTGCTCGGTCACAATAAACCCCTTGTCAGTCAGTCGCTGGATGAGTTCCTAATTCAGCGAGTTGCCATCGCTGAATCATAGAGATAGTTAAAGTACCCGAGGTGTAACTTCGTGCGAAGTCTACATCCCTATGGAGGTAGTCCATGGCTCATGCGGAAAAATATTCGGCGTGCTAGAAACCGCAAAGTAGATCCCAAGTACGGTCTCACCTCGTCCTCTAAGTAAGGCTCGCTAACCCGACCCGCTAGCATCCGCAGACATTGGACTCGTCTCTCGATGTGGACAGGAATGTCATGCCGTCTGACGGATTTGGACTACCGTCACAGTTGAAAGCGTTTAACTCTCACACTCTGTCGATAACAATACGTAAGCGCCATTGATCCATCTACGAGGATGATGATGACATATCCACTGATCCTGCGGGATCTTTGTTGAGTAGAGTCGAGATCTCCGGTTAAGCCTCGACATATCATCCTTTATCGCCCCTAATCCCTAAGGGAGAACTCATTGACCTACATCATGGATCTCTGGAAGGTCTTGACCCCTGTTTTCTATTTGAGCTTCATTCTCTAAGTGGACTCTGGTAGTCTAATCTGGTTGCATCAGGTGTTATCAATGCTTTAACACCTTCTCAATCTGCATGAACCAATGGTCGTCCACCATTCAATCTTTTCCCCCTGCGAATGTCGAAGGATGATACGCCTAAACCTTTGGGGTTACTAGGATCTTCTGTCTACACATGCTATACCCCAGCCTGTGCTATAGCATTATTTGTAATACCTCTGACCTCGTGGTCTGGCGATCAAACACGGACAGTTGCGACCCGAGTACCGTGGACGTTCTCTCGTCCTGGGTCTTCACAGCCATTTGCACAATGCTTGGCAGCAAAGGTCATCTAACGTACATTTCAGTCGACGATACCCATTACCAGATAGACTGTGATATGTAAACGACCGTTCGTTTCACCAGTGGATGCTGGTTCGACCACTTAGTTCGTTTTATTCAATAAGGTTCTTAACTTTCTTTGTTCATTTCAGTACCCAAATCCCTAAGGTCATAATCCCTAACCTTAGCATTTCTTAACGCTTTTCCTATCGCATTACATGATATAATTTGATTCTGCATTATAGCATGTTCTTATTTCAAATGGTAGTTAAATCAATCAGTATCTACAGGCATAACCATGGCCCGAGACACTAATCATACATAACTCGTGTATCGTGGACTATTACGACAAATATTTTCAACAAAATTTTATTTTCAAAAATTTTATGTGCAGAAAATTTATTTTCGAAGAAATTTTATCAAATTTATTTGATTTTAATGAATTTAATATCGTGCTTTTTTAGAAAAATTTTATTTTCTGATGAAGCTTGATGTTCATTTGGTATTTCGGGAAAAAGCGGTAAGCGGATCGAAAATGACCGAGTCACACGAAGTGCACAGCCAGGGGAACAGCCCGGCGCAGGCGTAACGAACGTAGCGCCCGCCTTTCGAACGATAGCGCCCGTATGGCATACGCCCTCGCCTGGCTCACGCCCGGCGCGCTGTACGCCTTTGTGATTAGATGCAGCAGATCTGTTCCAACGCTGCATTTACACATCCCAAATGGTCCAATATATTCACAATATGAATAAAATGACCACTTGGGCCCATAAAACAATATCAATCTTTGTCAGTGTATATCGATAGTTTTAAAGAGTTAATAATTGTCTTATATGAGTATATTAAAATTAGAAAAAAAAAATTCTAATACATGCGGATATACGTCAAGCCCAAGCCACAATCCGGTTTTCTTCTAATCTCGGTCTCTAGGATAGTGATGTTGTGAGTCTGTACAGCAAACAAGGGGTCACGACGGGGTGAGCTGACTCGATAGGAGAATATACAAGTGGGCTACTCCTTTTTAAGTGCGGTCTGATGTTCAAGTAAACACACATTCAAGCAAATGCATGATCCTACTTGAATCTACACTGATAACTTCAGTCGAGTCCTCACCGACTCTCTCACACTCGCCTAAGCGCGCTGAGAATTAATATTTTAATTAGTGGACAACCCTCCGATGTATATATATCGATTGGGCATCCGGCGATTGATATATAAATTGTTGGTTATGATGAATATCAGTTGGGCGCTCGGTTGATGTATTTTTAAGTTTAATGGACTACCCTTTCCAGTTTACACACTGTAAACTCCCAAATGTTCCACACATCCTCCTATGCTATCAACCAAGCATATAACTCAAAAAATTTCAATCACATAACACTTAACAATTCATGTTATGCACACAATCACCAAATGATTCACAAAATCACCTGAAACACATCCCAACACCCGTGTACGTAGTGTCTGGGATCGTGATTTTGTCCTAGGTAATCAGCACCTAAATAGCATCGAACCACCTGGATGGATATCTTACTAAATGACTATGGAACCAAATCATAATCCATAGGTTTTCCGTATACCTATACTCCACGTAAAACCACTTAGTGATGGATACCCAAACAGAGCTCCTAGGTGATGTTATGCCTAAGCTCTGATACCAAGCTGTGACACCCCAATCCCGGGGGTCCGTTGACTACCGTCAACCCCGCGAATACAAGTGGTCGGGTTGCAGCCACTTTAGAAAATCGACGAGTCTTTCAGCATGCGGGAGCTCTGCCCGAATACATAACTGTATAAATACTGCATTTACCTGTCCCCAAATAGTCCAATATATTCACAATATAAGATAAGGCGGCCACTTGGGCCTCAAACAATACTCATCATGCTACAACAACTATATACAATAGTTTTAAAAGAGTTAATAATTGCTCTTATACAACATATATTAAAATTAGAAAAATTCTAGCCATAGAATATCGATCAAACCAAGCCACAATCCGGCTTTTCTTCTAATCTGGAGTCTCTGGGACGAGCCGTCATACTCACAGCCCACTGTAAAATAAAAGGGGGTCCCACTTGTGGGGTGAGCTAAAGCTCGATGGGAGAATGCGCCTGTGGGCTGCTCACCACCTAAGTGCAGTGCAATGATTCCAAAATAAACACCCATTCAAACGAATCGCAGTCCTACTTGAATGTCTACACTGATAACTTCGGATCGAGTCCTCACCGACTCTCTCACACTCGCCTAAGCCTGCGTATGAAATTATTATATTATTAATTGGACAACCCTCCGATAAATATATATCAATTGGAAGCTCAGACGAATCTGATATATATTATTTTATTACAATGTAGATACTCCAGATGAATATATATCAGGGCGCTCCGTGGTTGTTATATTATTTAGTTTGAGCTACCCTCGATCATTTTACATTAGACAACCCTCCGAACCTTATAACAGACTTGTCTCATGCACTCCTCCTAAAATCCACCAAGGTGTCCGGAGTGCGCATATGGAGATGCGTGTAATACGGTTCCAATACAGTCTAAACCACATGCAAATATATAAACATGAATATGTTGCCAAAATATATCATACAACATGTTATGAAATTAGCATTTCAAGCCTTAAAGTGTACCGGCGGTATGTTCAACATGAAACAATTCAATTGAATTACTTGGCAAACACGTAATTTCTGATATTCTTGAATATTGTTTAGGAATAGTGAAACCCTCGGTGCTATTCACAGAAAGGATGCAAATCAGCAGTTCACTTAGTGACGAGAATTCACGGCCATTCCCGACCTGAATTCAATCAAAACTGCTGATTTTTAAAACAAACCCTTTACCATTTTCAGTCATGGAGCAGCCACGGGCTGCTCATTCAGTTTCAAAAAATTACCTTAAGTGGTCCAATGTTTGGGACAGTCGTAACTCCCAATGGCCCCAAATACATGAAACATGGAAGAACCACTTCAAAAATGGGAATACAAAACACAAGTAGGAAAATCTACCTCTTGGAGTTGTGAAAATTCTCAAACCCGGGGTCCCACCGCGTAGCTGCTCCGCATTAGACGTTCCTTCTTGCTCCATGAAATCCAGCGGTCGTCCTTTGTATTTCTGAAGCACCCTCTCTCTCTAGGAAAGCTCTCTAACAATGGCAGCTACTGGATCTTAAAAATTGCTCCCCACGTTTTGCTTTAGTTCATTTAAGGAGAAGATACACTATTGTATTTGGCATTTTATGATTTAAATCAAATTCCAAAACCCCATTATGTCCCTCCATTTCCCAGTTGATATTGGTGCTACTTGGCCGTCCATTTTCATCATTTTCTCTACTCATACCACACTTATGGTACATGAGTACATACTACTCTGTGCCTTTAAGTAGCATCGAGAAAATCGATTTCGGCTAAGCGATGCCTCGAAAAACGTGAATGTTTGTCTCGACAAATTGCGAAATTTACGTGCTAACTAGATTTGTGAGACGATTCAACGGTGCAATCTGTTTGTCATCCGAGATCTAGAGGAATTAATTTACGGATTTTTAACCGTAATTAAAATTTTTGTAATCAAAATTACGATTTTGCCTTATATTCGAAGTGGAATTTCTCGGGTCTTGTTCTCCTCCCTTAAAAGATTTAGTCGGGAAATTCAAAGCAATCTCTCATCACATCATATGCAACGTGCCTTTGTACTATACATACAAACTAGTCATTAAATCTTAGCAGTAAGCCACGTCACGCCGTCCACTAAACAAGAAGGGATAAATGGCCGCATAGTATATCGGCTCCCGTTGACTCCTCCACTCCCGCGGTGCAGCGCGCTCTCACTAGCCTCACGGTCTTGCGTCGCAAAACCTGATCACGACTACAAACAATGCACCCTGGTCCCTTCTCAAAGGTCCCATCAGTGTCAACCTCGATCATCCCCGATCCTGCACATGAGCTGGATGCAGATATATATCGGGAGCATGGGGCGTGAGAGCACCTGCGTGGACACGACATGTGCGGGCGTGCGCCGTAGAGTGCGCACGAGTGCCCATCCTCTGATATCTCGAGAGGTCGAATCGCACCTCGCGATAACTCCCAGCGCTTGAACGACCACTCCCCTGCTTGGAAATCACCTTCAAGAAGGCGTGATCACGACCTCGAACTCCTGAAGTCGTCGTACATCTATGGCTTTTGCGGTACGGTAGTGAAAGGCATATTATCGTATCAAGCTCACCTTCACGGAGGTGTCTCACAATCAAATCGGACCCGTGATGGATCTCTCTCCACCTCGGTCCATCTAGCGATTTGACTGCATGGCCTCCATACAATGCCTCATATGGTTCCATTCGTATACTACTTTGATAACTATTGTTGTGGCGAATTCCTAAAGGCCAATTAATCCTCTACCCTTATGATCCGGGACACATGTTCGCGGTATGCCCTCCCAACACCCGTGTGTAATCCATACACGTAACCCTACACAGCCCCTTGCTTGGTGTGTGCCTTGGCTAACCTCTCGGTGATCACGACAATCAATGAATTTATCAACTCAATCCATACCATGCATATCATCCATTTACCGAGCCCTTGCCCGGCTCGACAACATCGATGGGGAATTTCGAAGGGTATCGAACCTCGAGAGTCGACCAGAGCTCATCACTTTCGACTAAGTGCGCGATAACCATGTCCCTGTGTTTTCATCTCGGGCACATAACTTCTCGGCTTACACTTCGAGCCTCTTACATTTCCTGTTTCAACTATGAGTCTTCTTTGGACGTAGTCCTAAAGACAAACTCAACCCACACTCACCAAGAGTGGTGAATGGCCGTACCGTGCACCGCTGGGCTCGTGATGATCTTTGTGCACCGCGAGCGCAATTATGCGCCGGTGACACGATCACGGGTCCACCATGGCGGTCGAGAGATCTCTCTTTCGTAATCTGACCTATCTCGCGGGTCAACTCACGCCACATCTAGGGAAGAACATCTATACTGGCTTCTCTAAAGGCCTTAACCTCTAAGCCCGATTCGATGCGCCGTGTCCAGTGCTGACCTTGGCCTAGGTCTCGGTCGCGACAACTTAGATGGTGCGTCGTCTGTCGTGTCGAGCTGACATCATGACCTTAGGTCTGCCACCTAAGGTCCACTGCGGCTTCCGTTGCGTGGTGCGATCTGTCCCACGACTTGAGGCCCACACTGCTCACATTTATGTGTGATGGGTGCTTGTATAGCGCACCTAGCTGAAACTAGTTCCTGACCCGTAGGGTGTGGAGAAGAATGGCGTATGCTCTCTTGTCCTCTCATTCTTGGAATTGCATTGTCCCAAAGTCTTGGGATCACGTGCAGGGCAATCCGTCACCTCGTGCCAATCCACATTTTTAGTCTTTGAAACTAGTGTGAAGCGAAGTCTTGCCTCTTCTACAGAACTAGGAAAGCTGATCCTCCCTCTCGCTACCAACACTCCGTATCAGGTGTTCCAGAATCCTTAATCTCTCTCTGTAGTGGGGGCGCCCCAGCCGTGAGTCCATGGCTCCCATGGAGTGAAGTCCCTCACGATCCTATCCCGAATGGACAACTTCTAGTTCTATGCATCCTCGAATCTCTCTGATGCCATCAATCCCAGAAACTCGCATTATCTCGTGTAAGACAAGAAGATGGTTGTGGAATAAGGGCAAAATCGTAATTTTGATTACAAAATTGTAATTACGGTTAAAATCCATGGTATAATTCTCATAGATCTCAGATGATGAAGCGGATTACACCGTTGGAATCATCTCATGAAATCTAGTTAGCACGTAAATTTCGTAATTTTAAGGGCGGTCGAATCGACCGTTTTCGAGGGCATCGCGTTTCGGGTCTGGTAAATCGATTCGATGCGACGAAGCACATATAACATGTACTCATGTACCATGAGTGGTATGAGTATAGAAATGAGTGAAAATGGACGGCCGGGGTAGTCATAGGATATCAAATGCGAGGGTTGTAAGGGTCATTTTTAAGTTTGATTTAAGTCACTAAATAGCGAAATAGTGAATAGTTGTCTTCCCCAAATGTTAAATGAGAGACAAAACGTAGAGGGTAATTTTCTGGTGCATTGGCCGATTTCTTAGAAGTTGGGAGAAGAAGCGACCTGCTTTAGAATCATCGGCGTCGTAGTCGTGATCTGACGAGCAGAAGGGAAGGCTGTTCTCTGGCGGCGAGGACAACGCGTGGACCCCGGATTTGGGAGTTTCTTCAAACTCCTTGATGTAGGATTTTCTCCCTACTTGTGTTTTATTCCCATTTTTAAGGGTTTTTCGATGTTTCGGTTAGTTTGAGGCCGTGAGGGGCCGTTTGATCGGTCCCAAAACATGGGACCGAATTGTGGGAATTTATTTGGGATTTTCTCTTATGGCAGTTGTTTGTGATAATAATTAGGGGCTGTTTGGTTTGTGATGGGTGTTAAATTGTGCATTAAATGCTTGCTTGATATGCTTTAGGTAGAGGAATGGCCGTGGATTTGAGTTCACTAAGTGAATCGCTGTTTGTGTGATTCGGGAATGGTAAACAAGGGTTTCCTTTATTCCCGAATAATATTCTAAAAATATATATTTTTGTGAAAATCATGTTGATTAGAGTTCAAATTAAATTGCACAAACATGTGATCATTAGCCCAGGTTGAGCTAATCTTAGAGTAAATGTGAATTAAATTAATTTTACGCATGATATGATTGGATGTGGTTGTTTGTAAATATATGCATGTTTATATGTTACATGAATTGAACTGTTATTAGGTTAGCCTGCGAATCATTAAATATCTGTTAGAACATCTGGGACTTTAGGAGTTGGTCGTGACATGATCTAGAGGAAAAATGGTTCGGAGGGTAGTCTAAAAATATTAAATGATCGGAGGGTGGTCCAAACCAAATAATTTATCAACCGTCGGAGCGGCCCAGTTGATATTTATTCATCGGAGGGTAGTCCACAAACAAATAATATATATCAATCGTCGGATGACCCAGTTGATGTATGACTGGAAGGATGATCCATTATTAAAACTGTATTCTCATACGAGGCTTAGGCGAGTGTGAAGTCGGTGAGACTGGGATCTGAGTTAGTCATGTAGACATTCAAGTAGGATCATGCATTGCTTGAATGTGTGTTTAATTTAGATTTACTGCACTTAGGTGGTGAAGTGGCCCATTTGAATTGATTCTCCTCTTTGCGGGCTTTAGCTCACCAGGTAGTGGGATCCCCCTTTGTTCTTAGTCATGACGGGGAGCATGCGAGAGAGACGGCGATCCTAGAGGCTGAGCGCTAAGCAGGGATGTGGCTTTGTGATGTATACATAACATTAGAATGCTTTTCATTTAATATATGTTGTATGAAGTAAAACATATTAACTCTTGTAACTATTGGGTATATAGTTGGGATTTCCATAGTCGGCATGTATGTGTAGATGCTTGTTATGGGCCCAAGTGGCCATATTTGGTATATATTGCATATATTGGATTGTTTGGGACGGTATGGGTTTATACAGGATTTTGTATTTGGGTAAACTCCCAGGTACAAGGAGACTCTTTGCCCGGGATTTTCGTGAAAAATGTCGGGTCACCCGACATTCACGGGTATTCCGCGAGTTGACGGGTGATCAGCGGTTCGGTTAGGACGTGTCTCGAAGATTGACATTCGGTCTCTGGCAACATCAGGCGCACCGACCTTCTCTGGGTCGTGACCTCATGGTGCTGACAGACATTCCAATCTCCCTCGATGGTAAAACTGCATGCGGAACTTGGTATACAGCTGATGGTCTCTCAACAACTGTAACACAATCCTCAAGTGATACTCATGCTCCCACTCTGACTGGGAGTAGATCAAAATGTCATCCCCGAAGACTACGACAAACTGATCTAGATAAGGTTGGAACACCCTATGCATGAGGTTCATGAATGCCCGGCGTGATCGTCGATCAAAGACATCTGCGTAAACTCAAAAGTGCCTTGACGTGTCGCAGTCTTAAGGATACTTGTCTCCCTAGTCCTCAGCTGATGACAACGGTGCGAAAGGTCTATCCTTGATGAACTCACTCTGACTGATCAAATAAATCATCGATCCTCGGTAGTAGTGCAGGTGGATCATAACAGGTTCCTATCTATGGCCACTTCATGGCGAAGGGTCTTGCCCCTCTTCTTCGCAGCTAGAACCACGAGACGCCCCTTGGTAAGTGCTCGGTCTGAATCGCTCAATAATGATATGGTTGGACTCTGAGTTTCCTACAACTCAGCAGGTGCCAATCTATGCGGAATCATAGAGATGGTTAAAGTACCCGAGGTGTAACTCTGATACCGGAAGTCGTCCTATGTGGGGTAGTCCGGTGGCTCATGCAGGCAATATTCACGTGCCGCAGAGCTGCCGAGGTAGATCTAGAGTCGGGTCTCACTCGTCCTTTGGGAGTGGACTCAAAACTGACCAACCAGCCAGCGCATCTGTTGTTGGAATGCGTATACGTGCAGGGGCGAAATATCATTCTTGTCCCACTGATACAACACGGTACCATCTACGTGTGAGGCGGTAATTCTCTGGCGCTCTGTCGATAACAACCTTGTAAACTGTCAGCCAATCCATCCCAAGGATGACATCGAACTACGATATATCCGCCAATCCTCGAGGTCCATTGTGAGTAGAGTCACCGAGATCTCTAACTCCACAGCCTTGACATATCGTACCTGTTGTCCGCCCCTGTCCTTAGGGGAGGAATTCGACATCGCAGCTCCTCTAAGGTCTCGGGATCTTGCCCATTTCACCTTATTAGAGACCTCATTCTCTATTCTGCGGCTAGTCAATCTAGTCGTCGGTAATCTCTATAGCCTCTAACACTTTCTCGTTCTGCATGAACCAATGGTCGTCCACCATCGTATCTTTTCTCCCTGTGAATGTCGGAGGGATGGTGCGCCTGAAGCCTGCAGGGTTATGGATCTTCACGTCACCTGCATGTTTCTATACTAGTCGTGCTATAGCATTGACTATGGACCACCCTCTGACCTCGGCAGAGATCAGATCAAACGCGATTATTTGACGATTGTTCCAGTGGACGTTCTCTGTCCTCGACCTCTTATAGCCATTTACCGATTAACATGGCAGCGAGGAGTCATCTAACTTTCATTGATCCAGACATAATGGTACCAATAGACTTGACAGCCATGAAGCCGACCGTCCATTTCTAAGTGGTTATAAATTCCAACCATAGTCGTTTTATTAAATAAAATTTTAGGCTCTTGTTCATTTCATTACCCCGAATCCACCAGGTCATAACCATTAGCTTTAGTATTTACCCTTTTCCTATCGCATTTCACCGTATGTATGTATAATTCCCTACGTAACTACTGCATAATTCGATTTCCAATTAATAATTAAATCCAATACGATCTCTCTAAACTATAACCACGGCCAGAGACACTAATCATACCATAACCCAGTGTATACGCAATCGTTGGACCAGTTCAGCATAATATGAGTGTTCAAAATTTTATTTTTGAAAATTTTATTTTATTTTTTTTGAAAATTTTATCAAAATTTATTTGATTTTATTTGAATTTGATGAATATTGTTTTTCGAGAAAAAATTTTATTTTACAATGAGCAGTGTTCATTTGGTGGCGTGGGAAAAAAAAAACGAGTCAGAGTTGAAAATGGTAAGTGCACGGTACGCCGAAACCAGCCAGCGCCCGAGCCGTCGCGCTGGCAGCCCGGCCAATTCACCCAGCGGCGCTTCTGCGGCGCCTCGCCGCCTAATGCGTAACGCCAGCGCGTCGCGCTGTTCTTGGCGCCGCGTCACTGCGATGCCGCGCGCCCAGCGGCTGGCGGCGACGCCGCTGCCGCCGCGCCCAGCCTTGCCGCGCCCACAGCGCCCCGCGGCACTTTACTCCATACGCGCGCGATACCGCCGAATACGCCAGCCAGCCTAGTCACAACCACACTATGGCGTGCGACACCGATTCTATTGCAGTTGTTCTGTCGTTAATTTGTATTGCGTCACGTCCTTGACCTCTAATTTTGCAATATAGACTAGCGTATTGCAATACTATTTCAAACGAACACCCATCTTACCCAATACAAATTTTTTTTTTTCCTAAAGCATTCTCTCCTGCAACACCCAATACAATTTTAATATTCACGTACAAAATTTTCCTTTTTTTTCCCTAATATAAATTAGGCGATAGCCAGCAGTTTACTAAAAAAATTATTTATCATTATTTTTTCATTTTAATTTCGGAAGAAGTGGAAAATTCTCTAAAAATCTATAAAATCATTTTTTTTTATTTTCTTGGACACTCAAATTCGCAAAAATTTATTTTACTCCATTTTTTTTCATT
This sequence comes from Tetrastigma voinierianum, assembly GCA_016808115.1. Taxonomy (NCBI): domain Eukaryota; kingdom Viridiplantae; phylum Streptophyta; class Magnoliopsida; order Vitales; family Vitaceae; genus Tetrastigma; species Tetrastigma voinierianum. The sequence goes on along the minus strand of JAEQBH010005160.1, from coordinate 79,613 downwards.
CACGAATACATAAATAAGTTTATAGTTGTGTAACAATTTTACACCATATAAACCTTAGAAAATTATTTTCTCACTCCTCTTGACCAAAATAAATTTATAAAATTTATTTATTTATTTATTATTATTTTTTTTTTTCCAGTTTTCTGCCCCGAAAAATTTTCTCCCTCAAATAAATTTCTTGTTGATTTATTTTCCTTCATTCTTCAATTTTACCACTTGTAAATCTTAGAAAATCATTTTCTTCTCCATATAACCAAATAAACAACAAAAATTTATTTTCTTTACTTTAACATTTCTTCTCATTTTTCTTCCAATTCTCATCAAATAAATTTATTAAAATTTATTTTATTTTCCTTTCAGTTTGTATTCTTGTAAACTCCCGATATTCCACACATCCTCCTATGCTATCAACCAAGCATATAACTCAAAAATTTCAATCACATAACATAACAATTCATGTTTTGATCTGAAGCGGTTCACCGTCACGAAGTACGTGTTACACGTGCCGCGTGGACGTTCCTAGTTTTGTCCGTGATTTTCCTAGGTAATCCATACCTAAACTCAATATTGGAACCACACACCCCTAAGTGGTGATGCTCTTCGACTATGACCTAAGCCCCGAATCCTCAATCCATAGGTTTCCATATACCTGCTCACATCAAACCATGGTGGTGATGGATGTAAACCGAGCTCCTAGGTATTAGTGCTGGCTCACGTGCAATTTGTGACACCCCCAATCGGGGTCGGGTTGACCACAGTGGTGTGGAATACAAGTGGAGGTCGGGTTACGAGCGCCACTTTGTGATGAGTGGAGGATCTCCTTTTATGCAGAGCTCTACCCAGGCTCCATAACTGTATAAACACATTTGCACATCCCAAAATAGTCGATATATTCACAATATGAATAAGGCGATACTTGGGCCCATAAACAATACTCATCATACTACAAACAACTATATCAAACATGGTTTCAAAAGTTGATAGTTTACTCGCCCACTCCACAACATATATTAAAATTAGAAAAAGTTTTCAGTGATTAATCAACCAGACACAATCCGGCTTTTCTTCTAATCTCTCGGTCTCTAGGGCAATGAGTCCCTGTACGCTCCTGTACTGTAAAATAAAGGGTCCCACGACGGGGTGAGCTAAAACTTTCGGTAGGAGAATGCGCCTAGTGGGCTACTCACCCGCATAAGTGCGGTGCAATGTTCCAAAATAAACACCCATTCAAGCAAATGCATGATCCTACTTGAATGTCTACGCATTCCTTTCGGATCCGAGTCTGCAGACTCTCTCACACTCGCCTAAGCCTTTCGTATGAAATTATTGATGTGTGAACCCTCGAGATAAATATATATCAATTGGGCGCTCAGGCGATTGATATATATTATTTGTTTAATCTTACCCTCCGATGAGATAGTATAATATCAAGCTAGACCGCTCAAGCGGTTGATATAATATTTAGTTGGACTACCCTCCGATCATTTTACATTATTAAACAACTGATACTTTTTCTTTAGACTTGTCTCATGCACTCACTCCCTAAATCTAGAATTGTCCCGGTGCATATGGAATGCATGTATGCGGTTCCAATACAGTCTAAACCACATGCAAAAAAATATATATACGAATATATTTACACCAAAAATATATCATACAACATGTTATGAAATTAGCATTTCAAACACCAAAATTAGCTCCCACTTGGGCTAATGTTTAAAAACCTGGCTGATTGAATTACTTAACGAACATAATTTCACGAAAATATATTGTGAATATTATTGTTTAGGAATGATGAAACCCTCGATTACTATTCGGAAGATCACAAATCAACGGTTCACTTAGTGAACTTGAAATTCACGGCCATTCGACCCCAAAATTCAATCAGAAGCATGATTTACACCCAAAACAAACCCTTTTAAACCATTTTTCGGTCATGGGCAGCCCGAACGCTGAACTGAACTCAAATTTACACCTTAATTGCCGGTCCCGATGTTTGGGACCGATCAAACGACCCTAATGGCCCCAAACCCATGAGAAACATGAAGCCCGCAAAAATGGGAATAAGCGTAAGTAGGAAAATCCTACCTCTTGGAGTTGTCAAAAATTCTCAAACCCGGGGTCCACACGTAGCCTGCTCCGCGTAGAACGTTTTCCCTTCTTGCTCCATCGAAATCCAACGGTCCGATCGCCCGTATTTCTAGAGAAAAGCACCCTCTCTCTCTGATCTCTAACAATGGCAACTCTTTGGATCTTCAAATTGCTCCCCACGTTTTGCTTTGGTTCATTTAAGGAGAAAGATACACTATTGGCTATTTGGCATTTTTATGATTTTAAATCAAATTCCAAAATGCCATTGTAATCCCTCCATTTCCCGAATTTGAAGTATTGATCTTCGCGTGTCGTTTCATCGGACTATTCAACTCATACCACTTATGGTACATGAGTACATGCTATATGTGTTTGGTCGCGCATCGAAAATCGATTCACGGCTTTTAAGATCGTGCCTCGGCGTGCGAAATCCGATCTCGACAAATTGTACGAAATTTCGCGATGCGAATAGATTTGTGAGAGCGATTCCGCGGACGTCTGTTTGTCGTAGAGGATCTGAATTAGTGGATGCTTAACGTGAACGTAAAATTTGTAATCAAAATTACGATTTTGCCCTTATTCCGAAGGAAATTGGAATTTCTGGTCTTAGCCCGCGCCACCTGCAGCGGAGCGCTCTTTGCGGCGCCCGACACGCCCGATCCGCGGCGCGCGCTCGTGTTCTTGCCTTCATTTTGCCCGACGCCTTGCCTCCTAGCTCGATAGGCTGAGCCCGTTTCGGTCTGCACCAAAATTGTGTTATTGTTATTTTCGATTATTTCGAACGACAGAATCCCACTATATTATTATTATTTTCTTTTTCTTGGGCGCTCAAATAAATTTTGGGCATTTGTTTTACTGACCTGGCAGTGTACCGCGAAATCTTAGAAAATTATTTCATCGTCATTTTTTTCATGATGACCTTCCTTGCTATGAAGTTTGCGTACTGAAATTTTAGTTATTTATCTTGTGCAAAAGCGGAAATAATAATTTTCTAGTTTCCACAAAACCCCTACTTGATCTTGTCCACCGTGGATCTCTTTGTCGGACACGATACGGCCATTTTACGGAAATTTCAACAACGTTCACTATCCTAGTGTTCAACATTTTGGTTATTTGTCTAAGTGCTATCCACCTAAGCACACAATCCCGAGCACAGCACATGATCAATCAACGTATTTATAACATCAATCGTACCATCCAGATCACGAATCAAAGCACATCACGGTGTTTCTAATTTCTCTCTCATTGCCTTCCTAGGTAATCTCATACCTAACCACCTACATCATACCACACGAGTGGTGGATGATTCCTCAACATGGCCTAGCTCAAATCCTCCATCCATGGGGTTTCCACACACCTAAGTTCCACATCAAACCACCTAGTGGTGATGGATACCTGGACTCATCTAGTGGACACAGGATTCGATATAGCTGTGGCCCCAAGGCAGGGGTCAAGTTGATGCCAGTCGGCACGGAATACAAGTGGAGATCGGGTTGCCAGCGCCACTAGAAAATCGGGCTGGAGTCTCCTTTGTGCGGGAGCTCTGAAATATAAAGCTTGTATAAGCTTTGTCCCAATCAGCAATATATGCAATATATATATCATCTGACCACTTGGGCCCATCTTACTCAACACAATATGTCAAACTATATCCAATAGTTTTGAGAGTTAATATGTTTTTTACTCTTATAATGCATACATTAAAATTAGAATTCTAACATGTATAAATCAAAGCCACAACCGGCTTTCTTCATCTGACGCCGAGACCAGGCAGATGCCATGTGACTCCTTGCTGTAAAGGGGATCCCATGACGGGGTGAGCTAGAAGCTCGATAGGAGAATGTCGCCCCAAGTGGGCCTACTCACCACCTAAGTGCGTGCAATGTTCAATTTAAACAAACATTCAAGCAAATGCATGATCCTACTTGAATGTCGTAGTGATAACTCAGATCGAGCCCTCACCGGCTTCTCTCACGCTCACTAAGTTGCCATTATGAATTATTAATTTATTAGTGGAGTCTCCGATGAATATATATCGATTGGGCGCTCAGGCGATTGATATATATTAATTGTTAATGGACTACCCTCGATGAATAAATATCAAGCGGAGCCGCTCGGCGGTTGATATATTCTTTAGTTTAATGGACACCCTCCGATGAATAAATATCAAATTTGGGCGCTCCGGCGGTTGGTTATTTGGATTGGACTACCCTCAGATAATTTACATTTTGACTACCCTCAGACAGCCATTTCTCACAAGGCTCATCTCATGCACTCATTCCTATATTCACTGTTAGGATGTTTCCGGTGCATCATCACAGAGATATGATAATTCCAATGGATGCCAATTCAGTCTAAATCACATCTGAATGTATATACATGAATATGTTACATGTGTTTGAATCACACATCAAGAATATGTTAACTAGGTAATGATCATCTGCGAGTAATTTAATTTAAATCATAAACCAACATTTATCACAATATATTTTGACTATAATAAGATGAGAAACCTCGTTACTATTCTGGAAAATCACAAAACACCAGTTCACTTAGTGAACGCAATTCCACGACCATTCGGCCCCAAAAGCATACAAAGCGTTTAATACACAAATTAAACAAACCACGCAACGGACAATGACGACTACGGGCGCACCTTAGCTCGAAAAACCTTGCATCAATTCGATTCCCATATTTGGGACGGATCACTCTGACCCATTCCCGAGCCTTTATCATCTCAAACATGGTTTAATGACAATTTCCACACAAACAGCCCACACTTCAGGTTAAATGATCACGACTGACAAAATCCCAAGAAAATTCACAATTAGGTCCCATGTTTGGGACAGTCAACAAACCTCGACCTCAAACTAGCAGAAACATCAAAAAACGATGAATAGGAGTAAAAACTCAAGTATGGACAAGATAATTCTTACTCTTGGAGTTTATAAAAACTGTGAATGGGAGGTCACCCAGCGCTTCTTTCAGCGTAGAGCATTTTAAAGTAACTGTGTCCCGAAAGGCAACTGACATTAGATTCGTCGTATTTTAAGTTTCTCTCTAAAGCATTTCTGTGTCATTAAAGCTCATAAATCGCTCAATGGAAATCACGTTTTGGTCTCTTGGTATTAGGAAGACGGCCATGTGCACTATTTTGGCTTAGTGACTAAAATCCAAATTCCATAATACCCATTATATCCCTCAATCTCGAATTTGATTTTGGCATTTTCTATCTCTGTTGTCAATTTTCATCATTCTCTACTCATGTTTATGTTTGTATGAGTACATACTATATGTGTTTACTTTGTTGCTCGAAAAGATGATTCTGGTTTAGAAAGTGATACCTCGAAAACGTGTCGACTCATTGTCTGGAAAATTAGTTCTTGATGTAACCTGGATTTCTGACGATTCCAACGATTTACAATCCATTTTGTGTAAAGTCTAGAGGGTGAGTACAAACTTTTAACCGTAATTACAATTTTAATCAAAATTACGGTTCTTTATATTCGAGATTGAGATTTGTAGGTCTTACAATATATATATATATATATATGGCGCCCAGCTTAGGGTCCGTTGACTACCGTCATGTGGATATAAGTGGTTGGGTTCTTATTACTAAGCATCAAGGCGAGTACCTCCTTTATGAGATATACAAATATGTACCTTTAAATCAGTCAAAGTTCAATATGTAATATATCAATACGACAACTTGGACCCATAAGGATAATATACATGCCAACTATAACACCCAGTAGTTCACAGAGTTCAAACGTTTCTCTCTATACTACATATATTAAAATATTCAATTTCTAATACATGTAGTATCATCAATGCAAAGCCACAATCAGCTTTTCTTCTAATCTCTAGGTCTCTAGGGCGAATACATCCCTTGCCCGAACTCCATGTACAGTAATAAAGGTGGGTCGACGGGGTGAGCTAAAGCAGTAGGAGAATGCGCCTAAGTGGGCACCTCTGCAAGTAGTGCAATGCTCCAAATTTAACATTCACCTCAGTGATCATTGATCATATGGTTTGATCACCCCATGTCACGAGTTCATATGGAAGATACTCACACTTGCCTAAGCCATGTATGAGAAAATAATCATTTTCAAAACAAAACTTGTGGATGTTGAAAATATACTACGAAAATATTGGTGTGGACTATGGACATCACCCTCGAGGTAGATTATTGATTGGTGAGCTTTCCGAAGGTCATGTTCTAAATAGAGATGCGATCATGCTGTGATATCTCCCAGATACGATTCTCGGGATCAGTCATGAGAGTTACTTCGCCCAGCCATATCAGTTTTATCAAAAATACATGTCGTTATCACATTCAACTCTACGGTTACCAGTGCATATGAAAATACATTATACATTAAAACCATTTACACAATATGGACGTATATATTTTCAATCGACTACAATTACACTCATGGTTTAACATCACTCATCACTTGATACTTGAACAAAACAGGCAACTCTTAATCTCGTTTCAATGACATTATTTAATTTAATTCCGTAATTTGTGTCATTGAACTAACACATTAAAATAATGTCTTAACCTATCTAGTTCCACATTATCAAGCCATTGAACACTATCCTGTTTCATGACACCTGACACATGGACAATTCTTATCCATTTCACACAAACCCGGGACTGTTTTTACAGTCCCAAAACAGAGTAAGTGGGCTGTCCACGGGCAGCCCACACTTCCTACATCGGTTCCTCTTGATGGAACCGTTTACATCCCAATTCGGTCTCTAATCACCAAAGCATAATTTATTCCAATAAATTATCACCAAAACACCAATTCAGTCCCAAGCGGGGAAGTGGGCTGTCCACAGGCGACCCACGCCCATCTATCCCGGTTCCAATTTTTGAAACGATTTCCATAGTATTCGGTCTCACTTTTATACCAACATAAATTTATTCCGCAAATTCACAATCGACCTGGCGGTTTACGGTACATCACGGACGGTAATCTCATAGTCGGTCCCGTGTTTTGTTTAGATCGCTCTTTCATTTCCGGCATTGTTCAAATCAAATGATTTTAAAGCAAAAATTCTGGAATTAAAGACCAAACCGACAACGTGATACGGCGATCGGCCGTCTCCACAAATCTCAAAAAATTCTAACAATTCGGTCCCGAGTTTGGGGCCGTCAGCTCAAACACTCACGGCACCAGCCGCCGAAACATGTACTTAAAAATAGAATAAAGCGCCGTAGGGAAAATCATTCTCTTGCCCAGGTTGTCAAAGGCTTCGCCAAACCGGGGTCCGCAGCGTAGCTGCTCCGTGAAACGTTTTCTTCTGTTCAGTTCGCCTTGGTCGGATTAAAACATATTTTAGAAAGTTTCTCTCTCCAAAAAAATATTACGGACCAAAATCTGGTTCTCACGTTTTTGCCTACCTTTCTTATTGGAGAAGAAGCACTGTAGCAGTTTTTTGTCTCCTGATGACTTAAAACTTTTCCAAAATGACCGTTATGTCCTTAACTGCAGGATTTGATATTCGGCCTTCTGCCGACCGTCGATTTTTCATCATTTCTCTACTCATACCACTTATGGTACGATACTTGCTATTGTGCCTTTCGATGCGCATCGAAAATCGATTCACGGCTTTTAAACATGGATATCTCGAAAAAACGTCGCAGAGCTCAGAAACATCTCGGCAAATTAAGTTTGTTGTTTAACTAGATTTCTCGAAGAGCGATTCCAGCAGTTACGATGTTGATCATCCAAGATCTAGAGAAATTAGTACGGATTTTTAACCGTAATTACAATTTTGTAATCAAGAGTACGTTTTTACACTTATTCTGCGAAATTGGAATTTCTGGGTGCTTTACAATATATATATATGATATATATATATATATAGATATTTATATATATATATATATATATATATATATATATATATATATATATATATATATATATATATATATATAAATATATATATAAATCTCTCTCATCTATATGATTTATATATATAGATATATACATAATTATATGTAGATAACTATATATATATATATATAATCTATATAGTTATCTATATATATAATATGTATATATATCTATATATACATATCTATATATACATATATAGATATATAAAATCTATATATCTATAAATAACCATAGATGTATATACATATCATAATATATAGAATATAGATATGTCTATATGGAATGTAATATATATATATATATATATATATATATATATATATATAGATATCTATCTATAGATATATATATATATATATATATATATATATATATATATATATATATGAATAATACTCTTATATATATATATATAAATACTGTACAATCTATATGATACTCTATATAGATATATCTATATACATCTACTTATATATAGACATGTCTATACATCTATATATATAGATTTATATATATAGATATGCATATATAGATTTGCAACATATATAGAACAATATACATATTTATATATCTATAGATATGTATGTATGTACATATCTATATATAGATATATATAGATATATCTATATAGATATTTATATATAGATTTATATACTATATTTATATATATAATTCATATATATACTATATATACATATATAGATATATAAAATCTATATATCTATATATATAGATGTATATACATATCTTAATATATATATATATATAGATATCTATCTATAGATATATATATATATATATATATATATATATATATATATATATATAATTCTCATCTCATAAATAGATATATATATAGATATATAAATCTATATATAGATATATAAATCTATATATAGATAGATATATATATGATATGTGAATATATATATAAATCTCTATATATATATATCTATATAAATATATATAAATCTATATATAAATATCTATATAGATATATCTATATTTCATTCTATATATATAGATATATCTATATAAATCTATATATAGATTTATATATATAGATATCTATATATGGAATTATATATAGATATATACATATTTATATATCTATAGATATATATGTATAATACATATCTATATATATGATTATATGATATATCTATATAAGAATATTAATGGATTATGTATTTGACTATATATATATATAGATATGTATATATATATATATATATAGATAATATAAATATATGATAATACTCTATATATCTATATATATATATGAATATGATTATATATAATATGTGTTATATATATATATATATATATATATATATATATATAATTATCTATATATATAAATATATATATCTATTAACATATGAATCTATATAGATATATACATATTATACTATATAGATAACGACTCATATATAACTATTACTCTTTTATATATATATATATATATATATATATATATATATATATATATATATATATATATATATATATATATATATAGATTTATATATCTATAATTTATAGATATAGAAATCTATATATAAATATCACTATATATATAGATATGTATATACATCATTATATATATATATAGATATGTATATAGATATATATCTCTATATAGATATATCTATATAAATCATATATATATAGATATGTATATATATATATATTTCTATATATATAGTACTCCTATATATATAAATAATAATATATATCTATATATATAAATCTATATATAATTATCTATATATATAAATATGTATATATCTATATATATAAATAAACTTTAGACTTTCAATAACACTATGAGTCTACATTGAAATGATTATTAATGTTACTAGAATTAAATGTAATAACCATTAATTTATTTCAAATTTATCTTTAATATGTTCAGAGTGTTATCGTTAGGTCACTCTAAAACCTCATTAAGATGTAAAAATTATGTTAGATATAATCAGTTCTGATTCATGTTTATCCATTGGGGGCATCACATAATGTTTATTATTGGACCTTTAATGGAGCTCGTAGGTTTCAAATTGGGTAAATTAATTTTAACATTCCCTCATTAGATCGTTTTACATTAATTTATTAGGTTTTCCATAATAATATCTAGACATTAATGTTGTAGGTTGGATGTGTTATTCATTAATTTAATTTCAAAATTATCTTTCTTAGTATTATAAACATTTGGGTTGTACAATCTTAAAATTTTGAAATTATTAGTTTCAATCTAAAATTGATCATGTCATTTTATTATTGGACCTTAATGGAGCATGGGTTCAAATTAATTAAATTGGACACAGCCTTCACTCATTCAATATTTGTGAAAAGTGTAGGTTAACTAAATACTTCATAATATTGTCTAGACAAAACAAATATCATTATGCATATGTATATATCACATGATGAAATTATATGACTGCCTATTCTAAGTAACATGCAAGTTTACATCATATGTTATATCTATATAAAACAGGTATAAAGCAAAAAAGAATAAATAATGGGCCCTTAATCCATGGTTTCCTAGAAGAAGGAAAAATAACAAGTTTAATAGGGCCAAAAATCTAACGATGTCTAGCACGTAATCCATCTTTCCATCAGGTCTTGAAATTCTTTGAATTGTGGATTAAGTTGAGTGGTTCTAGGGTTTTAAGCCCCGAAAAACACAAAACTCTTAACTAGTCCCCCTCGCCAAGCCCAAGCACCAAAATCGTGGACTAATCCCCGTACATGTGATCATCACGTTATGCGGGAAGGTATATCTCCCACATGAGGAACCAACTAGCCAACTTATTTGTCAAATTCGGTGCCCGACCCCCATGTCTTAATCAAAAGCAAAATCGTTGTGATCACACGCACAAAGCTTGAATCATCATGAAATTTTATGGAGGATAAGATGTTCATAAGACATACTGTGGTCAAATTCCGTCCATCCCAGAGACTACACACATGCTTAAACGCGTCTGTAAGCCAAAATCATAAGCCATTCACCACCCCAGATGGACACGAGAATTTTGTGGGATCAGGATTAGTGGCCGGTGATTCAATAAGCTAGCACGTGCCCTATGCACCCTTGGAAGCCAGCGCGATGAGTCCCTAGTCTCAGACTTTGTGAGCACGTGTGGGCACGTGTCGGATCTTCGATGACCCTCTTCCTCCGCCCGACCCTCCTTTGTGTCCCCTACATGATTGCTGGTGTTGTTACCAAACCGAGGCTTGATCTACACAGTAATGAACAATAACATGCGGTTGTTCCACTTTGGATGCTTATTATATAAATTATCCAACTCCAAGTAAATTTACATAGAATTATCAATAAATAAATAAATAAGTCAATAGGAATACCTAATCTTTATAGATTAGCCTCCAATTTACATAAAAAAAATGATCAATTCTTCTACCATGGATTAAGGCCAGTTCATTGACTCATTTCATACAAAAATATAAATAACTTTGGAAACATAAAACCTGGCGTCATATATCTAGTGGGTAAATATACATGTAAAAATATAATGATTCGGTTTACATACATTGATTCGGTCGAGGCTGTTGGTGTGGGATCAATATGTGGATGGGTTTGAGGTTCAGATAAAATATCTTGATACACTAATCCTCTCATCGAGCTTGAGGTTTACCTATGCCTCTTGGCGCGGAACCTTTCAAGCTATTCCATTGCGACAAATCTACAGGTGTAGGCGCGCCTAATTCACCGAGAGACTAAAGGAGAACACACCGCGTATGTGTGTAAAAGACCCTTATGGAGAGAAAGATATCAGGTCTAGGATGGTGCTCAAAGTTATAACATATGGACATATATATCAATAAGCTGACAATCGGCGACACCGAAGCCACCTATATATTTTTTTTTATAATTAGAAATCCTGATTAGATAAGGAGACAAATAGGCGTAGTGTATGGTCTCTATCTGTAGAAATCCATTGGAAAATAAAGGAGGTATGGAGCTGTAGCAATCTCTATCTGCCATGTTAGATCGATAGATTTCTTTTTTGAATAGTTTTTCTTGCGTTAAGATGAACTCTTGTTTTATTATTGGTTTTCTTATCTTAGAATATTAATGAACGACCTATCTCACTAATTAACTGATGCGAAGTCTAATGAATTGATTAGTTCAAATATTATGGGATCATAGTGCATTTAAACATAAGTCCAACAATTTGATGAGGATGAACCTTCATTGGGATAAAATGTATGGATGAACAGAAACCATTTCTAAAGATAACTTTTGTTTTCCAAATATAAGAAAATAAGATATATTTGATAACCAAAAATTTTTATTTTATTTTAATCTACAAAAACTTTAAATTATTTCAAATATATATTTTAAAGTTTAGACTGATTCCTATAAAATATCTCATCTGAAATAAAAACCACTTCATGTAAAAATTGTTTCTAAAACATATTTAAAAATATTAAAAAATGAAATTAAAGTTTCTAATGGGATTTTTGTTTAGTTGATATGGTTTTTTAATTAAGAATTCAATTCCTGATGTGTGACCTATTAATCATATTTGAATTAGATCTAATCATGAGCTTAAAAACTAGTGGGTTGAATCGAATCATATGTATGAAACATCCTGGGACCAAAACAAAAACAAAACAATCCAACGGTTAGAATTAAACAAATGTTTGTGAAAAAGAAATTCTGGATAAGCGAAGACGACCGCGGAGAGGATAAAAGATGTAAATGGAATGCGTACGCGAGAGATCACGTGACATGGGCCTTAGATGTGGGGCGTGGTTGTGATGAAAGTGTGCTCTGTAAGGTCACAAGTAGCGTCTTTTGATTGAACTGTTCTATTCGTCGTGCGGTGGTTGTGTATCTTTGACATGACAGACATTATTAGCTCTCATTTTTTATTCACACACCGAGTGAAGAGGGATGCGGCGTAACCACGCCGGTGTAACATCACATTTGTATATCATTTCCCACTTTAAAATTGGAGTTAAGCGTGAGATATTGGGTTGTTAGGACAGCATGAAAAAATAAGTTGAAATTGAAATAACATTTAAAACTAATATACAAAATTTATCATCTATTCTTAACAAAACAAAAATTATCATCTATTAAAAAAATTTAAGCCAATACGTGAATGTGGATCATTGAGTTGTGACATTAAAAATTTCAAAATATTTTTAATACTATAATAAATAATTACAACATTAGATAAAAATTCAATAATGATAGAATAGCTACGTTATTATTTATGTACTAATTTTGATATTATTTGCTGTTTTTTAACCTATTTTAATAATTTTATTTTTCCAGGATATGATTATATATATCTATCTCTTAAATGATGAGAAATTATGTTTTGAAGGTTAGATGAACCCTTATTTGATAGACCATTAAAATTAAAGCCATTCATGCATTTTTGAAAGACAAAATGTTCATCTCCCCATCCAACACTCCCAGTTCACCATCTCCCCTTCCACACAATATATTCCCCTATTTTTCTTTTATTGAACACCGATTGTTAATTAATTATTGAATATGATTAATAATATTGGAATAAATTAAATCAACTTTTGATATATATCAATACATTTACCTATATTGATGATTGGATGATGAATAAAATATTTTTCTTATTCATAATAAAATTTATTTATAATATTAATAATTTTCATATTTTAATCTTATTTTTATACTTTTATATTTTAATTTTTTTATAAACCTAAATTTTTAAAAAAATAGATAAAACCCACAAGTTAAACTTTTAAGGTAAAGTAATAAAAAACAACTATTTAACAAAAAAATATTATTAATATTTTAGTATTCAATTTTAAAGTAATATTTGAAAGTGAATAAGGAGTAAAAAAAGCAATAAATGTGTTACAAACTAAAATTAACAACACTAACAATTAAACGTACCTTTTAATTATGTTATTATTTACTTCTAGATATATATAGAAATTGGAATTTTATTTGAAGTTTTGATTATTGGAAATTTGACTAGGTGGAATTGGCATCGAAATGCCATATTGAGCACAAAAGAACCTAAATCTTTATTTTGTGAAGCTTTTGGAGTGTTTTCTGTTTGATATTGGAGTTTAAGTTGGGACATTTGGACCTTCTCTTTGGCCCATATATAGATCTCATGACAAAGAGTCAAGTGGATTGTTCCTCCATGTTTTTCTAAGGGCTTCTTGAACTCTACGCTCAGTTTGAAATTGGATGATCATTACTTCAGTAAGCTCTGATGACTCTTGTGTCAGGTGCTGGTGAGGACACATCATAATACCATTTAGGTCATAGTGTTCTACATCTTAAGTTTTGTAGAATTTCGAAGTTCTTTCTCCATGGTCCTTGGATCACCCTATGAAGTGTTTGAGTTTATACATAAACCAATCATATGATTGAGTTTTGTCCTCCTTCCTCATTATAAGTTTTAAATAACAAGTGCTCTTTTTCACTTAGGTAGTTTTCCCACCAAAGTTTTTAATGTGCCATTGAAACTGCTGTGACTAATTGAATAAACATTCATGGATCATGTTTCAAATAAACAGTAGCTGCCATTTACATTTGTGAAGCACAATGAAGATTTCATGTTCCAGAAAAGAGCATCTATTCAGATAGTATCATTATCTGTTCAATTAACTATTTTTGTTTTGGTTGTTTTTCCTCCAAATTGTAAATGCGGGAGGATGAGCCTTTGATAAAAGTTTTTTGATCTTTGTGATACAGTTGCAACATTTAGTGTGTTCATGTATCTTCTGTGATTTTGGACATTCTAAGTTATGAATCCACTTGAGGTTACTTGAGTTTTGAACAAGAGGGATCTTTTTATTTACATTCTCTTAATTTTTGTGTTAAAAAGTCATCATTCAATATGGCATGTTACTCCTAATTTAAGAGGTTTGTGGTTTGAATATAGTTTCTTGTTTTTCTATTCTTTCTTCCATTTTCAGGTTCTGTTTTTGTAAAGTATTTACTTTCAATTCTATTTAATTGAGTAGAAAGATGTTTCTTATAAAATTTGATTTGCAGATGTTTGTTGCTGAATGCCTTTTATATCTTTCGGTTTGTGGATGTTTTTAATCTTCTTTTTGAATCAATTTATTTTAGTTGAGGCTATTATTTCTATGGTTTATTTTATATTAGATCAGTTCTTCTTGGAAGATAATGACAGCTTCCATTCTTTTTGGAACATATTTATTTGAGAAAAGGGATATTTTATTTGGTGCTGTTTTGCATAATATCAGATAATTAACGTGCGAGACCACACGGAGAAAATCCATGTTTTTCTAAGGAAGGATAAAATGTGTTTCGGTTGATCAGACGCTGGATCTCAGGACAGTGAAAGCGGAATTCATAGTTTGGAATCGTCTCGTGAAAATCTAGCTGCGTGGTTAGTGGCGTCCGTGGTAGAATTCTTTTCGAGCACGGAGGATGCCAGACGACACGTTTGGGATGACCCGTGTCGATCAGATCGCGATCAACGGTTCAGTGACGCCACCAACGACAGGTGATCTGTCAGAGAGTCTCTGAGGTGGATGGGCCAGGATAAGAGGATGTCAAAATTGTGTGAAATGGACATGTGGCGATGAAGGACTCATGACCAGTCATGCCCAAATCGTTTGGAGAGGAGAGACCAACCGAGGAGGAGGATGGAGAAGAGGGTTTTCTAGAAAGGCTCCACCGTCTCTCTAAAATTCCCGGCTATCGGACCGTTAACCAGCGAACAAAGGTAAAGAGATTGCTCCCATGACAAGGACTACGTGGTTACAGTTTGAGAGTTCGTTGACTCCAGAAAGGTAGAGTTTTCTCCTACTTGCTTTACTCTTTGCCGCGGGACATGTAATGGATAGAGGATTTGTTGAGAGGGCACGGATGGCGTGGTTTGATTCAAAAGCTTTGGACAGGTGAGAATCCACCCAAGTGTTTTGGGGATCACAGGAGCCCATTTGGATGTTGATTTGCGCGTGGTGTCATGTTATTACCATGAGAAAAATAGCATGTTTGTGTTGTGTGATGTTGTGGGCGGGTTCAAGGCGAGCGGCGGATAGTGTCTTAACCCATGTGAGCTAGTTGTGTTAATAGATGATAACATGATGTATGGATTAAATTATGTTAATATATGCATGAGTGATATATTAGCATGTGGCAATATGTTTGTAATCAGCATTACTGCATACCTGTTTATGTTTTAGGTGGGGGAGTAATCCAAGTAGGGAAATTCCACTACTGGGTTTTGCTCATGAATGGTGGACTCTATTTTTTAGGTACCGAAGACGCTTAGGGATGGGCAGCTTAGGGGCCTTACGGGCGAAGAAAGCGGCCAGATGGCCTTATCTTGTAATTTTTGTTCTTGTAAAATTCTGGGCAAGAAACCCATTTTTGTATAAATTGTAATTAAACACAATTGTAAATAAATCATTTTTGTATAAAATATATAATTGTGTTGGGGATATGGACAATCCAATTTGGTTTACAGTATGCGTGCCTCACGATGTAGAATACGTGGATTTCCAGCGGAGTTGGCGGTGGTCGCTGGACATAGCCCTTGGGATAGGCGTCACAATGTGAACATTGGAATATTCATTTCCATTGTTTCTAGTTTAATACCATTGTTCTTCAATTCTTTCTTTTAACATGGGATAATTGCAGAAAAAAATGTTAATTTTTTCTTTATGTTCTTGATTTTGCTGGCGATATGATCCACATTGTCTGTTTAAACTTGTTTTCTGCTGTCATCATGTTGTTTGGAGGGAATATCATTTGATGTTGACATCATTTGAAAAAATGTTGATCTCTGGAGGTTTGATCATTGGTTCAGGATCTTATATATTTAATCTGCGGAATAGTAGATGAATAGTCTGCTTCTTTAGTTATAGTTTGACCAATTGTTGATCTGGAGAGTTCTAAAATTTCATGTCAGGATGGATTCTGAATCATGATCTGTGTTCTTTCAACAGTAATGGATCGTTGGAAGTATTTCCTTATCATATTATGAATAGTTTTACATTCGTTCAATCGGTTTTGTTCAAAGTTGTTGATGATATGAGAAGGATTGTGTTAAACATTCCCATGAATAGGTTTTGGGGTATGACCCATTTGAATTTTTCTCATTTGTATGAAGTGCAATGTTTGATCTTTTGGTGAGGACAAAAGTGATTCCAGATTAACACGAGTCATTACTTTGTATTATCACATATATATATAGTAATATATTCTTCAAACCTAGGATCCATATCATAGTACAGTTTGAATATTGGACATGGTTCATAATATCTTATCATTCTCTGGATCATCTAGATTTGAATAACAATTGAAATACCAGTTCCCAGCAGATGTTGTTTCATTAATCTAGGAGATCACGGAATTATTTGTTATATGTCTTGCATCCGCGTCGAACCATATACGCCATAGTTGTCCTTCTTTGATTAAAGGTTTTATTTTCACAGATAACTCCTATATATATTGAGTGGACTACTTTTTGAATTGTTCTAGATCCCTTAACAAAGATCTAGAAAGTTCAACTCAGTTAATATGAACCCTATTGAATGAGTGTTTTGAGTTGGTTCTATAATCTTTTTTGGTCAAAGTTCCTGTGCTGGATTCTTTAATATTTGTTTGGCGTTCCCAATGATATCTTCTTGATCTTGTGTCAAGACAGACGTTTTTCAAATTGTTGGAGTGTTTCTATAAACTGTCTTGATGAGATGAACGTCAGGTATTTGAACTAGTACCTACAATTTTGGTTGGTTGACATTTCATCTGTTTCTACAGTAATTGGGATTCAATGGTTGAGGATACCGCAAGGACCACCCTACCACACCACCGAGGGGCTTTACACAGTGGATCAGCGGGATATTCCCACCTTTCCAGGCTGGCCCGGACACTAGCTGTGGGAATCTGTTATTTTGAAAGATTATAAATATATTGATCGTTTTGCAGAACGCTCTGGTCTGGTTCTCTCTGGATAATAAATAATTTGAACATATATATTTTGAGCATTAAATATTAAGGACATTGACGATAACAGTAAATTTGGTTTTCTGCCCAGAGAAATACGCGGGGAATTATGTTTGTGGTTTCTGTTTAAACACCACTTGAGTGGGTTAGTTTTGGGACATGGACATTGATATTACTATTGATTAGATATATTCAAACAAACTATTATATGAGTAATACGGTTGGATAAATGAACTAATATTAATTTAGATTGAAATTTATTGAACTTTAGATATAAACTTTGGTCTGAAGACTTTTGATGGGGAAAGCTTAGTAAGCCAGAGGATGAATTAAAACTCTGGAGCTTCTCTCACTTCCTTATCTCTCAAGCATATATTGTTGGGAGACAATATTACTCTGTGTTCAGAAATTTTGGATTTAAGAATGAAACTTTGGCGTCAGGTGATCATGTTTGTGAAGGATCTGCCTCTTTTGAAAAGTCACACATCTCTTGCAGGTCTGTGTTTTATATCGACAATTTTGTTTTCTTCTACCGAAGTGGAGCTTTTGCTTTTTTGAAGAGGACAGCATGTTGAAATGATCTAAAGATGTCACCACATTAGGATCCAGTTACCAATTCTTAATAATCTTAGCATCAGATGATTCTGATTCACCTTTGTACGTTCTACATTATCTGAACAGACTTTGAAGATGTTGATATCTCCTTATCATCCACTTACTCAGGAGGATGACCGTAACAATCTTATTTTCTTTGAGAAAAGATTATGCCCCTTCTTGTGTCTATAAGTCAGTCAGATCAGTAGTAGAAAAAGTTTAAACATCTCTAATGATGTAGTTACCGTTTGAATGAATGTAAAACATGTTTGAAGAAATGATTCTGCCCATTGGGCTTTACAAGCAAGGTTGTGGATAACGAATACCCTTGGCCTTTGAAAAGACATTTCAAATTATTGCGAGCCGGTCATTTTGTGTTATCAGCTTTGAGACCCAACGGACAGAGATTTTAATGACCCTGTTTGATTTTACGAATTCCTAACCAAACGAGAATGGACTTGGATGGGATTAGTGATTTTAAATCCGTAAAATCAGATTCATGATGACAAAATTGAATGGCCTTCCATTTAGGACGAGGAAATTTCTAGTTGAATTCAAATAATCAGCTTTTGCAGTGTTTCAGCAGATATTTGGATCAGCTCCGCCAGTGATCTGATGATTGGATTTGGTTTCATCCAGTTAAAAACCAGTGGTTGACGATCTGAGAAAGTATGGTACGAGCATTTTTGTAGTGCAGAATCAAAAAGTTGGATCAAAATGAAAGGATATTTTGTGGGTGAATATTTTTGACCCCAATCTTTTTCATTAATGACTTTCAAAATTTTGCATTTTGAGTAAGCAAGTCATTGTTCTAGGGTTCATGACATGAGATATTGAGCAGACTCAGTATCTCACAGTATGAATTCGTAAATTTACGGGTTTAGTATTTCGTTGGAAATGAATGCTTCATTTACTGAAAAATCTTTTGACCTCGATCTCACCCAGGAAGCGAGTATAGTCGGGTTCTAGTTTGAATAACAATTTTTGTTCTTTTGTTTGAGCCATGATTTTGGGTTGATGGTTTTGAAAAAAGGTTAAAGTTTTCCCCACCGATGAACGATTTGAGTTTGAGGCCACTGCATTGCACCAAAGAGAGGCTTTTGAAGTGGGGATGGATCGCTTTTACCTCCTTTCATCAAATTCCGTGAAAGGAAATCAGATGCAAAACATTTGGATCTTTGAATGATGGATCCGGATAAAAAAGATAGACAATTTGTATTGTAGATATTTGTATTCGTTTTGATATTTGCAATATTTCTTTAACGCTTTTGCAATCAACTCTTAAAGAAATTTTTGTTGAAAACATCACTTTAAAACGAAATTTTGAATGCATAAGCGATGGCTAAAATTTCTTTTTTAGTTGAATAATTCAGTGTGGACCATTCGACACGGTGAAATCTAACAGTTGGTTTGAATCTTGTTTTAAAATCACCATATCCTATAGGACATCATCCTCCATATAATAGGAAAGGCTTAGGTGAAGGATACCTAAGCAAGGAGTTCCTTATGGGACCCTTTGACTTGTTTGACTTCTGGGGTATGATTCCACCAGGACAAGGATAAGATTTCATTGCTGATGAGTTAAAGTCTGAATTTGGGCGTGAAACTCAGCGCTGTCCCATAGTTAAGACCTATGGACCTTTGTATTTGTTTATCTTTGATTCATCGAAATTTTTTGCAAAATCTATTGTAACGTCTTGTATAGGTTTTTGTTGGCCTTGATGAATATCTGTGGCCTTCCTTCTATTTGACCGGGGTCCGTTGACTACCCGTCAACGAAATGTAGTGGAGTCAGGTTACCAGACCATTTAAGCTCGAGCGAGTCTCCTTTGTGCAGAGCTCTGCCCCGAATCTGAACTTTGTATAAAAGCGCAATAAAGCGGTCGATATAATCGAGGATACTTGACATGGATAAAAGCGGCCACTTGGGCCCTTCAAAACAATATCCATCAACCATATCAACCATGTCCCATAGTTCTAAGATATTAAGTAAATAACATACAGCATATAATATCAAATGAGAGTTACAATACATATGACTCTATAAAACCATCCCGACTTTCTTGAGGAGATCGACTCCTAGGATGAGCAGAAATTTTCCTTGCGCTCGGTTATAAAATAAAGGAGTCCTTTTGTGAGATGAGCTAAGCTTTCGGTAGGAAAATCGCCCTAGTGGACACTCTACCACTTAGCGGTGCAATGTTCCAATTTAAATGACATTATTCAAGTAAATGCATGGACCTGCTTGAATGTCTGCATATTGATTCCTGAGATCAGAGTCCTCTGGTTTCATCTATTTTGTTGTCAGCCTTGTATGAAATTAATATTTTATTAGTGGACAACCCTCCGATGTATGTACTATGTCAGTGGGCGTTAAAGTTGATATATATATAGAGTGTACGTGGACTACCCTCAGATGAATATGTCAGCTGGGGCAGCTCAGACGGTTGATGTATTATTAGATTAGGACTATTGCCCTCCGACCATTTTACACATTATTAGACAACCCTCCGAACCATTTTCTCTAGACTTGTCTCATTTTAATCTGGATATGGATGTTCACGATGCGTATGGAATGCATGTAAGCGGTTCTGTATCTGAGTCTAAACCACATGCAAATATATAACATGAATATTTATGATAAAATTAAATCACACAAATGTTGTAAATTATCATTTCAAACACCAAATTATTAGCTCACTTAGGCTAATGTCAAACACAAGCAATTCGATTCGATTGCTTAATCAAACCAGTTTTCGAATACATTTTTGGAGGCACCTTCACAAGGCAGTGACCTGGGTTTCATTTGTGATATCAGGCAAATAATTTATCGGTTTCATATATAAACCGCATCTCATGGCATTCCAGCCTCAAATCCATTCAACACCAATTCAAACCACAAAATCAACATTCATACCCACCACGGCGGCGGGTCTGGGCGTATCTCATTTGGTTCGGGGTGTGTATTAATTGGATCATGTTTTGGGTTGATCAGTGCCTGACAGTAATGGGGTTAAACATTGAAAAACACTAAAAATGGGAATAAAACGGTTGGGATATTCTCTGAGTGGAAAGACTCACTAAAACGGGTCGCGTAGCACGTTCCGCGTAGATGGAATTTCCTTAACGGCGTTAACAACGGATTGGATTATGTTCAACAAACTTAGAGAAGCGCTCTCTCTAAAAAACTCTCATGAGCAGCTACTGGGCCGAACTTTCTTAATATATATATCATCGTATCAAGCCTATCACGTTTTTGGATTGTTGTCTTAGGAGGGAGATGAAGACTATTTACTCTTTTGTGTGACTTAAAAATCAAATCTCTGATAGCGTGTATGTCCCTCTTTACGGTTGATGTCGGCATTTACCTCAAACCCATTAATTTTCATCATTTATCTGTCATATTTCTGTTCCCATAATTTGGATGTGTATCTTTATATGTGGCTTTCGTCACATCAAAAACCGTTCACGGCAGCGGTTACCTCGAGAAAACGTGTAAACCGTGTCTCGAAGAAAATTACGGGCGCTGTGCTAACTAGATTTCATGAGGCGGTTCAGTTTGTCAGTTTGTCATCGGATCTGAAATTAGTTCACGGATTTTTAACCGTGAAAATTTACAATCACTGTGATAAATATTGGTTGCCCTTATTCAGAGAATTGGAATTTCTGGGTCTTATTCTCCCTCCTTAAAAATTTAGGTCAAGTCAGAACGATATAAACACTCACATGCATATGCAGCATTATGAATATACCATATGTAAACTAGTTTGTTAATTTATTTAAACAGCTTCAAAACTCGTGCAACCATCCTAAACTTAATAGGGATGGGATGGCCGCGTATGTCCTTCCGGCAGCCTCCCACGTGAACTCCTTCCACTCCTTAGTGTCTCCATAGTACCTTCACTAGTCTGCGGTTTCGTGTGATGATCTGACTATCAACGATGCGCCTTTGGTCCCTCCTCGAGGTCCCATCGGGTGTCAACCTCTATCATCCTGAATCCACTGCATGGGTTGGAGTCACGAGTGCAATACTTTTGGGACATGGAGACGTGAGACGCCTGTTGGATTGACGTGTGGGCGGACCGTGGCCTTCTTGAGTGCATATGATGCCTACCCTCTCAGTATCTCGAAGGGCCCGATGAATCTCGATGGCTTCAGCTTGTTGAACGACCACTCCCCCTGTAGGCATCACCTTCAAGAAGGCGTGAGCTGCTGACCTCGAACTCTAAAGGTCGGCGTCGTACATACGCATGGCTCTTACGGCCGACACGGGCCGTGAAGGCGGCTGGTGATGTTGCAGCTCTCGGAGGTGTCTCTAATCAAATCGGGGACCGTTGATGGAGCTCTCTCCACCTCATCCAACATAATCTGATCTACATGGCCTCCCATATAGTGCCCTCGTACGGCGTTATCCGTATGCCTCGCCCGGTAACCCATCGCAGGCGAATTCTACTAAGGGCAAATGCTCCTCCCAACATCACCCTTATGGTCTAGGACGATGTCTCGCAACATGTCCTCTAATACCCGTATAGTCCTCTTAGGATCGAATTATCCGTCTGAGGGTGGAACGTCAGATCATCGGGCCAACTACCCATAGCCTTTGGAAACTCTTCCAAAGTGCGCCTCAGAATCTCGCGGGTCTCTATCCGACACTATAGATACTGGCACTCCATGTAGTTTTACCATCTCAATGGTAATGTATAACCGCAGAATCTCCAATGGCGTCATCCGCACGCTAGAAAATGTGCCGACTTCATGAGTCGGTCCACTATCACCCATACCGCCATGCTTCGTCGCGTCCGCGGCGCGGTCACAAAGTCCATCGTGACGTGCTCCCACTTCCACTCCGCCACCTCCAATGGCTGAAGTAGCCCTGCTGGCTTCTGATGCTCAGCCTTTACCTGCTGACATGTGAGACATCGTCGAACAAAGTCCCCTACGTGTCTCTTCATCCCACTCCACACATCGCGACTAAGATCCCGGGTACATCTTCTCGTGCCACCTCGATGTACTCCGCAACCAGGAGCAGTTGAAACTCCCTAAGAATTTCCTCTCAATCGCATTAATCGGGGGAACCACTATCCGTCCCTATATCAAAGACTACCATCCGCGTGAACACACCCAAATTTCTCGTCACCCGTGACTGATCGTATTCGTCCCCTCGATGACACTCATCTCGCTCCGCCACCGGACTCAATCACTCTATTCAACGCAGACCTGCAGCCACTAAACTCCCTAAAGTACCCATCCGCCATTGTGATCAGAATAAACCGACCTACGCCTCGAGCATCCGCCACCCGAGAAGCTATACTAGCCATGCCCTCGTGACTTCCGACCGAGTGCATCAGTTTACCACATTTGCCTTACCAGTGGTGGTATGCAAAGTGAAGTCATAATCCCCAGAACTCCATCCATCTCGCGGGCCGCCATGTTAAGGTCTCACGCGTGAAATGTACTTCGGGACTCATGGTCCGAGCACACCTCGAACTCCCTCACCATATAAGTAGTGGCGCCAGATCTTCAAGGCGAAGACTACTACGCCTAACCCATGTCATGTGTGGGGTAATTCGCCATGATTCTTCAACTCCGACGAACCATAAGCTACTACTCCTCCTTGACCGGCAGATCAAACACACATCCCAATCCCGTCCCCAGGCATCACAATACACTCAGGTACCCCTGGGTCCCGCCCGAACGACAAGATGGGAGTCAAGTGTCTCTTCTTCAACTCCCCGGAATGCCCTCCCGCACCTGGCCATCCCACTAAACTGACCTCCTTCCGGTCAACTGAATAAGGGGTGCCGCTAACTGAGAAATCCTCAATGAATCTCTCTCAGACACCTGTACCTAATCCCAAGAAACTACGTGATCTCGAAGACTCCGACTCGGTCTCCCAACTCATCACCGCCCGACCTTGTGACGCCCCCAATCCCGGGGTCCGGATCACCCGCCAACCCGCTGAATACAAGTGGAGGCCTGCCACCCAACGCCACTTTAGAAAATCGGGCAGAGTCTCCTTTGTACGGGGCCAATTAAAATACCCGCATGAAACTGCTGGCCCCAAGGCCCAATTTATGCAATATAATCCCAACATGAGCAAATTGCTCTCTCGGGCTCATAAACCAATACTCATAAGATCAATTATCATAACTATTCTTCAATTATCTCCCAATAATTCAATACTTGATAACACTTTTGTTTTATACAAACATATATTAAAATCTACAATTCTAATACATGTTATGTCCAAAACCATCAAGCCACAAACCGGCTTCTTCAAAATCAACCTCAAAATGAGATGTCTCATCGAGCGCTCCTTGTAACTGAAATAAAGGGGGTCTCACGACTAAAGCAGCTAAAGCTCAAGAGGAGAATCGCCCTAAGTGGCTACTTCACCACCTAAGGCAAAGGCAATGCTCCAAATCAAATACACACTCAAGTAAATACGTGATCCCATTTGAATGTCTACATGTCATCCCCATGTCACGAGTCCTCACTCGACTCACCTACACTTGCCTGGCCATGTATGAGAAAATAATCATTTCCCAAAACAAAACTTTTTGCTTCTTGAAATATGCTACTACCAAATATTCTGAAAATATGATCATCTCGAGGTGAATTGGTTGGTGAGCTCCAAACAACTTCATGGTCCTCATCCGAAATGATCCGTCGCCCATCTCCCAACCCAATTCTCCTAATATCATCCCGTGAAATCTTCGCAAACATATCCGTTTCTACAAAATACCTTGTCATGCACTCACACCTAATTCTAGGCTACCTAAAGGCATATGAAAATGCATTATGCCATTTTCAAAATTATTTACACCATATGTCAACATGCATATTAATCAACTACAATATACCATGTAATTCCAACACATCAAGCATCATCTGAATTTAGCTCAATTGAGCAATTCATAATTTCATCTCCAATGGTCTATGCTCAATTATATTCCATATAATTGAGCAAATCACACCTTTATTCTAATGGTTTGATATACACAATTATATTCCATATAATTGGTGATCATGTTAACTCTCATTAAGAATAACCTATTGATTTCTACACTACACCAAATCAAGTCACTATTTCATAATTTCTATACCAAAACATGGACAATTTAGCCCAATTATCACAAACCCGGACTGCTTACAATCCTAAAATAGAGTAAGTGGGACAATCCACGCAGCCCACACTTCCTACATCGGCTCTCATGGAACCGATTTCCATTCCCACCTGCCTCCTTAACTCAAAGCAATTATTCACAATTATCACACAAGAACTCCATAACAGTCCATACACACTGTTACGGATCACCTCATGGTCTAAAATTCCTACAATTCGTCCCATGTTTTGGGGGACCGATCAAACACCCATTCCCGCATTTTCTTCATATCAAGGATGCATTTAAAGCACTTGGTGAAATAAAAACACCCAAACAGCCCCTAATTTCTGGGCAGTCACGGATGGAGAAAATCACAAGAATTTCTAACAATTCGGGTCCCCATGTTTTGGGATTGAACAAACCTGCCTCCCCTCACGGCCTCAAACCAACCGAAACATCGAAAAACCCTTAAAATGGGAATAAACGCAAGTAGGGGAGAAAATCCTACCCTTGAGTTGCCGCAACTCTGCAAACTCCGGGTCCACGCGTAGCTCCATTCCGCGTGAACGCTTTCCTTCTTGTCTGGCCGAAATCCAACGGTCCGACAGGCATTTCTAGAGAGAAGTCGAGACTCTCTCTCTAGAATCACCTTACTTTGCTCCTCCACGCCTACCGCATCTCCCCCTAAAAATGACCTAATGCTTTTGCCTTTGTTTAAGTGGAGAAGAAGACTATTCTTCTCAAATTACAAGTTTGCCCTCATTTAATCCAATTAATTCCTTCTCTTTTACTGTGATTTGATTTTCGCACTATCTCTCGCCGCCCATTATTATTTCTCCACTATACCACTGGCGGTACATGAGTATATTACTATAGCGCCTTTCGCAGATCGGGGAATGATTTACGGCACCCGAAATGCGATGCCTCGAAAAACGTGCCGACTCCGACTGTCTCAGCAAATTGCGAAATTTTATGTGCTAACTAGATTTCGTGAGACGAGTCCACTAAGACAACTGCTTGGCCATCCGAGGTTCAGAGAATTAATTTACTTCGACTTTAACCTAATTAAAATTTTATAATCAAAATTACGATTTTGCCCTTATTCCGCAAGTAAATTGAATTTCTGCCCATGCACCTTCTCCGGGTCTACTGACACTCCTGAAGCTGACACTACGTGTCCCAAAATCTCACCTCGCAGTTTAACTCACACTTACCGAACTCGCGTATAACTGGCTTTGGTCTCTCAACAACTGTAAAACGATCCTCAAGTGATACTCATGCTCCCACTCTGATTGGGAGTAGATCAAGATGTCATCCACGAAGACTACGATAAACTGATCTAAATGGTTGGAATACCCTACGCATGAGGTGGTCTCATGAATAATACGCGCATTGCCAATTCAAGGGCATCACCGTAAACTCATAGTGCCCATACTGGCCCTAAACGCCGGCCTTAGGAATATCTCAGATCCCTAACCTCAGCCGATGGTAACTGCGGTCTATTCTTGGAGTAGACTCGCTACCCTCTCAACTCGATCAAATAAATCATCAATCCTCTAGAACGGTACCGATTCTTGATCGTGAACTACTAACCCTGTTTCTGTGAGTCAACGTGACAAATGTAAGGGTCTTGTCTTTCTTCTTCGCAAATAGAACCGGAGCGCCCCCATGGGAAGTGCCTTGCCTAATGAACCCCTTTGGTCCAATAGCTCTCGTAACTAGACTCGAGTTCCCCGCAACTCAACCCGTGCCATCCCATGGAGTCATAGAGATGGGTGAAGTACCAAGGTGTAACTCGATACCAAAGTCTACCACCCTATGTGAGGTAGTCCATGTAACTCATCTGGAAAAACATCCACATACTCGTGACAATAACCCGGAGGTAGAGCCGTCCGAACTCTCCTCGCCCTTCCAAGGTAAGGCTCGACAACCTAACTCCGCCAACTGTCCCTGACACCTAGACTCGTATACTTTCTGTGGCAAAATGCCATGCTTGTCTCCCTGAAATACCACACGAGTACCGTCCTGCGTGTAGGCGTAGAACCCTCCCGCGCCACAATCGACGCACGACTCGTGAAGCCGGCCGCCCAATCCATCCCCGTGATGACATCGAACTCCTCGAAGCATATCCATGACTTTCGTCCATCGTGGAGTAGAGTCCCCGAGATCTCCAAACAAGTAACCTCGATATTTATCGTCCCTATTCTCGCCTCTAATCCCTAGGAGAACACGTGATAAAGGCTTCTGGTCTCAACCTCTAAGCCCAACTCCGATCACAACCCGGGATGCAAAGAATGAATGAATGCGGCTAATCGAATCAAATAACACTCTGCCCATAGCGAGATAGCAAAACGCACTCCTCGTATAAATCGGGCCGGGATCCGATGACTCAAATTTCGGCGGTGTGACGGCGCAGATACTCCCGAACCCCCCGAGGTCCCCGCCTCTGTGGGCCCCGTCCTCCGCCCTACTCGCGGCTCCGGCCTCCTGCCTAATACCCGTGAATGGGTGCCCGTAGTCCTCAAACCGCGGATCGCTCATCCGCCTCAGACGGTGTCATGGGAGGAATGTAATCGTATCCTCTCTGGTCTCGCATCGATCGGGACTGAGATGTCCTAAACCCCGAATCTCTGTCTCCTCGGGCAATCCCGCCCCATGGTCCAGCCGACAATGGAAGCACACCCATCCTGTCCCGCCCGACCGCGACTCATCCGTCCCGCCCCGACCGCAACTCATCCGCTGTGAGTTAGAATTGTGTATTAAATTCCTATGTTGGTATGCATACCAATATGGACCCTGTTTACAGAAGTTTTACAACTCCAAGAGGTAGGATTTTCTCCTACTTAGTTTTATTCCCATTTTTAAGGGTTTTTCGATGTTTTGGTTAGTTTGAGGCCGTGAGGGGCCGTTAGATCGGTCCCAAAACATGGGATCGAATTGTGGGAATTTTCTAGATTTTTGGGTTACGTGGATCGCCGTAATCAAGTGTGGCTGTTTAAATTTGCATTAAAAATGCATGCTTGAGATGATAAAGGCCGAATGGGCCGCTTGATCGCCCTAAAATGGACCAAGTGTTAGAATTCTTTGGGAGCCGATTCGGGCACTAGACACCGCTTACGGATCGTTATGGTCTTTTTGTGATAATCTGCCCATAAATTATGCTTCGTGTTTATGAGGACCGCAATGGGTAAGAAATTCCGGGCCCAAAAAGTGAAACTGAGCCGATGCTGAGCTGCCCGTGGGATACGCATCACTGGGTTTCGATCGTTAAAAAACAATTCCGGTCAGGAGAAATGGGCCTTAAATGTCCATGTGTTTTGGTATGCATTGGGCCGGAAATGGCCGTGAATTATGGGTTCACAAGGTGAACCGTTGATTTGTGATTTTTCGGGAATATTAACCGAGGGTTTCACTATTCCCGAAATAGTGTTCTAAGAATATATTTTCGTGAAATTATGTGTTTGGTTAAGTAATTCGAATCGAATTGCTTGTGTTTGAACATTAGCCCAAGAGAGCTAATTTTGATGTGTGAAATGATAATTACATAATATGTTTGTGGATTTAATTTTATGCGAGTATATTCATATTTATATATTTGCATGTGAGTAGACTCGAATTGAAACTGCATACATGATTCCATGCACTGAACATCCTAGGATGATGGGAGTTAGTGCATGAGATGAGTCTAGAGGAAAGTGGTTCGGAGGGTAGTCTAAAATATTAAATGATCGGAGGGTAGTCCAAACTAAATAATATATCAACCGTCGGAGCTGCCCAGTTGATATTTATTCATCGGAGGGTAGTCCACAAACTAAATAATATATCAACCACGGAGCGCCCTGGGCTGATATATATTCATCGGAGGGTAGTCCACAACACCAATATATATCAATCGCCGGAGCGCTCCAATCGACATATATTCACTCCGAGGGGTTGCCCACTAATAAAATGATAATTCTCATACGAGGCTAGCGAAAGAGAGAGCCTGAGGACTCGATCCGGGAAAGGGAGCTCATGTAGACATTCAAGTAGGATCATGCATTTGCTTGAATGTTTGTTTAATTTGGAACATCATGACACTTGTGGGTGAGTAGCCCACTTTTAGTAGCATTCTCTACCGAGCTTTAGCTCACCCGTCGTGATCCCCTTACAGTACAGGAGCGTATGCAGGGAGACTTTGCTTTCATCCAGAGACCGGTGGATTAGAAGCAAAGCTCTGATTTTGGCTTTACTTGACGTATACCACATGTATTAGAATTTTCCCCTAATTTTAATATATGTTGTATAAGAGTACAAACGTTTGGAACTCTTGTAACTATTGGGTAGTTGAATCTATAGTTAGTATGCATTTATGAGTATCGCTAGGCCCAAGTGGCCGTATTACTCATGTGTGATTTGATCTCTTGACATATTGAATATATTGGACTGCTTGGGATGTGCTCTACAGGCATTTTAATCGGTAGAGCTCCCGTACAAAGGAGAGATTCTGTCCATTTTCTAAAGTGGCGCTGGCAACCCGACCTCCACTTGTATTCCAAGGGTTGATTTCTGCAGTCAACCTGACCCCGGCTCTGGGGGCGCCACAACATCGAGCTTTAGGTATACCGAATTACCTAGGAGCCTGGTTTGCATCCCATCACCACTCAGGTGTAGTCTGATGCCGAGCCAGGTATGATTACCCAGAAAATCACTGACAAAAACTAGGATACTACGTGCACATGCTGATGTGTTTTGGGTGATTTGATGAATTGTGTGAATGGTATGCTTACCATGTCAGGATGAGATTGATTATGTTGTGTGAAAAATATATGCATAACATGAATGATGGTGTGTATGCCATGCAGTATCTAAGATGAGTATGTGTGTGTGCTTAAGGATTGAAATATGAAAGACGGTAGAAAATATTTAGAACATTTTGAGTTGTACAAAGGTACAAAATCGGAAAGGAAATGAAGAAAAAAATAGCATATTTGAATTTTTAGTGATTTTTATGATTTTCTAGTTGCTGGAAATAATGAAAAAATATATATATATATAATTTATAAAGAAAAAAAAAAATATGGTGCAGATTTTGAGTGGGCTACTGCCCAATTGTGTTTTAAGGAGGGGAATTGTATTGCAATACTTGATTTTGTATTGCAGAGATTTAGGCTTGAAAGGCAAAAATTGTATTGCAATAGGCAGGTTGTGTTGTGACAGCGGCTAGGGTAAGGCTGGACTCAGACAGTAACATAAAGGCCTACCTATGCCACAATATAATCACCGTGAGCGGCGACACATGCAAATTGCGTCAATCGGGATCGGGCGCTGCTACAGCGCACCCGCAGCGTGCAAGGTCGGCGCGGGCTCATGTGCAAAGGCAGTATGTGTGGGCAAGGGCAGCGCAGTAGACGGCAGCAGCGCGCGGGCGCAGCGGGCGCGTGGGCGTGCGCGGGTAGGGGCGCGCAGCGCGCTGGGCGCGGAGCGTGTGCGAGGCGTAAGGCGGCTGGCCATGCGGCGCGCTGGGCGCTGGGCGTAGCGCACGGGCGCGCGTCTGGCGCGTACCTCGCGCCTCAATACAGACTGCAATTTCCTGCACCCGACGAGCCAAACCGCCGACCGGGTATTTTTCCCGGAAGCCGGCAAATGAACATCGCTTCATTATAAAATAAAAATTTTTTAGAAAATTTTTTTAAATTCAATTAAAATCAAAATCAAATAAATTTTTGATAAAATTAAAATAAAATTCTTTCAAAATAAATTTTTTGAAAATAAAATTTCATTGAAACAATATTTTAAACGCTGAATTGATTGCGTATACACTGAAGTTATGTGTATGATTAGTGTCTAATGGTTATGCCTAGAGATACCGTATCGATTTTAATCACCATTTGAAATCGTGATCAAGCAGTGAGTTGCGTAGGGAAATTAGATGCATGGTGTAATGCGTAAAGGAAAAGGGTGAATGCTAAGGTTATGAACTATGACCTTAGGAGTGGGATACTGAAATGAACAAGAGAGCCTAGAACCTTCTTGGAAATAAAATGAATTGAAGTGGTTGGAAATTCGCACCACTTAGGAAATGAACTGGCCGGGCTTCAGTATTACTAAGTCTATTAGTAATCATCATCCGCATTACTAGTTAGACTGAAATGAAAGCCAAACGATATCTTTGCTGCCATGTTAATTGTGCAAGTGGCTAGTAGAGGACGAGGACATGGGAGGACGCCCACGGGCACCGTCGCACCACCAACAATCGAATCTCAGCCGCCTAAGATTTTTTGAACAAACAGCCCGGCCTCAGAGGCCGTAGGTGTTGTAGTGGCTGCTATCGCACATGCTAGCATAGCAGGTAGTTAGGGAGACCCTAGTAACCCCAGAGGTTTAAGGCGCATCATCCTCCGACATTCACAGGGGGAGGAGATCCGATGGTGGCCGACCATTGGTTCATGCAGATCGAGAAAGTGTTGGGAGGCCAGATTACCCATGACGACTCACAGATCAGACTAGCTACGTCTAGCCAGAGAATGAGGCCCAAATATGATGGAAATGGGCAAGGACCCTAGAGACCTTAGAGGAGCTGCTGCATGGGAATTCTCCTAGGATTAGGGCGAGAATATGTACGATGTGTCTAGGTTGCGAGTTAGAGATCTGGAACTCTACCTCACAAAGGGACTCGAGGATTTTGGATGTCGAAGTTCGATGTCATCCTCGAGGATGGATCGGGCTGATAACTTACAGGATCGCGAATATCGGGACAGAGCGTAGGGAAGGTTACCGCCTATACACAGGACGGTACTCGTATGGTATTTCAAGGGGGCAGGCATGACATTTTGCCCCAGACAGTATACGAGTCCAAGTGTCGTGGATCAAGGTTGGCTAGCGAGCCTTTACCCTAGAGGATTATGTAGACCAAACTTAGATCTACCTCGAGTAGTATGCGAGTATGTGGGATGTTTTTCCGTGAGGAGCCACCGAACTACTCCCCCATGGGGATAGACTTCGCATTGAGTTACACCCCGTATTTCACTCCATCTCAAGACTCCGCAGACAGATGGCAACCCTGAGTTGCAGGACTCGCAGTCCAACTACAAGGGTTATCGGACAAGGGGATTATTAGACCAGCATTTCTACCGCTGGGCGCTAGGTTCTAGTTGCGAAGAAGAGGGGCAAGACCTTCGATCGTGTGCATTGACTACGGTGCAAGAACAGGTTACGATTCAGACCATTCTTACCGAGGATCATGATTTTTGTTTACTCATTGAGAGGAGGCAGTCTACTCCAAGATAGACCTTCAGACCGTTGGCCACTAACCGAGGGTTAGGAGACAGACATCCCTAAAATGGCATTTAGACGATATGGGCACTTTGAGTTTACTAAGGATGCCCATTGATTGGATGAATGCGCTTAGCAAGATTCATGGATCTCATGCATAGGGGATTCCAACCCTATCTAGATCAATTTGTCGTAGTCTTCGTGGATAACATTTTGATCTACTCCTGCCGAGGGAGCATGAGTATCACTTCGAGGGATTGTTTCATAAACAAGCTAAGAGACCATCACTGTATGCTAAGTTCAAAGTAAGTACGAAGTTCGCCATCGAGGTGAGACGAAGGACACGCGTGTCAACACCAGGAGGTCAATGGTCTATAAGGCCGAGACAGTTGATGAGTCAAGTAGAGGACCGAATGCCAATCTTTGAGATACATAGTTTCTGGGATTACCGGTATTACAAGAGATTCGAGAATGGCTGAAGTTGTCCATCTCGAGCAGGATTGCAGGATTTCGCCTACGGGACATGACTCCATGGGTCAGCGGTCCTCGACCATGCAGAGCAGGAAATCGAGGATACTGAACACTATGATACGGGTGTTGGTAGCTTAGAGGAGACTCAACTTTCTCCTAGTTCGGGAAGAGGCAGAAGACTTCAAGCCAGACTAGTTTCGTGACTAGGCCGTGGATTGAGCACAGAGTGACTCGGATTGCCCTAGAGACAGGGATCCCAAGACTTTGGGATAATGCAATCCCAGTTAGCCGAAGGACATGAGAGTATATTAAGCCATTCCTCCACACCCTAAGACGGTCAGGGAACCGCTTTCAGCTGGGTGCTATAATAAGCATTTCCAAAGAATACGTATAGGCCGATGGGCCGTAGAGGTGGGTCTAAGTCGTGACGCTTTAGAGCTGCGCAGCCGAAGGCGGGTGAGCCTTAGGTGGCAGACTATCGGGTCGCCGATGTCGCCTGATATCGGTGAGATGACAAACTTACCGGGTTGTCGGCACTGAGACTTAGCCGGGCTGTCATACTCACACCGCATTGGATTTGGGCTTAGAGGTTAAGGCCTTTAGAGAAGCTAAGTATAGATGTTCTTCCCTTAGGTGTAGGAGAGTTGACTGATAGGTCGATTATGATTTCAGAGATCTCTCGAGATTCTGCCTGCGGCGTGACCCCGGGAGTGGGTGCACGGTATGGTCATTCACCACTCAGCCGTGGAGTGTGGGTTGAGTTGGGTCTTTGTGACTACGTCCAATGAGACTCATAGTTGAATCGGGGAATGTAAGAGGTCAAGTGTGTTTCTATAGTTATGTGCCCGATATGAAAACACACTAAGCAAATTATCAAGCATAGACTTAGAGTTATGATGTGGAGTCAGGAGTGAATTTTGAGATTCGATACCCATTGGAAATTGCAATGGGTGGTTGAGCTTCAGCGACTGTGTAATGAATGTCATTCATGACATGGATTAGGTTGATAGTCCATTGGATTGTCGCGATTGCGACTCGAGAGGTTAGCGCTTACACACCAAGCAAGGGCTGTGTAGGGATATAATGTTGAGTGATTATGATTGTCCCGAATTTCGACGAAATTTCTTTAAGGAGTGGAGAATGAAGATCCAGAAATCAATCATGGAATAAGGGTAAACAACTAATTGGTCGTACCAATTACGTTAAAATCCACGAATTCAGATCCATACAGAACTGATCACCACAATCATCTCGCCAAATCCTAGTTAGCACGCAAATCTCCCGTGAATTTGTCGAGATACGGAGTCGGCACGCCGAGGCATTGGGCGCTTTCGTGTCAGAATCGGCTTTCATGCGACAAAGCCACATATAACATGTACTCACAAAAATTACAAATGGTATGAGTAGAGAAATTGAGAAATGGACGGCCGAGATAGTGCCGAAAATCAACCGAAAGAGTGACATAAAGGCCATTAACTAAATCTTGCCATTAAAATGACATAATAGTGGAATAGTTCTCCTTCTTCTACATTAGGCCAAAAGGAAAACGTGGGAGCTCATTTTCGTGGAGATGCAAGGTTCAATGGAGTTTTCTGTGAGAGAGAAGGCCTCCTTCTAGAAATACACGCGACCTGACCGCTGGATTCGACCTGAGCAAGAAGGGAAAACGCTCTACGCTGAGCAAGCCGCCGTGGGACCCCTGCCATAAGTTTTTGACAACTCCAAGAGGTAGGATTTTCTCCTACTTGTGTTTTATTCCCATTTTTAAGGGTTTTTCGATGTTTCGTTAGTTTGAGGCCGTAGGGGTTTCAGTAGGACGGCCCCAAAACATGGGACCGAATTGTTGGAATTTTCTTAGGATTTTTCATCACGTGGATCGGGCCTGTGAATCAAGTGGGCTGTTTGTGTGGAATTTGGTATTAAAATGCATGCTTGAGATGATAAGGCCGGGAATGGGCCGCTTGATCGGCCCTAAAACATGGGACCGAAGTGTTAGAATTTTTGGGAGCCGATTTGGGCAATCTAGACACTGTTACGGACTGTTATGGGTCTTTTGTGATAATTTATTCAATAAATTATGCTTTGGTGTTTATGAGACCGGTAATGGGTAAGAAATTCAGTTCCAAAAAGTGAAACCGAGATTGGACAAGTGAGCTGCCCGTGGACAGCCCACTGCTGGGTTTCGGGATTGTTAAAACAGTCCCTGGTTAGAGAAATGCGTGGGCCAAATGTCGATGTGTTTCGTATGGATTGGGCCGAATGGTCAGGATTGCGGGTTCACAAGGTGAACCGTTGATTTGTGATTTTTCGGGAATAGTAACTGAGGGTTTCACTATTCCCGAAATAGTGTTCTAAGAATATATTTTCGTGAAATTATGTGCTGGTTGGCACTGAATCTAATTGTTTATGGTTTCTGAAACATTAGCCCAAGAGAGCTAATTTTGATGTGTGAAATGATAATTATATAACATGTTTGGTGATTTAATTTTTTATGCGAGTATATTCATATTTATATATTTGCATGTGAGTAGACTGAATCGAACCGTATACATGCATTCCATATGCACCGGAACACTTCTGTGATGATAGAGTTAGTAATGAGATGAGTCTAGAGGAAAGTGGTTCGGAGGGTAGTCTAAAATATCTAAAATATTAAATGATCGGAGGGTAGTCCAAACTAAATAATATATCAACCGCCTGAGCGTGCCCGCTTGATATTTATTCATCGGAGGGTAGTCCACAACTAAAATAATATATCAAATCAGTCGGAGCGCCCGGGCTTGATATTCTATCCATCCCATATGCACCCCACATCCTAAATATCCCCACCTCGATACCCGCTGATATATATCACCTGAGGCACATCCATTAACAATTAATATATATCAATCGTCAGAGCTGCCCAATTGATATATATTCATCGGAGGGTTGCCCACTAATAAAATGATAATTCTCATACGAGGCTTAGGCGAGTGTGAGAGAGAGCTCTGTGAGGACTCTGATCTCGAGTCGGGTCATGTAGACATTCAAGTAGGATCATGCATTTGCTTGAATGTTTGTTTAATTTGGAACATTGCAATCGCACTTAGGGTGGTGAGTAGCCCACTTAGTGGCGATTCTCCCATCGAGCTTTAGCTCACCCCGTCGGGATCCCCTTACAAAAACAGAGCGTGCGAGGAGACGGCCATCCTAGAGACCGTAATAGAAGAAAAGCCTGACAAGGGCTTCTGGGCTTGACGATATCTACATGTATTAGAATTTTCCCTAATTTTAATATATGTTGTATAAGAGTAAAACGTTTGAACTCTAGTAACAATTGGGTATATAGTTGAATTCATAGTTAGTATGCATTATGAGTATCGTTAGGCCCAAGTGGGCCGTATTACTCATGTGATTTGACCCTCGGATATATTGAATATATTGGACTGCTTGGGACAGGTTTCATGCAGGTATTTTAATTGGGTAGGAGCTCCTGCATGCTGAGACTTTGCCCGATTAAAGTGGTATTGGGTAACCCGACCTCCACTTGTATTCCACGGTTGATTCGGCAGTAGTCAACTGACTCCGGCTTCGGGGGCGTCACATATCTATATATATATATAAATCTATATATATAGATGTATATAGATATATCTATATAGATATTTATATATAGATTTATATATATATATATATATATATATATATATATATATATATATATATATATATATATATATATATATATATATATATATATATATATATATATATATATATATATATATTGTGAGACCCCGGAAAATCCAGATTTCCTAAGGAATGATAGAACGGTAATTTCGGTCAAAATCCGGAATTTTTCTAGATTTCGGATGACGAAACGGACTTCTCCGTTGAACTCGCCTCGAACAGCTACCACGCCGAATTCAAGTAGATTCCGAGGTGGTCTGATTTCACGCTCGAGGCGTGGGGTGCAGGATGACAAATGGCAAGGTTAGGAATGCCATATGCCACACCCGAAGAGAGTGACACTTGGCATGGAAAGAATGGCTCACCACATGTGTGGGAATAGATCCCAGCGGCCTGCACGAGCCATGTAAGGGGTGATGTCATAAAGAAAGAAAACCAAATGGGAAATGAAATAAGAAAAGGAAAAAGAAAACGTGGGGGAGAAGGAAAACAAAATATCCAGTAGCCATTTTCGTTTGGTTTTAGAGAGAGAAAGTCTGGCTTCTCTCTAAGATCTACGACGATCGGACCGTCCGCTTCTCGTCTAACGCGTTGTTCATACCGAGGGCTACGTGTGAGTACCAAGATTGGGAGTTTCACAACCCCAGAATGTAGGGTTTTCTCCTACTTGCTTTACTTTTTGCTTAAGGGCTTTGTAAATGATAGATTTCATGAGGCCTGATGGAGCCGTGGTTTCGGTTCCAAAGCTTTGGACCGAGTTAAGAAATCCTTGTAGTGTTTTGGATAGTCCACGACTGCTTCAGGTGATCGTGTGATGTGTGTTGTCGCTTATGAGAAAATAACATGCTGATTGTGATGTTGTGGGAAGTTCCAAGATGGACTGCCGGATTGTACCTTAGCCCATGTGGGATAGTTTATGTTATTATTATAAACCTAAATAAATATGATGTATGGGACTTAAAACTGTTAATATATGCATGAGTGATATATTAGCATGTGTGTCAGATAGGTTCGTGTGCCATTGCATCACACTTTAGCGGAGTAACCCAAGTAGGGAAATTCCACCACCTGGCTCATTTCACTCGGGCTGTGGGACTATTTTTTTAGGTACCGAAGACGCGCTTGGGGATGGGACGCAGCAGGGTTTTAGAGGCGAAGAAACGGCCAAGATGGCCTTATCCCAGATTTTCTGTTTCAGAAATTTCGGGCTAGAGACCCACAGATAAATTATAGTAATTGAACAAAAATTGTAATAAATCAATTTTGTGTAAAATATATAATTGTGTTGAAATTTTTGATATACGTCCAATCGGGCTGGTTTACATGCACGTGCCTCACGATGAGACACGTAGATGCTTCCGCGGCCGACGGTAAATACAACTGACACCTGACGGGCATACACATATATATCTACAGATAGATATCTATATATATATAGATATGTATATATCTATATAGATATATCTATATACATCTATATATAGATATCTATATATAGATTTATATATCTATATATATAGATGTATATAGATATATCTATATAGATATATAAATCTATATATATAGATATCTATATATATATATATATATATATATATATATATATATATCTATATATAGATATGTATATACATCTATATATATAGATATATAGATTTTATATATATATATATATATATAGATATGTATATATATATATATAGATATGTGTATATATACATATGTATATATGATATATACATATTTATATATATAGATAACTATTCATCTGAGGGTTGCCCACTAATAAATTAATAATTCTCATACGAGGGGCTTAGCGAGTGTGAGAGAGCCTGAGGGCCTCTGATCCGAGCTGGATCACGTAGACATTCAAGTAGGATCATGCATTTGCTTGAATGTTTGTTTAAATCTGGAACATTGCACTACACTTAGTGTGAGTAGCCCACTTGGGCTACCCTCCTACTCGAGCTTTAGCTCACCCTCGTCGTGGATCCCCTTGCCCGCACAAAGGAGCGTGGCAGGAGTAAAGACTCATCCTAGAGACCATGGATTTAGAAGAAAAGCCGACGTGGCCAGCTTGACGATATCTACATGTATTAGAATTTTCCTAATTTTAATATATATACTGTATAAGAGTAAAACATTTTGTAACCCTTGTAACTATTAAGAAGATAGTTGACTTCATGGTTAGTATGTATTATGAGGGATCATCAGGGCCTAAATGGCCGTATTACTCATGTGATTTGATTCTTGATATATTGAATATAAAATTGACCGGCTTTGGGACAAAGCTCATGCGGTGGATTTTAATTGCAGAGCTCCCGCACAAAGGAGACTCCCGCCTCGATTTTCTAAAGCCGGCGTTTCTGGTAACCCGACCTCCACTCAGATTCAAGGGTCGACGGTAGTCAACGACCCTCAGACTGCAAGTCATGTATCACATTTGGGAGTTGTTTTTGGTGATGCTTTTGGAGTATTTGAGGCTTTTGGTTGGGCTTTAGAAATGGACAAAACGGACAAAAACTAGGCAATGTCGAGGGTCTTACGCGCAAGATAGGACCCCACAAATGGCGTCCCCGCACCATGACGCGTACGAAGAGATTTTTCCATCCTTCGGGTTCGCAAGATAGCGTATTACGCGCAAAGAAAGGGCTTGTAATGCGATGCTATAGCCATTGTTCACAAAAGATGAAAAAATTGCCGTGTTTTTGGTTTTGTTTTGTTATTCCGTTGTTCAAAGACTCCGCCTATCGACTAATGAGGACCCTATAAGTGTATGAAAGGATCCATACATGTTTGTAAGGTCAAGGAAACAGAAATTAGACTGCACTGTACCGATGTTGGCAAACGTGAATAATTCCTATGATAGTGATAGTAGGTTCCTCGAGCACATATTATTATAGGACTAAACGTGAAGACTAAACATTGGAATGACATGACA
The DNA here is from genome assembly GCA_016808115.1 of Tetrastigma voinierianum. Taxonomy (NCBI): domain Eukaryota; kingdom Viridiplantae; phylum Streptophyta; class Magnoliopsida; order Vitales; family Vitaceae; genus Tetrastigma; species Tetrastigma voinierianum. The sequence goes on along the minus strand of JAEQBH010005160.1, from coordinate 39,611 downwards.
CTTTTGTTACATGGGCGTGCACGCCTCCGATCAGTGCTTTCGCACTCTTGCCAAGGCTACGACACTCTGCTACGCGGCAAAGATGCACCCGAATAGTGCTCGCACTCGCTAGTGCAACACACTGCTATACGCAGCGCACGCCTCCGACCGCGCTTCTCGGCACCCGCAGTGATATGAAACTTCGTAGCAGGGGCGTATACGTATAAAGTACTTCGGTACTCTCCGACGCTTCGACACTTCTACTTTGTGTTACGAATAATCTTAGTATCATATCGCATATCTATACTTATTATGTTGTGTCCCACCTATTTCTTATTATTGGTCTAGGTAAATGAACAATTATATGATAAGAGTCCGAATAATGAATAAGTGAGTGGAAGCAAAGTATATCGTTATAAGCTAATGTACTCACTGTACCTCTCAGAAGACCCAGAAATTCCAATTTCTAGAATAAGGGCAAAATCGTAATTTCAATTACAAAATTGTACTTCGTTAAAAATCCGTACTAATTCTTCCTCGATCTCGGAGCGACGAAACGGATTGCAATCGCGAATCCGCCCACAAATCGTCGCGCAACGGTTTCGGTTCTTCCGGTGAGCGCTTAATCAGCATCGCTGGCGGCATCGCGCTTCGGTGCCGAAACGATTTTCGAAGCGCGATTTAAAGTCACATATAACATGTACTCATGTACTATAAGTGGTGGAGTAGAAGAACGGCGAAAATGGATGGGCCAAGTGAAAAGCCAATATCAAATCGAAAAGAAGGACATAAGCATCATTTTCATAAATGTTTGGGAAGTGACTAAAGACCTAAATAGTGTACAATGACCATCTTCTCCATTTAAACTAAAGAGAAAACGTGAATTAGGAGGAGAAAGAGGTCCAGCTGGCTGCTGCAAACTGAAATGGAGATTCTAGAGAGAAGGTCTCTGACTTCTCTCTAGATTTGTGACAAATCCGACCGTCGGCGGTCTTCGGGACAAGAAGGAGAAACGTTCTACGCGGAGCAGGCAACGCGTGGACTCCGGGATCGGGAGTTTCTTCAAACTCCTTGAGGTAGGATTTTCTCCCTACTTGGGTTTTATTCCCATTTTAAATGTTTTACTAATGTTTCAAGGTTGGTTTGAGGCCGTGAGGGGCCGTTTGATCGGTCCCAAAACATGGGACCGAATTTGTGGAAATTTTTGGGATTTTCTTTGGTCACGTGATCGGCCTCAAATTTAGAGGCTGTTTCGGGGTGTTTTAATTCCAAAATATTTAATGGCAATCATGTATTGGTTTTGATTGAGGCCGGAATGGCCGGATTGCGGGTTCACTAAGGAACCGCTGAGTTAGGATTTTTCGGGAATAGTAACCGAGGTTTCATTATTCTCGAAATGTTGTTTTCAAAATATATTTTGTGTGAAATATGTTTGTTCAAGTGATTCAAATTGAATTTGGCCAGGATTGATCATTAGCCTAAGGAGCTAATTTTTGATGTGTGTGATGAAATGTATAATACATAATATGATTGTGTGGATTTATCATAGTATATTCATGTTTATATATTTGCATGTGATTAGATCGTATTGAACTCGGCACATACCCATATGCACTGAACATCCTAGGATTATGTGGAGATAGTGCATGAGATGAGTCTAAGAGAAAAAATGGTTCGGAGGGTAGTCTAAAAATATAAAATATCTGAGGGTAGTTCAAACAAATAATATCAATCGCCGGAGCGCCCAATTGATATTCATCGGAGGGTAGTCCATTAAACAAAAACAATATATCAACCGTCTGAGCTACCACTTGATATATATTCATCTGAGGGGTAGTCCATTGTGTAACAAATAATATATCAATCGTCTGAGCTACCAATTCGATATATATACACTCCGGGAGGGTTGTCCAATTAATAAAATAATAATTCTCATACAAGGCTTAGGCGAGTGTGAGAGAGCCTGAGGACTCCTGATCTCGAGTTGGGTCATGCAGACATTCAAGTAGGATCATGCATTTGCTTGAATGTGTGTTTAATTTGAACATTGCACCGCACTTAGGTGGTGAGTAGCCCATTTAGGGCGCATTCTCCCATCAGCTTTAGCTCACCCGTCGTGATCCCCCTTTTACGTGCATGTGGAGCGTGGCGAGGGACGGTTCGTCCTAGAGGCTGAGTTCTAGAAGAAAGTCATAATGTGGCTTTGTTGATGTTTACATGTATTAGAACTAATTAAGTTTAATATATGTATTGTTTAAGAGTGAAGATATTGTAACTCTTGTAACTATGGAATATATATAGTTGGTATGCATATTGGATATATTTGATATATATATTGCATATATTGGACTGCTTGGGACAGTTATATGTGTTTCAATCGGGTAGAGCTCCTCGTACAAAGGAGACTCGCTCGACTGGCGACGCTGGTAAATCACGTTCCACTTGTATTCCATGTTGACGGTAGTCAACGGACTTGTGGGTTTTGGGGGAAGTCACAGATTGGTATCAGAGCTTAGGTATACGAATACCTAGGAGCTCGGTTTGGGTATCCATCACCACCAGTGGTATGGTGTGGAGCAGGTTTATGGGAACCTATGGATAGAAAATTAGCTTAGCCATAGCCGACACATATCACCACTAGGTGTGGGCCTTGACGTTGAGTTTAGGTATGGATTACTCTAGGAAAATCACTGACAAAACTAGGACACTAAGCATGCACGTGTTGATGTGTTTTGTGTGATTTTGTGAATTAATCTGGTGATTGTGGTGTATACCATATTTCAGAATGCTATTATAATTGCTAGGTGCTTGGTGATTAGCACATAGATGAGTTAATGAAATATTTTAGAAAATGTTTGAGTGGTATATGTACAAACCTGAATAAAAATGAAGGAAAATAAATTTTTAATAAAATTTATTGGATGGGAATTGAATAGGGACAGAAGAAAATAAATTTTTATAAATTTATTTGAGTGGAGAAAAATTTTTCAAAGGAAAATCGAAAGAAATAAATTTTATAAATTTATTTGGTTAAGAAGAGGAGAAAATAATTTTCTAAGGTTTTATATGGTGTAAAATTGAAGAAAAGTGAAGAAAAATAAATTTTATGAATTTATTTGATGGCTATGGAAAATGGAAAAAATGATTTTAGTGGATTTTTAGAGATTTTTCCACTGAAATAAATGAAAAAAAAAAATAATAATTTTAAGTAAAATCGCTTTTGGGCTACGCTCAAATATATTGGAAAAAAAAATAGTTTCACGTGAATACGCTAGACAAGTATGGGGCTTGCTCTCGGGCGGTCGGAGGTATTGTATTGTGAGAACAAAATTTTTGTATTGCAAGGTTGAGGTTGTATTGCAACTTAAAGGGCTTGTAGGGTGAGAATTGTATTGCAATAGAGGAGGTAGGCTAGCCATTGTATTGCAGGATTGTATTGCAAGGAAGGCTAAAAGTAAAGAATGGGGCTATAAATACAAATTGTATTGTATTGCAAGAGAAGAAGGCTTGAGTAGCTTGAATTGTATTGCAAGAGAAGGAGGAAATTGTATTGCAACATTATATTGCAATATATGTGTGCCAAACAATGATAGAATTGTATTGCAATATACAAGAGTGGCTGCATGGTGTTGGCAATTCATTGCAAGGTAGTAGTGAAGAAGGTAATCGTGTTGCAATACAATTTCAGATTGTGACGAATAAGAATCCATGAACAAAGAAACTCGCGGAATAGTAATCACGAACAAAGAATTCGTGAATAGTAATCCATGAACAATAAACCGTGAATAGTAATCAGTGAACAATAACGTTGACCGGTCAATCGTGGTTCAAGAATTTCGACTTTTTTTTTTTTTTGAAAAATCAAATAAAATAAAATTTGATAAAATTGGAAAATAAATTTTCAAAATAAAATTTCTAAAAATAAAGTTTTGTTGAAAACAATATTTTAAATGTAAAATGGATTGCCTTGCATTACCGTAAATGCAAGGACAATGTGTATACACCGATTTATATGTGTATGATTAGTGTTTCGTGGCTTGGTTGTGCCTTAGAGATATCAGACAGTTAACTACCATTTGAAATCGTGGATCGCGGCAGAGTCGCTGTGAGGGAAATTATATGCATGGTGAAATGCGTATAGGAAAAAGGGTAAATACTAAGGTTATGAGTAATGACCTTAGGGATTTGAATCATGAAATGAACAAAAGGGCATAGAACCTAATTGAAATAAATAAATTGAGTGGTTGAAATTTAGCGCCACTTAGAAAATGAACGGGTCAGTTCATGGTTGTCAAGTCTATTAGTAATCAGCATCTGCATTACTAGTTAGATTGAAGTGAAAATTAAATGACTCTTGTTGCCATTGAACGGTATAGATGGCTAGTCGAGGACGAGATCGAGAGGGCGCTCCACGGGTACTCGGGGTCAAACACCACCAAAGGTTTGATCGGGCCAGATTCTTTGCCGAGAGGTCGTGAGGTATATTACGTCAATGCTATCGCACCTGCGCTGGTATAGCAGTAGACAGGAGATCCTTAGTAACCTGCAGGTTTAGGACGATCATCCTCCGACATTCACAGGGGGTGGAGATCCGCTGGTGGTAGACCATTGGTTCATGACCAGAAAGAGTTAGAGGGCCAGCGAGATTACCTCTGACACGATCTCTGATTAGGACTAGCTGTGTTCTAGCTAGAGAATGAGGCCCAAATATGGTGGAAATGGGCAAGGACCTCTAGAGACCTTAGAGGAGCCGTTGTACGTGAGTAACCCTTAGGGAATAGGGCGAGAATAAGAATGATAGGTCGAGGTTACGAGTTAGAGATTCTGGACTCACCGCCAAAGGGATCCCAGACGGCGACATGTTGTAAGTTCGGTCATCTCGGGATGGATCATCACGGGGCTTACAAGGTTGTTATCGATCAGAGCGCAGGAGAGTTACCGCCATAATGCCAGGACGGTGCCTGATGGTACTTCAGGGGAAAATCATGACATTTCGCCCGCATAAGACGAGTCCAAGCATCGTGGATACAGGGGTTGGTCATGAGCCTTACCCTAGAGGACGAGGAGAGATCAAACTTGGATCTACCTCGAGTAGTGTGCAAATATGATGTTTTCCAGATGAGGCTACTCGACTACCTACTGCAGGGTAAGAGACTTCGGCATCAAGTTACAACCTGGTACTTCACCCATCTCTATGACTCCGCACAGATGGCAACTTCGATTGAAATAAGTGCGAACTCTAGCCCGCTACAAGAGCTATCGGATAAGGGGTTTATTGGGGACCGAGCACTTCACCACGGCTCTTGCCTAGTTGCGAAGAAGAAGGACAAGACTCCTTCGACCGTGCATTGATTACTGGGTCAGCTTGAACCGGTTACGATCAAGCACCGGTACCCATTACCGAGGATCGATGATTTGGTTTCACGTTGGGCTGAGAAGAGCGAGTCTACTCCAAGATAGACCTTCGCACTGGTTACCATCAACTGAGGGTTAGGGAGACAAATATCCCTAAGACGGCGTTTAGGACGCGCGGCGGGCACTTTCGAGCCACGGTGAGTTCATTGATTGACTAATGCTAGTGCATTTATGGATCTCATGCATAGGGTGTTCCAACCCTATCTAGATCAGCCGTCGTAGTCTGCGATGACATTTTCCGATCATCTACCAGAGTGGGAGCATGAGATCACTTGAGAGATCGTTTACGCTGTTGAGAGACCATCGACCAGACCCAAGTTCAAGAAGAGTTTTGGCTTACCGAGGTGAGATTTTGGACACGGTGTTAGTATCGTGGAGTATCAATCGACTCCAGAGAAGGTCGAGGCGCTGATGAGTCGAGAGACCGAACGTCAATCTTGTAGATGCGTAGTTTCTAGGATTACCGGGTATTACGAGACACAAGAATGGGCTGAAGTTGTCCATTCTAGACGTGATCGTGAGGACTTCACCACGGAGTGAGAACCCGCTGGTTGACCGACCTCGACCATAGAGAGAGAGAAATCGAGGATACTTGAACACTCAGATACGCCTGGGTGTTGGTAACAAAGAGGGGAGGATCAGCTTTCTCCTAGTTCGTGGAAGAGGCGTATGACTTCGCTTCACACTAGTTTCGTGATCTAGCCGGATTGAGCATGAGTGAAGGGATTGCCTGTAGAGACAAAGGATCCCAAGACTTTGGGACAATGCAAATCCCAAGAATTGAGGACAAAGAGGAGAGAGAGCATACCATTCCTCCACACCCTAGTATGGGTCGAGGAACTGGGCTGGGCCAAAGCATATAAGCACTCCAAGAATACGTATAAAGTCACGTGAGGGGCCGCAGTGTGGGTCAAAGTCAGGGACAGATCAGAGTTCCGCAGCGGAAGCGTGGTGGACTTTAGGGTAGTAGACCTGTTGGTTGTTGATTGTCGTCGATACTGGATTTGAGCTGACAACCATCTGGCCGGGCTTAAGAATCGTGCACCTTAGCCGGGCTGTCATACCCGACACGACATTGATTTGGGCTTAGAGGTTAAGACCTCGAGAAGCCCTCACAGATGCTCTTTCCCAGGGGATGTAGGGTGAGAGTTGACCGTATAGGTCGGATTATGAATGAGAGGTCTCCGAGATTTTGCTCATGGTGAACCCTATCGGGCTTCGTCACAATATAGCATCATTCCGCTCATGTGCATGGTGACATCGGGCCAGTCGGTGGGTGCACGGTAGGGTCATTCACCACTCTTGGTGAGTGTGGGGTGAGTTGTCTTTAGGACTACGTCCAATGAAGACCATAGTTCGATTCAAGATGAAGAATAATTAAAGTGGGCCAAGCAGTTTTAAAAAGTGGGTCAGAATCCCCTCAAGTGAGAATCTGGAGTTAGGTGTAGAGACCCAGGGAGATATCCCGAATTTCTGTGATAATGTAATAGTCTTGAAGTGTAAGCTGAAAAGTTATGTGCCCGAGATGAAAACACAGGGACATGGTTATCGCGCAGACTTAGAGTTGAGTGATAGGAGTCGGGGGTGACTCGGTGGTCAGATACCCTGAAATCAGATTGTGCTTAATTTAGATGGCGCGGCTCCTGCAGAGAATGGATGTCATGCATGGCATGGATTGAGTTGACAAATTCATTGGATTGCTCATGATTGTGACCTTGGAGAGGTTAGCGGTTACACACCGGGCAAGGGTTGTAGGGTTACGTGCATGGATTACATACTGGTGTTGGGAGGTTATGTCGCGAACATGTGTCCTGATCATAAGGGTAGAGGATTAATTCGCCTTTATGGGAATTCGCCCACAACAATAGTTATCAAAGGGTATACGAATGGCACCATATAAGACATTGTGTGGGAGGCCATGTAGGATCACTGCTATGTTGGACCGAGGTGGAGAGAACCCATCACTAGTCCCTGACCGCCAGTGACACCTCGAGAAGGTGAGCTTGATACGACAAACAGCCTTCTCGCGCCATCCTGTGAAGAGCTATGTCGATGTACGACGTCGACCCTTAGAGTTCGAGGTTGATGATCGCGTTTCCATGAAGGTGATTCCTAAGAGAGGAGTGGTCAGGTTCGGCAAGCGTGGGAAGCTATTGCCGAGATTCATAGGACCTTTCGATACCGAGAGAGTGCATACGGGGCTAAGGCATCGGTTAGCATTACCGCCAAAGACAGATAGGTGTCCACGAGGTATTTCACGCCTCCATGTTCTAATTACACCGTATCCAGCTCATGTGGTGGATTGGGCAGATTGAGATTGACACACGGATGGACCTCTCGAGGAGGGACCAAGCAGGCATTATTGATAGTCGCGACCGTCTTGCGACACAAGACTCACAATAGTGGAGAGTGCTATGGCGCACTGCGGAGTGGAGGATTCAACGTGGGAGCACGAGGACACGATGGCGCCACTTATCCCTTCTCGCTTAGGGATGAAGGTACTGGTTTAGTCGCGAAGATTTAAATGACTAGTTTACATGCACGGGTAGAGTATTGCATATGCATGTGTTTCGATAAAAGATCGTGCTTCTAATTTCTAAATCAAATTTTTCGAGGGGAGAATGTAAGACCCGAGAAATTCCAATTTCTAGAATAAGGGCAAAATCGTAATTTCAATTACAAAATTGTAATTTCGTTAAAAATTAATTAATTTCTGGGATCTCGATGATGAAACGGATTGCAATCAGTTGAATCGTCTTCGCGAAATTCCAAATGAAACGCAAAGTTTCGTAATTTTCCGGAGACAGTCGTAACTGCAATGCTGAGGTATCAAGAAGCTGGTGCCAAACGATTTTCATGCGACGAAAGTCACATATAGCATGTACTCATGTACCATAAGTGGTGAGTAGAAGAACTATAAAAATGGACGGTCGAAGTAGTGCCGAATATCAAATCTGAGAAAAGAAGGACATAAGCATCATTTTCATAAATGTTTAAGTGACTAAAAAGATTTAAATAGTACATGACCATCTTCTCCATTTAAAACTAAAGAGAAAAAACGTGAATTAGGAGGAGAAAGAGGTCCAAAGGGCTGCTGCAAACGGAAATGAAAGATTCTGAGAGGAGAAGGTCTTCCGACTTCTCTCTAGATTTAGTGACAAATCAATCGTCAAGGCCTTTCGACAAGAAGGAGAAACGCTTCACGCGGAGCGTGCAACGCGCGGATTCCGGGATCGGAGCTCTTCAAACTCCTTGAGGTAGGATTTTCCTACTTGGGTTTGGCCCCCATTTTAAATGTTTTAATAATGTTTCGGTTGGTTTGAGGTCATGAGGGTTATTTGACGGTCCCAAACATGGGACCGAATTTGTGGAAATTTTTGGGATTTTCGTCGGGTCGACCGTAAATTTAGAGGGCTGTTTGGGTGCTTTAATCTAAATATTTACTGTTAATCATGTATTGGTTTGATTGAGGCCGGGAATGGTCGTGGATTGCGGGTTCACTAAGTGAACCGTTGAGTTGTGATTTTTCGGGAATAGTAACCGAGGGTTTCACTATTCCCGAAACAGTGTTTTCAAAATATATTTTGTGTGAAATATGTGTTTGGTCAAGTGATTCAAATTGAATTACTTGTGATTGATCATTAGCCTAAGTGGAGCTAATTTTGATGTGATGAAATGTATAATTACATAACACATGATTGTGTAAAGATTCTGATTTGTTGTATATCCATGCTTAGGTATATTTGCATGTGATTAGAGGTATTGAATCGGCACACATGCATTCCATATGCACTGGAACTGTGAGGACCCACCCCCTGGCCCACCCCGACGAGAGGTGCAATCTCTCACCACAGGCCATCCTAGCTCATTGTGGGTTTTCAAGCCCCGTGGGGCTCGAACCCTGGGACCATGAGCTTAGATACCCATCTTCGAGGCGCCTCCCACTACCAATCACATTAGCTCTCATGGTCCTGTGTCTTCGAGTTTCATTTGGAGGCAAAGAAAACCGTGAGCTAGGGGGATAGCCTGTGAGTGAGAGATTGCATTTTCTGTTTGAGCTGGCCAGGTGGTCCTCACAAAAGGCCTTATATCACAGTCCTCACCCGCCCATCTCGACGAGGGTCAGGTGTCCAATTCACGTGCTATCCCCTAGCTCACAGGGTTTCTTCTACCTCCGCGGTCTCTAACTCCAAATCGCTTGTTTTAGTACCCATTCGAAGGTAGCCCCACCACCAACCGAAATGGCAACTTTCTCTCTGCAGTGCTATCTCAATCCGACCGTTGGCGAACTTCTGCAAGAAGGGAAACGCTCTACGCTGAGCAAAGTTACGCGTGGACCCCGAAGCCTGCGAAGTTTTTGACAACTCCAAGAGGTAGGATTTTCTCCTACTTGCGTTTTATTCCCATTTTTAAGGGTTTTTCGATGTTTCGGTTGGTTCAGGCCGCATGAGGGGTTATTTGATCGAACCAAAACACGGGACCGAATTGTTAGGAATTTTGAGATTCTTGGGGCTGTCCTCGTGACGCCCTAAATTGTTGTGGGCGTTATATGGAGTTTGCATTAAATTTGGATTTAGGTGAGCATAAGATAGAAAACGGGTAGCAAATCTGCTCCGCAAAAGGAAAACCGAGATTTGACAAGTGGGTCAGCCTGACAGCTCCACTGTTGATTACTGGACTGCTTAAAACAATTCCGGTTTGTGTGAAATGATAAGAATTGTCCATGTTGTGCTTGAAATGGTATGAAATGAATGGCTTGAGTTGTGGAATTAAATAGGTTAATACATTATTTTAATGTGTTATACAATGACACAATTACATGGAATTAAATTGTGTTTCAGAGGCCATTGTGTTGATTTTAAAATGTTAATGCATAAGCTTTATGTATAACATGAGGTCACAATTATGTGGAATATAATTGTGTGTGTAGGTCATTGGAGATGAGTTTGATCATTAGCCCAAGTGAGCTAATTTTGATGTGATATATGAGTTGTATAATTACATAACATGATTGCAGGATTTGATTTATGAGTATATTCATGTTTATATATTTGCATGTGTTGTATGAATTATTGATGAAATGACATCATACTGCATTTCATATGGGGTATCCTAGAGAGATAGGGAGTTAGTGCAATGGTATGGGCATAGAGAAGACGTCTGCAGGATACCAAAAATGTTAATTATCTGAGGGTAGTCCACAAACTTAAAATATCAATTCGCCGGAGCGCCCATAATTGATATTCACATCGGAGGGTCCACAAACAATATATATATCAATCGTCGGAGCGGCCCAATTGATATATATACATCGGAGGGTTGTCCACTAATAAAATAATAATTATCATATAAGGCTTAGGCGAGTGTGAGAGAGTCGCGAGGACTCCTGATCTCGAGTTGGTCATGTAGACATTCGGGCAGGATCATGCATTTTCTTGAATGTGTGTTTAAATTGGAACATTGCACCGCACTTAGGTGGTGAGTAGCCCACTTAGGCGATTCTCCCATCGGGAGCTTTAGCTCAACCCCGTCGTGGATCCCCTTTACAGGTGTACCGAGCGTATGGTGAGATTGCTCGCCCTAGAGGCCGAAGCGCTAGAAGAAAGCCGGAATGTGGCTTATGGATGCTTACATGTATTAGAATGCTTCTCATTTTAATATATGTGTTGTATAAGAGTAAATCATTAACCTTACATTATGGATATAGTTGGAATATTGTAAGATATAACCGTTTTGGATATATGTGATTAGTATTTGCTTTCAAGAGGCCGTTTGTAATCAGTGATTGATGTCAGGGACAGTTTTATGAAGATTTTGTATTCGGGGTAGAGCTCCCCGCATGTGCTGAGACTCGTCGATTGGTGGAAAAATGTCAGTCACCCGACATTCACGAGCATTCCGGTTGACGGGTAGTCAACTGACCCCGGGCCGGGCGTCGCCTTGGCATCGCAGCTTAGGTATACGAATACCTAGTGGAGCTCGTTTGGGTATCCATCACCACTGGGTGGTTTGTGATGGAGTGTAGGTGTGGAAGCCTAGAGATGGCAGGTTTGGGCTTAGGCCATGGTTGAGGAAGAGCATCACCACTAGGTGTGGTTCGATGATAAGTATAGGTATGATTACCTGTGAAGGCACGAGAAAATTAGAACACCCAGATGTGTTTTTGATTGTGATCATGTGATCGTATGATTGATGTTTATAACATGTGTGATCATTTGATGAATTGTGTGTTTGGTGTTTTTGTCATGTTGTAGGTGAGTAGTGAAATGATGTGTGCTTGGTGATTAGCACATGGATGTGTAGAAAATATGTCGAGTTGTACAAAGGTACAAAACTCGAAAAGAAAACGAAAGAATAAATTTATAAATTTATTTAGCCTATTAGGGTGATGAAAATAATTTTCTAAGTTGAAGAAAATATGAGGAAATAAATTTTTATGAATTTATTGGGAAGAAATTTAAGAAATAGAGGGTTAAAATAAATTTTTATAAATTTATTTGAGTATTAAAGAGTATGAAAAAAATATATATATATTTATCATGAATAATGAAAAAAAAAAAATTTGGTGCAGAAAAAGTAGAACTGGCCATCGCCAAGTGTGTCGGACACACTGTGTCAGGACTTAGATGTATTGTGGTGCCGGGTGTCGGGCCGGGCTGTGGCTGCTGCCATGAAATCAAGCAAAGTGGCTGGGCATGCGCGTGGACGCCGGGCGTGCAGGCGGGGCGCGCTCGCAGCGGTGGCGCGGCAGAGCGGGCGGGCGCGCGCAAAAAGCTCGGGCTGGCGGCAGGGCGCTGGGCGGACGGGCAGTACAGATGCTGGGCGCGCGGGCGTAGCGCAAAGAGGCGCGGCAGCGCCACTGGCGCTCGGGCGCGCGGCTGGCTCTCGGGGCGCGGCACTCGGTGCACTCGGCCCATTTTCATCCGCTTTTGACTCGCTTTTCTCGAGTCACTAAATGAACACTGTTCATTGTAAAATAAAAATATATATATATTTTAAATCAATTAAAATGTAAATAAAATAAAATAAATTTTGATAAAATTTTAAAAATAAAATTCTTAAAATAAAATTTTTGAAAATAAAATTTCGTTGAAACAATATTTTAAACGCGAAATTGATTGCGTATACACCGAAGTTATGTGTATGATTAGTGTCTCGCCGTGGTTATGCCTTATATCAGATTGATTCAACTACCATTTGAAATGGTGATCATACAGAGTTAAGGCATTTAAATTATATGTATGGTAAATGCGATAGAAAAGGGGTGAATGTTAAGGTTAGGATTACACCCGATGGATTTTTGGAGATAAAGATAATGAAATGAACAAGAGCCTAAAATTTTATTTGAATAAACTAATTAAGTGGTCGGGAATTTAGCACCACTTAGAAACTGACGATCGGGCTCACGGTCATTAAGTCTACCGGGTACGTGGCCTTGCTAGTTAGACTGAAATGAAAGGTAGATGACTCTTGTTGCCATGTTAATCGTGTAAATGGCTAGTAGAGGTCGAGGACGTAGAGAACGTCCATGGGGCAATCGGGTCGTGCACAATCGCGTTTGATCAAATGACTCTTTGCCGAGGGCCGAGGTATTACAAATAATGCTATAAAGACGTGCCAAGATAGCATGTGGTGACAGAAGATCCTAGTAACCTCCAGAGGTTTAGGACGCATCATCCTCTGACATTCACAGGGGAGGAGATCCGATGGTGGCCGACCATTGGTTCATGCAGAACGAGAAAGTGTGTTGAGGCTGCGGGAGATTACCGACACGACTCAGATTAGATTAGCCGCGTTTCTAATGCGAGAGAATGAGGCCCAAATATGATGGAAATGGGCAAGGACTCCTAGAGACCTTAGAGGAGCCATGTTGTATCGTGAGTTCTCCCCTAAGGATTAGGAAGCAGGATAGGCAATGATGGCGCGAGGCTTCGAAGTTAGGACATCTCGAGACTCTACTCACAACGGACCCGAGGAGCTCGACATGTCAAAGTTCGATGTCATCCGTGGACGGACTGGCCGACAATTTGATGCGGTTGTTATCGATTGTGAGCGCAGGAGAGTTACGCTACACGCCGATTCCGGGCCCTCGTGTCGTGGTTTCAAGGGGGTAATGATATTTTGCCCCAGACAGTATACGAGTTCAGGTGTCAGGGACAATTAGCGGGTTGGTTAGCGAGCCTTACCCTAGAGGACAAGGTGAGACAAGACTTAGATCTACCTCGAGTAGTTGCGATTTTGTGGATGTTTTTCCCAGAGGAGATACCTGGATTACCTCCACATAGGGTAGTAGACTTTGGTATCGAAGTTACACTCGGTACTTACCCATCTCTATGACTCCGCATAGGATGGCACCGGTTGAGTGGTAGGGACGCAGAGTCCAGTTACAGGAGCTATTGGACAAGGGTACGATCAAGAATCGATACCCATTGCCGAGGATTGTTTTACAGCTGTTAAGAGACCATCAGTTGTACACTAAGTGCAGTAAGTGCTAGTTTTAGCTTACTGAAGGGAGGTTTTTGGGACACGTGGTGTCGCACTAGAGTCCTACACCCAAAGTTAAGGTCGAGGCAAAGTGATGCGTCAGACCGAATGTCAATCTCGAGATACGTAGTTCTTGGGATTGGCTGGGTAGTACGAGACACGAGAATGGATTGAAGTTGTCCATTCAGGACAGGGTCGTAGGATTTCACCTACGGACATGAACTCCATGGTCAAAGCAGCCCTCACCATGCAGAGATCGAGGATACTGAACATTCTGAATAATGTGTTGGTGACAAGAGGGGGAGGATCAGCTTTCCTAGTTCGGGAAGAGGCGTAAGACTTCGCTTCACACTAGTTTCGTGGATTGTGGCTAGGATTTACATGAGTGATGGGATTTCCCCAAATGTGGATCCCAAGATTTGTGGACAATGCAAATCCCAAAGCCAAGCCGTAGGACAGAGATATAGCCTATTCCTCCAGCCAATCTCAAGCACGGGATTCAGGAACTGTTTCGTATTTGGGGTGCTATACACCTCAATGTAAAGACGTATTTGCCAAAGGGGCCAAAGTGTGGGTCAAAGTCAGGGATAGATCAGGGTTACGCAAAGAGAAGCGCATGGACCTTGGGTGGTGGTACACATACACGCATGTCGTCGATGATGGATAAGTCGACAACCATCGGGTTGTCGCACTGAGACCTAGGCCGCTGTCATACTCGACACCTGCATTGATTTGGGCTTGGAGGTTAAGGCCTTTAGAGAAGCCAGTGCAGATGTTCTTCCCTTGTGACGTAGGGTGAGAGTCGAATCTGGCAAGCCCGATTATGAGTGAGAAATCTCTGAGATTCTGCTCATGGTGAGAATCCTGGAGTTGTGGGTGCAAAAGAACCGTGGAGATATCCGAAATTCTATGTGAATGGAAGAGGCTCGAAATGTAAGCCGAAGAGTTATGTAATCAAGATGAAAACACACTGTCAGGTTATCGCGCAGACTTAGAGTTGAGTGATAGGAGTCGGGGGTGACTCGAGGGTTGGATACCCTTTCAGCCTCATTGATGTTGCCGGTTGGCAAGGCTCGGTAAAGGATGACATGCATGGCATGGAGTGAGTTGGATCGATCCATTGGATTGTCGATTGATTGTAGACCTTGGAAGGTTAGCGTTTACACACCAAGCAAGGGTTGTGTAGGGATATGTGTTGTGAGGATTATAGACATGTGTTAGAGGACACACTGTGAGCATGTGTCCTGAATCATAAGGGTAGAGGATTAAATTGCCCTTAGTGGAATTCGCCTACAACAATAGTTATCAGGCGAGTATACGAATGGCACCATATGAGGCGTGGTATGGGAGGCCATGTAGATCACCGTTATGTTGGACCGAGATGGGAGAGAGCTCCATTACTGGTCCTGATCTGATTAGAGACACCTCTGAGAAGGTGAGCTTGATACGATAGCGTCTTCTCGACTCGGAGCGACGAAGAGCTATGCTAATGGGAGGCGTCGACCCTTAGGATTCGGGGTTTAGTGATCCGTTTCCTTGAAGAATTGAATCTTGAAGTGGTCGGGTTCGACGAGCGCGGGGCTTCTCCGTAGGTGTTTATTGGGCCTTTCGAGATACTCGAGAGGATAGGCACTGTTGCGTACTGGTTAGCGTTACCGCCCAGCATGTTAGGTGTCCACGAGGTATTTCACGTCTCCATACTCCGAAAATATACTTCAGATCCAGCTCATGAGTTGGATTGGGGACAGATTGAGATTGACACGGATGGGGCCTTCGAGGAGGGACCAGTGTGCATTGTTGATAGCCGTGATCAGGTTTTGCGACGCAAGACCGTGAGGCTAGTGAGAGTGCTATGGCGGCACTGTGGAGTGGAGGAGTTCACGTGGGAGCGCAAGGACACGATGCGGGCCACTTATCCCTTCGTGCTTAGGGATGAAGGTACGTAGTTTAGTCGTTTAAAATCTAAATGGCTAGTTTACATGCATGATAGAGTGCGCGTGGCATATGCATGTGAGTGATTATGATTGTCCTGAATTTCGGAATGAAATTCCTTTAAGGAGGGAGAATGTAAGACAGAAATTCCGATTTACGGAATAAAGGGCAAAATCGTAATTTTGATTACAAATTGTAATTTCGGTTAAAAATCCGTAATTAATTCTCTAGATCTCCGGATAACAAGCGGATTACTTGGATTGGAATCGATCTCGAAATCTAGTTAGCCGCGTAAAATTTCATAATTTTTACGACGGTCGAATTGACACATTTTCGAGCATCGCGTTTCGGTGCAGTAAATCGGTTTTTGATGACAGCCACATATAACATGCTCATGTACAATAAGTGGTGTATGAGTAGAGAAATGATGAAAATGGATGGTAGAAATAGTGCCGAATATCTGAAGATAGGAGACATGCGTCAGTTTTTGTAAATGTTTAAGTGACTAAGGCAGAAATAGTGCCGTAATGAAGTCTTGAGTGTAATGAGAAACCGGTAGGAGAAGTCAGAGCTGGCTTGCTGGACACGAAAATGGTGGTTCATAGAGAGGAGAAGCGCACTCCTTCTCTCTGGGTTATCTGCATGATCAGGTAGTTGGCGAGACCCCGGTGCGAAGGGAGAAAGCGTTCTGCTGCGACGAGATTTGCAGCGTGGACCCGAGTTTGCGAGTTTTGACACTCGAGAGGTGGGATTTTTCCTCTTTGCGTTTTATTGTTTTAAGGGTTTTACGATGTTTCGGTTGGTTTGAGGCCGTGAGGGGCGGTTTGATCGGTCCCAAAACATGGGACCGAATTGTTAGAAATTCTTGGGGATTTTCTCATCATCCGTGGCTGCCCAGAAAATTAGGGGCTGTTTGGGTCTCTTAAATTCCAGAATTTTTACTTTAAATCATGTATTTCCCATGGAAATGCCGGGGAATGGGTTGTGGATCGGTCCCCAAACACGGGACCCGAAATAGTAAAATTTTGGAGATTCTTGGGTGTCAGTGTGATCAAGAGTATTATTAGAACATTATATGGATTTTATGCATTAAATTCTATTTAGGTGAGTATAAGATAGAAAACGGGTAAGAAATTCGGTTCCAAAAAGTGAAACCAAGATTGGACAAGTGGGCTGCCCGTGAGGCTGACCTTCTTTGAGACGGGAGGCGGTAAAAGCAGTCCGGGGTTTATGTGAAATGGATAAGAATTGTCCATGTGTTGTATTATGAAATGGTATGAAATGAATGGCTTGAGTTGTGGCAAATTAAATAGAGGTTAATACATTATTTTAATGTGTTAGTACAATGACACAATTACATGGAATTAAATTGTGTTTGTAGGCCATTGTGTTGATTTTAAATATTAATGCATAAGCTTTATGTATTAACATGAGGAGTCTAATTATGTGGAATATAATTGTGTGTGTAAGATCATTGGAGATGGGTTGATCATTGTAGTGAGCTAATTTTGATGTGATATGAGTTGTATAATTACATAACATGATTGTGTGATTTGATTTATGTGAGTATATTCATGTTTATATATTTGCATGTGTTATGTGAATTATTGAAATGGCATCCATATTGCATTTATATGCCTTTGGGGTATCCTGAGATAGGAGTTAGTGCATGGTATAAGTCTAGAAGGCGGTTCGGAGGATAGTCTAAAAATGTTAATTATGGGAGGGTAGTCTGGAAGCTTAAAATATCGATCGTCGGGCGGCCCGATTGATATTCATCGGAGAGGTAGTCTCTGAGAGCAATATATATATCAATCGTCGGACGGCCCGGTGATATATATATACATCGGAGGGTTGTCCACTAATAAAATAATAATTCTCATACAAGGCTTAGGCGAGTGTGAGAGAGTCGATGAGGACTGGGATGCGAGGAGTTGGTCATGCAGATACATTCAAGTAGGATCATGCATTTGGCGGATGTGTGTTTGAGTTGCCAGACATTGCCTTGCACTTAGGTGGTGAAGTAGCCCCACTTAGGGCGTTCTCCCTGCGAGGCTTTAACTCACCCCGTCGTGGGATCCCCTTTTAAGTACAGGGAGCGTGCGAGGAGACGGCTCGTCCTAGAGGCTGAAGCGGCTAGAGAAAGCCGAGGATGTGGCTTTGTATATGTTTCTGGTGTATTAGAATGCTTCTCATTTTTAATATATGTGTTGTATAGGCCAATCCATTAACTCTTGCATTATGGGATATGGTTAGATATTTGTAAGATATAAGCATTTTGGATATGGTGTGAATTAGTATTGGTTTTTTGGGCCCGAGGAGCCGTTTGTAATCAATTGATTGATGTTAGGACGGGTTTTATGAAGATTTTGTATTTGGTGAGAGCTCCGTACAAGAGACTCTGCTCGATTTTTCGTGAAAAATGTCGTCACCTGACGCATTTCACGAAGTATTCGCGAGGTTGGCGGGTAGTCAACGGACCCCGGGTTTGGGGGCGTCACGAGACATCCTGGTTATGAGGAGATAGTGCATGAGATGAGTCTAGAGAAAAATGGTTCGGTGAGTCTAAAATATAAAATATCGGAGGGAGTAGTCAAACCAAATAATATGTCGTCGGAGGCTGGCCCAGTGATATTCATCGGAGGGTAGTCCACAAACAAATAATATATCAATCGTCGGAGAGGCCCAATTGATATATATACATTGGAGGGTAGTCCACAAACAAATATTATATCAATCGTCGGAGCGGCCCAGGGTGATATATACATCGGAGGTTGTCCACTAATAAAATAATGAATTCTCATACAAGGCTTAGGCGAGTGTAGGAGAGTAGAGTGAGGACTAGGGATCCCAGGTTGGTCATGTAGACATTCAAGTAGGATCATGCATTTAGCGAGATGTGTGTGTTTAATTGGAACATTGCTTTGCACTTGGGTGGTGAGAGTAGCCCATTTAGAGATTCTCCTCTTGACTTTAGCTCACCCGATCGTGGGATCCCCCGCACTTCGTGGGAGTCTGGGAGCGTGCGAGGGGCGGATAAATCCCAGGGTGAGTTCTAGAAGAAAGTCAGAATGTGGCTTTGTTGATGTTTACATGTATTAGAACTAATTAAGTTTAATATATGTATTGTTTAAGAGTGAAGATATTGTAACTCTTGTAACTATGGAATATATATAGTTGGTATGCATATTGGATATATTTGATATATATATTGCATATATTGGGCTGGAGGCAGGGTTATATGCGAGGTTTTGTAATTGGTAGAGCTCCAGTCTGAGGGACTACCTTGGGTTTTCTGAAGTGACCGTCGGGTGGCAGGCGTCACTTCATATTCCGCGGGTTGGTTTAGTCAGGACCCCAGGGTTTTGGGGCGTCACCCTCTGTGCTAATATAAATTACGCTAGTAGTGCAGCAAATTTATATAGGCTTATACATATCTATATATAAGTACATGTAGTCTTTGGCAAAATTTATATAGATATATACATATCTATATATATAGATATGTATATATCTATATAGATATATCTATATACATCTATATATCTATATATATATATATAGATATATAATCTATATATCTATATATATATATATATATATATATATATATATATATATATATATATATATATATATATATATATATACATATCATATACATATATATATATATACATATCTATATATATATATAGATATATAAAAAATCTATATATCTATATATATAGATGTATATACATATCTATATATAGATGTATATAGATATATATATATGAATATATACATATCTATATATATATATATATATATTTATATATCTATAAATAGATATGAATATATATATAGATATATAAATCTATATATAGATATCTATATATATATATATATATATAAATATATATAAATCTATATATAAATATCTATATAGATATATCTATATACATCTATATATATAGATTTATATATATAAGAATATCTATATATAGATTTATATATATAGATATATATATATATAGATATATAAAATCTATATATCTATATATATAGATGTATATACATATCTATATATATATATATATATATATATATACTCTCTACATATCTATATATATATGAATATAAATCTATATATCTATATATATATATATATATACCTATATATATATATATATATATACTATATATATAAATTTATATAAATCTATATATATATATATATATATATATATATATATATATATATATGGAATTTATATAAATATATATATATATCTATATATATATATATATATATATAAATCTATATATATATATATATATATATATATATATATATATATATATATATATATATAAATATATATAAATCTATATATAAATATCTATATATATATATCTATATACATCTATATATATAGATTTATATATATAGATATATATATAGATTTATATATATAGATATATACATATTTATATATATAGATAACTATATATATATATATATAGTTATCTATATATATAAATATGTATATATCTGCTATATACATATCTTTATACTCATATATAGATATATGAAATCTATATATCTATATATATAAGATAATATACATATCTATATATATAGATATCCTATCTATAGATATATATATATATATATATATATGGAATATCTATATCTATTTATAGATTTATATATCTATAAATAGATATAGATATCTATATATATAGATATATAAATCTATAAATAGATATAGATATCTATATATATAGATATATAAATACTATAGATGAATATACATATATATAGATGTATATAGATATATCTATATAGATATATACATATCTATATATATAGATATCTGTAAGACCCGAGAAATTTCAATTTAAAAATAGACAAAAATATTGAAATTTCAGGAGATTTACAACCTTGTAGTACGGTTAAAAATCAGTAATTTATTCTCTAGATCTCGGATGATGAAGCGGATCGTACAGTTTGGAATCGATCTAGCAAAATCTGGTCGGCCACGTAAAATTTCGTAATTTTAGAGACGGTCGAATTAGAAGGCATGTTTTTCGAGGCATCGCGTTTAGGTCTTTGTAAATCAATTTCGATCTCGTGACGAAAGGCACAAATAGCATGCTCATGTACCATAAGTGAGTATGAGTAGAGAAATAGATGAAAATGGGCTGGCCGAGATAGTGTAAGATATCAATTACAGTAAGGAGGGACATAAATGTCATTTTTTAAAAAAGACTTAGTGACTAAATGACAAAAGATTGAATAGTGCCCATCTCCTACATATTGAGATGGGAACCAAAACGTGAGGAGCGAACCGGAGTAACGGAGGCAGTTGGGGTTTTGAGTTTTTCTTAGAGAGAGAGGGCTTCTCTCCACAAAAATGCGAGGCGATCCAGAGGCCAGGTCGGCGGACCCGGGCGAGGAAGGAAAATGATCTACAGCGGAATAGGCTACGCGTGGACTCCGGTTTTAGTGAGTTTCTTCAAACTCCTCGAGGTAGGATTTCTCCCTACTTGGGTTTTATTCCCATTTTTAAGTGTTTTTCCATGTTTCGGTTGGTTTGAGGCCATGTGAGGGTAGTCGATCAGTCAAACATGGGACCGGGTGTTAGAAATTATTTGGGATTTTACGGCAGTCGTGGCCCCTTGGAGGGAGGAAGAATTTAGAGAAGTACATTGGGTGTTTTAATTCCAAATATTTGCTTTAAATCATGGATTGATTTGGATTGGGCCGGAAATGGCCGTGGATTAACGGGTTCCGCAGGTGAGCGGATTGATTGTGATTTTCGGAGATAGTGTAGGGTTTTACTATTCCCGAAATAATGAATTCCTAAGAATATAATTTCGTAAAATTATGTGTTTAGTTTAAGTAATTCGAATCAGGTGCTTGTGTTTGTTTTGTGTAGTGAGCTAATTTTGGTGTTTGAAATGATAATTTCATAACATGTTGTATGATTTAATTTTTATGTAAATATATTCATGTTTATATATTTGCATGTGGTTTAGACTGTATTGGAACTGACATACATGCATTCCATATGCACTAGAACATCCTAGGACTATAGGAGTTAGTGCATGGTATAAGTGTCTACAGAGAAACAAGGTTTGGAGGAGTAGTCTAAAATGTGTACCAAATTATCGGAGGAGTAGTCCAAACTAAAGAATATATCAACCGTCGGGCGGCCCGGTTGATATATATATTCATCGGGTAGTCACAAACTAAATAATATATCAACGTCGGAGCGGCCCGAGTTGATATGTATTCCTTCGGTGAATCCCGCAAGCAGTGTATATCAATCGTCGGACGGCCCCTAATTGATATATATTCATCGGAGGTTGCTTAGCTAATAAGAAAGCGAATATTCTCATACGAGGCTTAGGCGAGTGTGAGAGAAATCGATGAGGACTCGGGATACGAGTTGGTCATGTAGACATTCAGAGTAGGATCATGCATTTGCTTGAATGTATGTTTAATTGGAACGTTAACTGCGCAGGTGGTGAGTAGCCCATGAGGCGATTCTCCTCTTGAGCTTTAGCTCACCCAGTCGTGGGATCCCCTTTTGCAATTAGGGAGAGTGCGGGGAGACGGTTAGATCACTTGAGGCTATCTTAGAAGAAAAGTAGGATTGTGGTGTGGATTTATGGTGTATACATGTATTAGAATGTTAGAATTTTAATATGTATTTGTATAAGAGTAGTTTATTAACTCTTGAAACTATTGGATATAGTTTGGATATATTGTGTTAGTACGGGTTGATGGGCCCAAGAGTGGCATTATGGGATATATATATTGCATATATTGTTGATTAGGACAGGTTTATCACGAGGTTTGTATTTGGGTAGAGCTCGGGTACAAGGAGACTGGGTGCACTCTAAAGTGGCGTCGAGGTAGCCGGAGCCTCCTTGTATTCAGCGGGTTGACGGGTAGTCAACGGACCCCCGAGTTTGGGCGTCATGACAGTATCGAGGAGCTTAGATACGAGATACCTAGGGGCTCGGGTTGGGTATCCATCGCCACTAGGTGGTATGATGTAGATATAGGTATATGGAAGCTATAGATTGAGAGGATTCGGGCTTAGGCCATGGTTAGTAAGAACATCACCACTAGGTGGTTTGATGTTGAGTTTGGAGTATGGGATTTATCTATAGGCAAATCACGGAATGAGAAACTAGGACAGCATGTGCACGTGTGTTGATGTGTTTTGTGTGATTTTGTGAATCATTTGGTGATTGTGTGCATAACATGAATTGTTAGGTGTTATGTGATTGAAATTTTTTGAGTTATATGCTTGGTTGATAGCATAGGAGGATGTTGGAACATGTTTAGGAGTTTTTCACGATTATTAGCAAAGCTGGAGCAAGAAAGAATAAATGGAAATAAATTGGAAAAAATTTATTGGGTTTAAAGTGAAGAAATTTAATTTTAAGGTTCTGAGTGTAAGGCGAAGAAAATTAAATAAAATAAATTTTACTCAATTTATTTGGGTTGTTGGAAAGTGAGAAGAAATTTAAAGCCAAGAAAAATAAGAATTTACTAAATTTATTTGATGAGAATTGAAAATAATTTTCTATGATTTTACAAGTAGTAAAATTGAAGAAGAAAATGGAAGGAAATAAATTTTTATAAATTTATTTGGGTGGAGAAAATTTTCAGTGAAAAACTGGAAAAAGAAAATAAATTTTTATAAATTTATTTGAGTATTAAAGAGTATGGAAAAAAAATGAAAAAAAAAATGATTTTAGTGATTTTTAGTGATTTTTCCAATTTCTGGAAATAAATGAAAAAAAAAATTAATTATTATTGTTAAAATTGAAAAAAAAAAAATAATTTTGAAAAATCAAATAAAATAAAATTTGATAAAATTTTCGAAAAATAAAATTTTCAAAAATAAAATTTTCGAAAATAAAGTTTTGTTGAAAACAATATTTTAAATGCAAAATGGATTGCCTTGCATTACCGTAAATGCGAGGACAATGTATCTAGCGATTTATGTGTGATTAGTGTCTCGAGAGCAGTGGTTGTGCCTTAGAATCTTGTATTGGAGTTAACTACCACCATTTGAAGTCGTGATTCTTGCGGTAGTTGCGTAGGAAATTATATGCATGGTGAAATGCGTATAGGAAAAATGGTAAATACTAGGGTTATGGTAATGACCTTAGGAGTTTGGATCATGAAATGAGCAAGAGGGCATAGAACTGGTGAAGTAAATGGGGTGGTGGTTGTTGGCGCCATAGAAAATGAGCGAGATTAGGTTCACGGTTGCCAAGTCTGTGTGTCGGCATCTGCATTACTATTAGTTAATTTGAAATATTGAAAAATTCAGTGACTATTGTTGCCATTGAGCGGTATAGATGGTTAGTCGAGGGCGAGGACATGAAGGGCGTCCGCGGGACGCGAGGTCGGGCACCACGGAGCACTTCGACCCGATACCGGCATTTGATCGGTGAGCCTTTGTGGGCGTAGGTATTACGGTGAATGCTATAGCGCGAGGGCTAGTATAGCATGCAGACGGGAAGATCCTAGTAACCTCCAGGGTTTAGGGCGTATCATCCTCAGGCCTTCACGAGGGAGGGGCTCGATGGTGACAGGACCATTGGTTTATGCGAGCGAAAGTGTTAGAGGCTGATTACCTCGCGCGACCGGATAAACTAGGCTGCGTTCTAGGCCCGGAGAATGAGGCCTATATATGGTGGAAATGGGCGAGGACCTCCTAGAGACCTTAGAGGGAGCCGTTTAATGCGTGAGTTCTCTCCTAGGGATTAGGGTGAGAATAGGGATGACATGTCGAGGTTGCGAGTTAGAGATCTTGGGGACTCTACTCACAGTGGACCTGAGGATTATGGACATGTCAGAGTTTGATGTCATCCTGAGGATGGATTGGCTGATAACTTACAGGATCGTTATCGGTGTGACGTAGGAGGGTTCATAGCCTACACGCGAGACCCCGACTACTCGTGTGGTATTTGAGAGACCGAGCATGATATTTTCCCCGGATAGTATCTGGCGAGGTCAAGTGTCGAGGGACGGAGTTAAGCGGGTTGGCTAGCGGGCCTACTGAAGAGACAGAGAGGAGACCAGGACTGAGATAACCTGATGTGTGCGAGTTTGTGGATGTTTTTCCGGATGAGCTACGGACCCTACCTCCACGGAGATCAATGGAGCTTCGGTGTCGAGTTACGCTACAGTACTTGATCATCTCTATGACTCATGGGATGGCACCGGCAGTTGATCGTGGGAACTCGAGTCTGGTCTGAGAGCTATTGAATGAGGGGTTTATTAGGCCAGAGCGCACTTTACCATGGGGTAGCCCCGGTTAGTTGCGAGAAAGAAGGGCCAAGACCCTTGTGCGTGACTCTGACGAGTTGAGCGAGTCACGATTCGGAGATGTTTTGTGCTGAGGGCGGTGATTTTGTTTGACCCGAGTTGAGAGGGCGAGTCTGCAGAGATGGGCCAGCCGCCTTGCTTTGAGTTATCATGGTGAGGATTAGGGATCTGGGGATGATATCCTAAAATGACGTTGAGATGCGTTATGGGCACTTTGAGTTTGGAGATGCCCTTTGGATTGGCTTGAATCGCATTAGCGGCGTTCATGGATCTCATCGTAGGGTGTTCCGACCTATCTGGTCGATTTGTCGTGTCGTCGGGGATGACGTTTTTAGTCTCGGTCGGAGCGGGAGCATGAGTATCGGCTTGAGGATTGTTTCTGGTGTTAGAGACCATCGGTTGTCAAACTCAGTTCGTTAAGTCACGGTTGGCTTGCGGGTGAGATTTTGGGACACGTGGTGTTGTCGAGTGTCGGTCGACTACAGAAGGTTGAGGCAATGATGGTGGGAGAGGCCAGGATCATCCGATCTTAGTGCGTAGTTTTCTTGCAGGTTGGTAGGGTATTAGGAGATTTGAAAATGGGTTTGAAGTTGTCGTTCGGGGCGGGATTATAGGATTTCGCCTACGGGATGAACTCCATGGTTGGGACGACCACGACCATAGAGAGATTGAGGATGCGAACACTCGAGTGCGGGTGTTGGTAGCAGAGGGAAGATCGGCTTTCTCATAGTTCGGAGATGAGGCGAGAAGGCTTCTGTTTCACAGTGGGTTTGAGGGACTAGGGCGGGATTGTGGGCATGGTGGCGGGATTGCGAGAGGCAGGGGATCCCGAGAGACTTTGGGGCAACCACGATCCTTGTTAGCGGTAGAATAGGAGAGTATCTGGTTCATTCCTCCACACCCTAGTAAGGGTTAGAGGGACTAGTTTCAGTTTCGGAGTGCTATACAAGCACTTCCAGCAACATATAGACGGAGGCGGAGTGTGGGTGTCGAGAGCAGTTAGGGTTCGCAGCGAGAAGCGTGAGTGGACCTTGGGTAGAGTAGACATATTGGTTGTTGATGTCGAATGACATGGATGAGATGACAATCAGCTTGTTGTCGAGTGAGTACCTTAGCCGGGTTGTCATGCGAAATAGCGATGTGGATTTGGGCTTAGAGGTTGAGGCCTTTGGAAGCGAGCCATGTATAGATGTTCTTCCTTAGGATGTAGGGTGAGAGTTAACCTGATAGGTCGAGATTATGAGTGAGCGATCTCTGGATCTGCTCGTAATGGTGGAGCCGAGGATTGGTTGTCCTGGTATGACATTCGCTGGCGTTCGTGTGCGGTAACATCGCATCGAGACGGGTATGGGTGCACGGTACGGTCATTCACCACTCTTGGTGAGTGTGGGTTGAGTTGTCTTTAGGACTACGTCCAATGAAGACTCATTGTTGAATCAGGAAATGTAAGAGGCTCGAAGTGTAAGCCGAAAGGTTATGTTGCCCAAGATGAAAACACACGGACACGGTTATCGCGCAGACTTAGAGTTGAGTGATAGGAGTCGGTGGTGACTCGAGGTTTGGATACCCTTTGGAAATTTCATTGGATGTTGTTGAGCTGGCAAGGGCTCAGTAAATGGATGATATGCATGGCATGGATTGAGTTGACAGTCCATTGGATTGTCAGTGATTGTGACCTTGGAGAGGTTAGCGGTTACACACGAACAAGGGTTGTGGGGTTACGTGTGTATGGATTACATACGGGTGGTAGAGGCGTGTTGCGAACATGTGTCTGGATCATAAGGGTAGAGGATTAATTACCCTTGGTGGAATTACTTTCCCAACAATAGTTATCGAATGAGGTATCACAGATGGCACCATATGGGCGTGTAGCGGGAGCCATGTGGAGTCCACTTGGATTAGGATGGACCGGAGTGGGAGAGAGCTCATCACGGGTCTGGATTAGTTAGAGACACCTCAGGAAGGTGAAACGATGCGACGGAATCTTCTCATGGCTCAGAGCCGGTAGAAGAGCTATGCCGATGTGCGGCGTGGCCTTAGAGTTCGAGGTTGGTGCTCAGTTTTCCTTGAGGTGATTCCTAAGAGGTGGTCAAGTTCGACAAGCGTGGGAAAATTGTGAGATTTATAGGACCTTTCCGAGATACTCAAGAAAGTAGACACGATTCGCGTGCGGTTAGCATTACCGCCCGGCATGATGGGTGTCCCACGGGGTATTTCACGTCTCCATGCTGGAATGTCTCCGAGATCCGGCTCATGTGGTGAATTGAGGCGGATTAAGGATTAGCGCGGATGGGACCGAGGAGGGACAGTGTACGTGTTGATAAGCGTGATGGGTCTTGCGGCCTTAGAGACCGTGAGGCTAGTGATGAGGTGCTATGGCGGCCTTGTCGAGGTGGAGGAGTCCAACGTGGGAGGCGAGGACACGATGCCGGGCTACCTATCCTTCTTGTTTAGGGGATGAAGGTACGATAGTTTAGTCATTTAAGATTTAAATGACTAGTTTACATGCGTGGTAGAGTGCATGTGCATATGCATGTGTTAGATAAAGATCGTTTGATTTCGGAATGAAATTCCTTTAGGAGAGGAGAATGTAAGACCAGAGAAATTTCAATTTAAAATAAGAACAAAATCGTATTTCGATTCTGACCTTGTAATTACGGTTAAAAATCCGTAATTTATTCTCTAGATCTCGGATGATGAAACGGATCATGCTAGATTTGGAATCGTCTCGCATGTCTGATCGTGCCGTAGAATTTCGTAATTTTACGAGGCGGTGTTCGAGTCAAACACGTTTTTCGAGGCATCGCGTTTCGGGTGCCGTAAATCAATTTTCGATGCGACGAAAGGCACAAATAGCATGAACTCATGTACCATAAGTGGTATGAGTAGAGAAATGATGAAAATGAAAGTGAGATAGTCTTAGAATATCGAATTCAGTAAAGGAGGGACATAAATGTCATTTTAAAAGACTTAAGTATTAAGTAATAAAGATTGAATAGTACATCTACATATTGAGATGGGAACCAACGTGAGGAGCAGACGAGTAGCAGGCGGTTGGGGTTTGAGTTTTTCTTAGAGAGAGACTTCTCTCTAAAAATCTGGTGATCGACCCGTCGGCGGACTTCGGGGGCGAGAAGGGAAAGTGATCTACGGAATGGGCTGCGGCGTGGACTCAGGTTTAGTGAGTTTCTTCCAAACTCCTCGGTGGGATTTCTCCCTACTTGGGTTTATTCCCATTTTAAGTGTTTTCCATGTTTCGGTTGGTTTGAGGCCATGAGGGGCCGTCCCGATCGATCCCGAGAGCATGGGACCGGTGTTAAATTATTTGGGATTTTACGTAGTCGTGGCGAGGAAGAATTTAGAGGGATGTTAAGGTGTTTAATTCCAAATATTTGCTTTAAATCATGGATTGATTTGGATTGGGCCGGAAATGAGGCGTGGTTAACGAGTTCTGAGTGAACCGTTGATTTGTGATTTTTCGGGAATAATGTAGGGGTTTTACTATTCTAGAAATAATAAGAATATAATTTCGTAAAATTATGTGTTTGGTTAAGTAGTCGAATCGAATTGCTTGTGTTTGAACATGGCCCAAAATTAGCTAATTTTGGTGTTTGGAAATGATAATTTCATAACATGTTGTATGATTTAATTTTTATGTAAATATATTCATGTTTATATATTTGCATGTGGTTTAGACTGTATTGGAACTGACATACATGCATTCCATATGTACTAGAACATCCTAGGACTATAGGAGTTAGTGCATGGTATAAGTCTAGAGAAACAAGGTTTGGAGGGTAGTCTAAAATGTAAATTATCGGAGGGTAGTCCAAACTAAAGAATATATCAACCGTCGGGCTTGGCCGGTTGATATTATATATATTCATCGTAGTCCTGAAACTAAATAATATATCAGTCGGAGCGGCCAGTTGATATGTATTCATCGGAGTAGTCCACAAACAATTAATATATCAATCGTCGGACGGCCCAATTGATATATATTCATCGAGGAGTTGCCCACTAATAAAGCGAATATTCTCATATGAGGCTTAGGCGAGGAGTGTGAGAGAGTCGGTGAGGACTCGGGATCTGAGTTGGTCATGTAGACATTCAAGTAGGATCATGCATTTGCTTGAATGTATGTTTAATTTGGAACATTGCACTGCACTTAGGTGGTGAGTAGCCCACTTAGGGCGATTCTCCCTCTTGAGCTTTGGCTCACCCGTCGTGGGATCACGCTTTTTGCAGTGCCGGGGGGGCGTGCGAGGGAGACGGTTAGATCCTTGAGGCTATCTTAGAAGAAAGCCGGATTGTGGCTGTGGATTTATAAGTGTATACATGTATTAGAATGTTAAATTTTAATATGTATTGTATAAGAGTAGTTTATTAACTCTTGAAACTATTGGATATAGTTTGGATATATTGTGTTGAGAGTACAGTTGATGGGCGAGTGGCCAGGTATGGGATATATATATTGCATATATTTGATTGGAGACGAGGTTTATACGGGTTTTTGTATTTGGGTAGAGCTCCCAGATTCGAGACTGCACTTGGAATTTTCTAAGGCGTCGGGTAACCCGACCTCCACTGTATTCATGAGTTGTGAGGTAGTCAACGGACCCCGAGTTTTTAGGCGTCTCGATATCTATCTATATATATATATATATATATATATATATATATATATATACTATATATATATAGACTATATATCTATATATAGATTTTATATATCTATAAATGATATAAATCTATAAATAGATATAGATATATATATAGATATATAAATCTATATATAGATATCTATATATATATATATATATAAATATATATAAATCTATATATAAATATCTATATAGATATATCTATATATGTAAGGGCCCCACCCCCTGGCCCACTCGACCGGTGGTCCCACTTACGAGCTATCCCTTAGCTCACGGGGTTTCTTTCGCCTCAGGTAGGCTCGAACTGGGACCGTGGGCTTAGGTATGCCCGTTCGGTGGTTCCGTTTTGCCAGGCGGGCTCTTAGCCCGGGTTGGTGAGGTGGGACCCCCTCGGGTCTTTTAAGGCTCATGGTCGAGGTGCTGTGCCTTTTTTGTGGATCTTTGTGATCTCCCCTAGTGGCTTGGCCGAAGACCCCTACAAAAAGTAGCCAGGTTGGTAGTGGGAGCTGCCTCGAATGGAGTACCTGGCTCATGGTCAGGGTTCGGGCCACGGAGCGAAAAAGAAACCCACATTGAAATTTAGGGGATAGCACGTGAATTGGACCTTGACCCTCGGTCCAGTGGGCCGGGGTGAGGGACTGTGATATAAGGCGCCTTTTTTGTAGGCCCCACCTGGCCCGCTCCGCTGAAATCAGTCCCGCTCCTGGTATAGAAATCCCTTTGCCTTTTTCTTTAGCCCTCAGGTGAGCTGAGACCCCAGACCCAGAGGACTTATTGGGGAAATGGGGAGCACTCACTACCAGCGGGCTAGTAGCTCGGTTGGTAGTGAATGCTCCCAGCTGATAAGTCCCTTTGGTCTTTGGTGTTCGAAGAAGCTCTCACGGCAAAGGACATGTCCCTACTAGCTTTGTAGTGGGACCACCTAAATCGGAGTGGGCCGGGGAGTGGGGCCATACAATATGCATCTATATACATAGATTTATATATATAGATATCTATATATAGATTTATATATATAGATATATACATATTTATATATATAGATAGCTTATATATATATATATATATATATATATATATATATATATATATATATATATATATATAGATATATATATATATCTTTATATATATAGATATATGAATATCTATATATAGATATATAGATATCTATATATATAGATATGTATATATCATATATATAGACTATTTATATATATAGATATATGCATATATTATATATATAGATGTAAGGCAGAAATTGATTTACGAATAAGGGTAAAAACGTAATTTTGATTACAAAATTGTAATTACGGTTAAAAATCCGTAATTTATTCTCTAGATCTCGGATGACGAAACGGATCATACCGTTGGAATCGTCTCGCGAAATCTAGTGAGCACGTAAAATTTCGTAATTTTCTGAAACAGTCGGAGTCGGCACGTTTTTCGAGACATCGCTGTTCGGTCTTGTCGCCAGATTTTCGATGCGAGAAACGAAAATGGAGGAAGTTAGAGAAGGACCTCCTTCTCTCTAGAAGCCACTGCGATCCGACCGTTGGATTTCGGCGGAGCGAAGGGAAAGCGTTCTACGGCGAGCTGACTCGCGTGGACCCACGGTTCTGAGTTTTTGACAACTCCCGAAGTAGGATTTTCTCCTACTTGCGTTTTATTCCCATTTTAAGGTTTCGATGTTTCGGGTGGTTTGAGGCCGTGAGGGCCGTTGATCGATCCCAAAGCAGCAGAGCCGAGTGGTAGAAATTCTTGGGGATTTTCCACCATCAGTATTGCCAGGAATTGTGGGCTGTTTATTGGAATTTTGTATTAAAATATTGCTTTAAATCATGTATTTGTATGGAAAAAGGCCAGGAATGGGCCGTAGGATCGGTCCCAAAACATGGGACAGGTGCCAAATTTTGGAGATTTTTGGGGTATCGTGACCGATCCAGAGAAATGACCAATAAGGGCGATGTATGGAATTTATGCATTAAATTTCTATTTTAGTCTGTTTATAAGAAAGGAAATGGGTAGAATTCGGTTCCAAAAAGTGAAACGAGATTGGACAAGTGAGCACTTTCACATTGGGCTGACCAACTGGCGGAGTTTCGGGGCTGATTAAATGTCAGTCGGTCGTGTAAATTAGATAAAAATCGTCCATGTGTTTTGGTATGAACTTGTATGAAATGAATGGCTTGAGTTGGTGTGGTGTAGAAATCAATAGGTTAATGCTTAATGAGGATTAACATGAGGTCACAATTATAGGGAATATAATTGTGTGTATAGGATATTAGGAATAAAAATTGTGATTTGCTCAATTATATGGAATATAATTGAGCATAAACCATTGGAGATGAAATTATGAATTGCTCAATTGAGCTAAATTGGGTGATGATTGATGTGTTGAATTACATGCGTGTAATTGTAGTTGATTGAAAATATGCATATTGACATATTGTGTAAATGATTTTGAAAATGGCATAATGCATTTTCATATGCCTTTAGGTAACGAAATTAGGTGTGAGTGCATGACAAGGTATTTATTTTAAACGGATATGGTTGCAAAGAGATTTCACGAGGATGATATTAGGAGAATTGGGTTGGGAGATGGGCCAACAGATCATTTCGGATGAGGACCATGACTGTTTCGGAAAGCTCACCAACCAATTCACCTCGGAGGGTAGTCCCATATTTTACTGAATATTTCGGTAGTATATTTTCAAGAACAAAAGTTTTGTTTTGGAAATGATTATTTTCTCATACATGGCTTAGGCAAGTGTGAGTGAGTCGGTGAGGACTCGTGACATGGGGTGATCATGTAGATATTCAAGTAGGATCATGTATTTACTTGAGTGTGTGTTTACTTTTTGAGCATTGCTTGCACTTAGGTGGTGAGTAAGCCCATGAGGCGATTCTCCTCTTGAGCTAGCTCACCCCGTCGTGGGACCCCCTTTATTTCAGGTACAAGGAGCGCTCGAGAAGACGATCCATTTTGAAGAAGCCGGTTTGTGGCTTAATGGTTTTTGGACATAACATGTATTAGAATTGTAGATTTTAATATATGTTTGTATAAAACAAAGTGTTATCAACTATTGGTGTGGGAGATAATTGAAGAATAGTTATGATAATTGATTTTATAGTGCTTTGTTTTATGGGCCCCAGTGGCGTATTGGATATATATGTGCATATATTGGTACATTTTGGGACGGTATATGCAGGTACTATTTTGGGTAGAGCTCCCCGTACAAAGGAGACTCTGCCCGATTTTATAAAGTGCCGTCTAGATATTTATATATAGATGTATATAGATATATCTATATAGATATTTATATATAGATTTATATATATTTATATATATATATATATAGATATCTATATATAGATTTATATATCTATATATATATCTATATCTATTTATAAATATATAAATCTATATATATATATATATATATATATATATATATATATATATATCTATATATAGATATATATATATATATATATATATATCTATAGATAGATATCTATAAATATATATATATATATCTATAGATATCTATATATATAGATGTAATATATACATCTATATATATAGATATAATAATATATATATATATATATATATATATATATAGATATCTATATATAGATATATACATATTATATATATAGATATCTATATATAGATATGTATATAAATCTATATATATAGATATATAGATTTATATAATCTATATATATATATAGATATGTATATATATATATATATATAGATAATCTATATACATGTACTATATATATATATATTTACTATATAGATATCTATATATATATATATATATATATAGATATCTAGCTTTTATGTATATATATATATATATATTTATAGATATCTATATATCTATATAGGTTATATAGATATATAAATCTATATATATATATATATATAGATGTATATAGATATATCTATATAGGAGCTATATACATATCTATATATATAGATATAGATATATACATATCTATATATATATAGAATATCTATATATATATATATGGTATATATCTATATTATTGATATATCTATATACATACGAGACTTACTCTATATATATATATATATATATATATATAGATATGTATATATCTATATAAATTTGCCAGCACTACTACAGACTTATATATAGATATGTATATATATATATATATATATATATAGATATGTATATATCTATATAAATTTGCCAGCACTACTACAGACTTATATTAGATGCAGAGGTACGAGTAAGGTACATTCAAAAACATAACGATATACTTTACTTTACTCTTATTCATTATTCAGACTCTTATCATATAATTGTTTGACTACCTAGACCAATAATAAGAAATGAGTGGGACACAACATAATAAGTACTCGAATGTACGATATGATACTAAGGTGTCGTAACACAAAGTAAGTGTCGAAGAGCGATCGAATGCAGAAGTACTATACGTATCGCACGTTACGAAGTGTCATATCACTAGCGGGAGTGAAGCAACGTCGAACTTAATACGCCCATGTAGCAGTCACGTTGCACTAGCGGGCAGAAGCACTAATCGAACATGCACGCCACGTAACGAGTATATTATGTAGAGAGTACCAAAGCCTTGATCGGAGGCGTGCACGCCCATGTAACAAAAAGTGTCATGTCATTCAATATCTAGTCTTACGCAGTCCTATAATAATATGTGCTCAGGAACCTACTATCTTATCATAGGGGTATTACGTTTGCCAACATCGGCTGTGAGGTACGGTCTAATTTCTCTGTTTCCTTGACCTTACAAACATGTATGGATCCTTTCATACACTTATAGGGTCCTCATTAGTCCAATAGACGAGTCTTTGGAGCAACGGAATAACAAAACAAAACCAAAAAACACGGCAATTTTCCATGCGCAGACAATGGCTATGCTCTTGTGAAGCGCCCATTGCGGCGTAGCTACCCTTTTATGTGGCGAACCTGAGGATGGAAAAATCCTCTTCTCAATACGTCGTGGTGGGGACCTTCATTCTGCGACGAGGGTCCCTATCTTGCGTAAGACCCTCGACATTGCCTAGATTTTTTTGTAATTTGTCCATTTTCTAAAAATCCAACCAAAAGCCTCAAATACTCCAAAGCATCACGAACAACTCCCAAATGTGTACGCGACACGATCCCGGGGGTCCTTTTGACTACCGTCGGCCGCGGAATCTGAGTGGAGATCGGGTGCAAGCGCCACTTTAGAAAATCGGGCGAGTCTCCTTTGTACGGGGCTCTACTTGATTAAAACTCTGCATGAGCATCCCGAGCAGTCGGTTATATTCAATATATCCAGATCAAATCACATGAGTATCTGACCATTTAGGCCCTGATAGTCCCTCATAATACATACTAACCATAAGTCAACTATATACCCCAATAGTTAAGAGTTCAAATGTTTTACTCTTATACAACATATATTAAAATTAGGGAAAATTTCTAATACATGTAGATATCGTCAAGCGAAACCACGATCCGGCTTTTCTTACAATCCATGGTCTACAGGATGAGTCTTCTCTCGCAGCTCCACATTACTGTGAAAAGGGGATCCACGACCGGGGTGAGCTAAAGCTCGATAGGAGAATCAGCCTAAGTGGGCTGCACCACCTAAGTGTAGTGCAATGTTCAATTTAAACAAACATTCAAGCAAATGCATGATCTACTTGGATAATACATTGACTTCAACTCAGATCCGAGGCCCTCAGGCTCTCACACTCGCCTAAGCCTCGTATGAGAATTATTGAATTTATTGAGTGGGCAGCCACTCCGATGAATATATATCAATTGGAGCCGCTCCGGCGATTGATATATATTAATTATTTAATGGACTACCCTCAGTGAATAAATATCAAGCCCAGGCCGCTCAGGCGGTTGATATATTCTTCCCAATTTGTGGACTACCCTCAGGTGAATAAATATCAGTGAGTAGCTCAGACGGTTGATATATTATTTAGTTGGACTACCCTCAGATGAATTTACATTTTAGACTACCCTCAGAGACCTTGTTTCTCTAGACTCATCTCATGCACTCATTCCTATATTCTAGGATGTTCAGTGCATATGGAATGTATGTATGCAGTTCAATTCGATCTAAATCACATGCAAATATATATACATGAATATATTTAATAAAACTTTAAATCGCATATCAAAATTAGCTCATGAAATTTGTAATGATAAATCTGTGATAATTTAATTTAAATCACTCGGCCAACATAAACTCTTTCATAAAAATATATATTTTAGAACACTATCGCAGAATAGTGAAACCCTCGTTTAATATTCTAGGAAAATCACAAAACACGGTTCACTTAGTGAACCCGCAATCACGGCCATTCCGGCCCGGCACATATCAAGCAAGCATTTAATGCACAAATTAACACCCATCACAACCAAACAGCCCCTAACATCCATGGAGCAGTCACGGCCACAAGAGAAAATCCCAAATAAATTCCCACAATTCGGTCCCATGTTTTGGGACCGATCAAACGGCCCCTCACGGCCTCAAACTAACGAAACATCGAAAAACCCTTAAAAATGGGGAATAAAATGCAAGTAGGGAGAAAATCCTACCTCTTGGAGTTGTCAAGCTTCGCAAACGAGTGCAGCGTAGCTGTAGCGTCGAGCGTTCTCCCTCTTGCTTGAAAGCTACTTAAACGGTTGGATCTCTAGCAAATCTAGAGAGAAGCAAGCTTCTCTCTCCTAAAAATAGTCAGTACGCTCTTTGAGGCCTCCCTGCCTTCCAAATCAACGTTTTCTCTTGCTTTCCAATTGAAGAAGAAGGCCACTGTAGCCTTTTTGTCTTCTAGTTCACTTAATCCCATTTAATTGATTAATTTTCTTCTTTTACCAGTTTTGACATTCGGCACTATCTCGGCCATCCATTTTCATCATTTCTCTACTCATACCACTTATGGTACATGAGTACATGCTATATATGTCTTTCGTCGCATCGAAAATCGATTTACGACACCCCAGCGCGATGCCCACCAGCGTGCCGACTCAGGCTGTCTCTCGGCAAATTGCGAAATTTTCACGTGCTAACTAGATTTGTGAGGCAGTCTCAGCGGTGCAATCCGTTTTGTCATACGAGATCTAGGGAATTAATTCACGGACTTTTACGTAATTATAATTTTGTAATCAAAATTACGATTTTCTTACTTATTAAAAATTGAAATTTCTCGGGTCTTACATATTCTAACCCGACCAAAACCAAACATAGAATTAATTAGGGCTTTTCAAATCAATTCAAATACTTGTAAGTTAGAGTTAACTTCATATATCCATATACCATAAACCGAGAATCCATACAAGCCTTACTCATCTTACTGGAAAATAGGGTATTGCAAACCCAAACTTCAGTAATCTAGGGTTAGGATAGATTCTAACTAAACCTAGAAATGGAACAAACTAAAATCCGTAAAAACCCAAAGCAAATTCAAGCAAACCATAGCAAATCCAAACTAGTATCCAAACCTTTCTTGCTTCCTCTTCTTCTCCGCTTCACGTATAGACCTCCAAAATGCCCAAAATGAGACCAATTTGGTCTTATCCTCATTTTGGAGTTAAGACTTTCATCTTTATTCCACAAAAATGCATTCTTTTGACTTAAGTTTCATTTTATTACACTTTAGTCCTTCAGCTCTTTTCTATTGCTCCACAGTTATGTTATTTACATAATAGCCTCACATCTTTTTATCTTATGACTTTTGTGTCCGTTTGACAAATTCAAATTTACCCTTACTTATTTAGGGTTTCCGGATTTCACATTTTATAATTTAATTTACGAAAAATTCAAATTATACCTACAAAAATCACACTCAGCATCTTGCTTGGCTAGGGTATATTTCGGAGTGTTCTGAGTTGTAATAAATTCGATTCTCTAAAAAAACAAGGACAATGTAAGTTTTCCATAGGTCGTAACTACTTCCATTCAGTGGTTTTTTTACTTAAGTGTAACTAGAGGATTAAAGGATGTGTCATTTTTGAAATTTAAAAAAAAAAAAAAATACGCAATCCAAAAAATATACCAATAAAGTAGGTTCATATATTGCAACAATATTCTAGTTTCCAGAAATTATAAATACTTAAGTTGGGCAAGATATTTATAACAAACTAATATTTTGAACATGATACGGAAAGTGTCCTACCAAGTCAGCTTCATTCTTGGAAACTCAAATAGTAACCCATGACAGTAGTGAGTTTCTATGCTAATACATGAGGAAAGTCCCTAGGTAAGTGCTGAGTTGCAACGGTCCTCACGAAAAACTCTTTACCTTAGGCTCTTATCGCCCTTGTAACAGGACTTTCCTAGACATGTACCAGCAAGTCACTATCCATGGAAAATTGATCGAAAAATTTATCCAAATAAGACATACATCAATCAAAACTTTGTTTCAATAAACTTTTAGACTTTAAATAACACTAACAGAGTCTCGTAGAAATGATTATTAATGTTACTACAAATTAAATGTAATAACCATTAATTTAATTTCAAATTTATCTTTAATATTAAAGTGTTGTTATCGACGTTGAGTCATAAAACCTCATTAAAAAATTGAAATTTATATTAGATATAATCCAGCCAAAATCAGGTCATGTTTATCCATTAGGGCATCACACTAACCATTTATTGTGGACCCATAATGGAGCTCGTAGGTTTCAAATTAATTAAATTAATTTAACATTCACTCATTCAATATTTTATTAATTTATTAGGTTTTACATGATAATAATTGTAAGACAGAAATTCAAATTAAGGATAAGAGCCCGAAATCGTAATTTTGATTCTGAAAATTATAATTACGATTCAAAATCATAATTAGAATTCCCTAGATCTCAGATGACAAAGCGGTTGCACCGTTGGAATCGTCTCGCGAAAATCTAGTTAGCACGTAAAATTTCGCAATTCTTCAGACAGTCGGTCGGCACGTTTTCGAGGCATCGTTTGGTCTTGAGTAAATCGAGATACCCCAGGGTTAGAGCGAAGGCACATATAGCATGTACTCATGTACCATAAGTGGTATGAGTAGAGGAAATGATGAAAATGGACCGACCGAGGTAGTCATAGAATATCAAATCAGAAAAGGGACATAAATGTCAATTTTGGAATGTTAATGAGCTAGATGCCAATTAGAGAATAGTGCTTCATATATAAGATTTTAAAGCAATGAAACATGACTTTCAAACGATGGAATCACGATGGCGTGGAGGACCAAAAATGGTGATTCTAGAGAGAGAGAGTCTCGACTTCTCTCTGAAATACCTGTGATCGGGCCAGTTGGATTTCGACAGACAAGAGAAGAACGTTCTATGCGGAGGCGAGAATACGCGTGGACCCGGGTTTGTGAGTTTTGACAACTCAAGAGGTAGGATTTTCTCCTACTTGTGTTTTATTCTCATTTTTAAGGGGTTTTCACATTTCGGTTAGTTTGAGGCCGTGAGGGGCGTTTGATCGATCCCAAAAAACATGGGGTACGAGATTGTGGGAATTTTCTTGGGATTTTTGGGATGGCCGTGACTGCCTAGAACTGAAGTGGGCTGTTTGTGTGGAAATTGGCATTAAAATGCATGCTTGAGATGATAAAGGCCGGGAATGGGCCGTTAGATCGGTCTCAAAACATGGGACCGAATTGATAAAATTTTTGGGAGAAATATGGAACGGCAGAGTGGGCACACTCCTTTGCTATTTTGGTGTGAAATCATGTATTTGTGTGTTGATATTGTATTGATTGGATTGAA
>JAEQBH010005159.1:0-189299 GCA_016808115.1 Tetrastigma voinierianum | reverse complement strand
TTTGGTCTCATTTAGTTATGTTATAGTCAATGGAATGTTTTCCTAGCCCCGAAAGAAGGCATAGTATGGCCAGCGAATTCTTTATGTATAATAAAATTGAAATTCTCAAGGATAAAAAGCGTTAAAATATTTTTAAAAAAAATGGCGTATTAATTCATGCGTAAGTATGTATAAACTGATTAGTACATCGATCATCTCGGACAACATTTCTTTTGTCTTACATCCGAATTCAGTGACGAAGTGTATTCTGCTAGACAAAAATGTGTTTTCTTTGGAGGAAAAGATTTGAGCACAGTGATAAGATATATCTTTCTTGTGTTATATGCATGCAAGGAATCTGCATTTTATCGTCAAAGTTTCTTGCAGTGTGCTCCAATCCAGCTTGTCTATTACTTTCATCCTGGCAACGCGATCTTATTTAGTTGAAGTCGGAGTTAAACAACACCAAAATACACCTATGCGATCTCAAAATCAAAGGTAAAATCCAGTGGTTCCATTCAAAGCTCAAGATACGTAACATGTTCACAAAAACAAAAGAGCGTAAATGGATACATTTTGTAATAAAAATTAATGAATCAGCGTAAAAAAATTTATTAAGATCTTTCAATGATTATTTTAAGAACACGTTTTAAACATAAGCAAGCCTTACATTATTCCAAAAAGACATTGAAAACAATAAAAATTAAAATATTCTAATTTTCATTTATTTTAATTTGTTCTTATTCTTAAGTGGTTTCGTAGTTTAAGAGTTAGCGTTGCAGCCGATGAGGTAGTAGCGATGCTTCAATGTGGAAAGGAAAGTCCTAAATTTTTTGTTTTGAATCTCAATTTTTATCCATTATGTTTTAATTTGGCTTCTAAGTTTATTATTAAAAATATCTTAATTTATAAACTACCAAGCTCATTCAGGCTAAGTTGTAACCCAAGCTCATACTAACTTACATCCCATTTATAAACTACCAAAGCCTTGGGTTGGTTACAGGAAAATAGCAAAAAAATAATCATACTATATCTCACACTCTTTTACTCTCAAAAAACAAAAGAACCTTAGACAATGAAAAGTTAACATTCGTAATAATCGTTATGTTTTCTTCTCTTTATTTTGTAGACATCGAAGCGATTCTACTAAACTAAAAGTTGATTCACTTAACTAGAAAAGGAAACATTTATTAATGAGGCTTATTAGAGTTAACGAGTTCCTCTTATAAAAACTAAGCATATGAGTGTTTAATTTATCATAATAAATAGATAAATAAATCAAACAAGATATTACATAATGCATCACTTCACTGCCACAACAAATGGATAACTCATGATCATAAGTAAATAGATAATTCACCGAAATTGACATCTATATACCTAAATAGATAATTCATCATAAATGAATAGATAAACAAAAGATAAAAATAAATAATAATAATAATTGAATAAATAAATGGTTCCTTTCTCTTTGCATTTGTTATGTAATAGATAAATAATGAAACTACAATACAAAAATACAAATTTGAATGTTGACCAGAACCCCAATACATTCCAAAATAAAAGATAAAAGGAGAACATTTATACTCGTGATCTAGAATTGTTTTGGTAGCCGAAAAACAAATAGTTTACTGATTACCATTGTTCCTACATATGCATTTTGATAGAGGAGGATATGACTGACAGACTATTTTACTTGGGTTGCAGATTCGAATTGATCGTAGACTTGAAATCTGCAAGTGGGTTCAGAAATACAGGCGGCAGAAGTAATCCGATAGTTGATACAATGCTCTATTAGAATTTAATGTCACGGGACTGATTCAGGCTTCTGTTTCCTCAAGAAACAATTCAAGATACCCAGATTCAGCTGCTGTAGGCAGAATTTGTAATTATATCGGTAGGTGCACATGTTTATATAATAAGTCATTGATTTAAAGAGAAAGCAATAGGATTAAATTACTTTGTTATATTATTAATTTCTCATTTGTTGTATCTTATTCTCTTTTTCTTAATGTTGAAGAACAAAACTTCCTTGTGTATAAACTTCCTTGTTATATTATTAATTCCTTCCTCCTCTTTTCTTTCCCTCCATTTTGTCCGGGACCAAACGGAGAAGGATTAGACAGAGAAAGATCGAAGTCCTAGAAAGAGAAGATGCAAACATTTCTTACATATTTGTTAATGAGAGTCTTCGATTTGTAGAAATGCGTCGTCGCCGCTTGGCAAGCCATGTCTCCGGCGTAGCCTAGAAAACCTAAAACCTCTCCATTTGATTCGACAGAGACAATTTCATGAAATTCCGATTCACTTTTGGGCCGGAGGAAATGGTTAATGGATTAGAGAGAATGAGGAGGAAAAAGCGACGGCAGCTTTCGGCGTTTTTACCTGAATTGAGATCATGCTTTCAGTAGACTATATTTCAATTCCAACAAGCTTGGAAAATTTAAAGGCTAAAACATGCCCTTAATACACCAGTTATCAAGTTCTCCAGCTTGTCAACTATATATATATATATATATAATATATATATATATATATATATATATATATATATATATATATATATATATATATATATATATATATATCTTTGCCTATGTTGCCATGTGATGGGATATAGTAGTCGTCATCATAATTAGGGCTCCACCTTTTATACATCATTTAGCACAGCCTTCTATGTTCATCTAGAACTTCTTCTATGGTTGTTTAACCAATAAAATGAATAAATCGGAGTTGGCAGTGGCCCTAAAACAGAACATTGTTCTGGTGTTATAGTCATGAATTTGAGTTTAATGCAATGTTTTTTCTTTCCCCATGGCTCTTAAATTTATTGATAGATTTGATCATTATACCTTGAAAAGATGTTAATACTTTTAACTTGGTTACAAGTTTATTAGTATATTCATTGGGGCTACTTTTGTTGCAGTTCTTCATCACATGCTCAAAATGTGACTGGCTTGACAACTAGCATGTGGTATTCGGGGTATGTTCTTTAGTCTCTTTCCTTCTGGGTTCTTTTTTAATATTGTGCTGAAACAAAAAAATCTCATGCCTTAACAAGACCAATGTCATTCAAGTTGGGTTGGTTTCATTCACATCAAACGCAAAGTAAATAAGGACTAGTTATCATCAACAACTATCCAGCCTGAGAACTGGCGATTAACAGCCCTAGGACTGAGCAGGCTCTACCCAACCCACCCGATATTCTAATTTTAAGTCATGTCAATGATCCATTTGTTAGGATAATCGATAATTTACAACATTTCCCTTCAGAAGGCCAAAAAATGTTTGGTTGTTGTTGTCTTTATATATTCTGATTAAGTAGTGATCTCTGAAATTCTATTTATATATATACATATATATAAATAAATGTTGCTTTTTTCTTTTTGTCACGTTTTGGGAACCAGACACGGAACCTCCACTTAACCCCATCCCATTCTAAGTACTTCGAAATGATACATGCATCATCCTGTTCCAACTAAAGATCAAACAAGCCTATGCTCTTTGCTTCTCTAGACCTCCCAACATAGGAATTCTTCATACAAGATTATCCAAAACCAGCAGGTTTTGATTATTCAAGCATGAAGGTCTGATTGTTCGGCAACATTTTCTCTTGGTCCCTGTTATGAGTCCTACAAGTGAACGGCATCCTACATCCCAGCCTTACCCCTTGCCACTTAGTGGGCCTCAAAGGGATATAAAGCACAACTCCAAAATCAAGAGGAATTTGGAGGGATTGCTTTTATTTGTATGAATCAAGTAGCAGGAAAAGGTCAATCAGGGAGGCTCTCAGGGATGAGTGGTTAACACTTGTAACCTATCCCTGACAAGTTCAGAAAATCTGAAACCAATTCTGACATGGAAAGGCTCACTTCATTTTACCCAAAATATCACCATCCTGATAAAATTTGTATTAAGGAATCCTCGTATCTGTTAGAACTGAGAATATTACACTTGGATTCCCTCTTGTTCATATCAAATGAAAGACATAGCACTACAGAACATGTTAGGTTAATGTTACATAAATATGGGGGAGTTGGGTGATGGTTGGTTTTGGTTATTTAGTCAAACTAACTTTCCTATTTCTTTTTACTGCTCTGGCAAGTTAAACAAACTAACATAAAACAGAAAGTTTCTTCATGTTTAATATTTGATGAACAACCTTGTAACATACTAGATATTGAAGATGATAAACTACAAGAAGAAAAATTAAACCATGAACAAGCAAGACAAACCAATGGTGCCAAGTTGCCCATGCCGTGTTTATTTTCCCCATCCGCTAGACCAGAATTCAAGGAAATATAACACTATGCTCTGTGATGTTTCCACCTAGGTCATATTTGTTTTGCTGGATAGAATATGAGATAGGTCAAAGTGTTCTACATCCTATCTTATGCTTGTTAGGATGAGATATGACCAGTTATTTTATCATTTATCCTAAACTATAGTCAAACAATAGATAACTTATTCAGCCTCCTTTCTATATTCTTGGACAATGATACACACAAAAATTCATTCCGTCATTCTTTCTTTCCTTTTTCCACCTAGAAGAGACCTTCTCAGGTCCACTTGTTTCTCTCACTTCTATCTTATTCTCAGAGAAGCCTTTCATGCTCTTCTCTCTTCATTGATTGCTTTCTTAACAGAACTTTTCTCACACTAATATATATATACACACACATACACACACAATTAAAGTTACAGCTAGTTAAGTGAACTTCTATCGCCACTAAATGTCTACAATGCATTAAAAGATGCATACTATTACATTACACTAAAGTGAAGGGGGTGGGGAAATAATGTGCTTAGGTTTCAGTGTTTCTAACCAAACTACTAAAGCAAGTGAGAATCCATCCTTGATTATAATTTATAAGTTAATCAGTCAAGGGCATTACAGGCATTGAACTGTAAAAGGCCTCAAACGAAGTTTTTGATCTAATACCCATAATCTCCTGCGACTTAGAGTCTCACTCAAAATGTGTTGGAAATTTTTTATTCTCAGTAGAAATTGAGATTTAGGCAGGAGGGATGTGCAAACATATCAAGACAATAAATCAAAGGAAAATCCCAAAATCAATGTATCAAGATAATAAATAGTTTAATGACAGAAATAAATTTTAATTTTTTGGAAGAAAAGGTTAACAAGGAAGAAGCGAAAAGGAAGTTAAAATGAATA
Organism: Tetrastigma voinierianum; assembly: GCA_016808115.1. Classification (NCBI taxonomy): domain Eukaryota; kingdom Viridiplantae; phylum Streptophyta; class Magnoliopsida; order Vitales; family Vitaceae; genus Tetrastigma; species Tetrastigma voinierianum. Next base: position 184,144 of record JAEQBH010005159.1, on the reverse strand, counting down.
CCATTGACAAGAAGACCAGGACCAGTGTGCTTGGAGTAAATTTTCATCCTCGAACTTGCTTCCATAGATGGAAACGGATCCTACAATCACCTAGAAAGGGAGGCAGAAAATGAGACAACTCAAGAAAGGAATAACTATAAAGCAGTTTGATTTATGAAGAAATTAAGAAGAGAAGAGGAAGAAATAGAAGGAACGGGAAAATCACCAGCCTGAATCATGAAATCCTTGATGACCCGCTGGAATCCGCTAGCAACCATAGGTAATCCAGCTTCTTGCAGATCATTATCGTATTCATCAAAAATAAAATAAAATCATTTTGAAAATAAGGAAAGGATTGAAGTTAGAAAAGAATAAAAAACCTGTACTCGCCAGTGCAGAACTGCCTGAAATTTTCAGCGGTTTTGGGGGCGATGTCGGCGAAGAGCTCCATCTTAATGCAGCAGGCGGGAATGGTGCCGATGGTGATGTCGAAAAAATACGATAGGGTTTTTAGGGTTTGGATGCTTTTGACTGCCTGCCTCTCTTCTTCTAAGTTCTAAACAGGTTGTAAATTTCCCATTTAAAACAATTTAATTTTCAAACATATTTTTAATAAATATTAAGAACTTTTTTTTTAACAATTATTCCTTAAAGTTACCGAACAGAAAAACATTAACCTTTCTTTTTAGGCATTATTATTATTTTGAACAATTCTTTTAAGCATTATTTTGACAAAACTTTAAAAACATTTCCACTCTCCGCAACATTTTCAAAAGTTGTTCCTTAAAAACTTAAAACTGCATATTTGGGTAAAATAACTCAAACTTTTGAATAGTCAAGGTTATTTATTAAAAAAATGAATTACTTTTTAAATAAAAATAAGAAAGGAACTTTTAAATAAAATATAAGATACAAATATGAGAGTTTTCAATTTGTATTAAAATTTTGAATTTGAATTCGTCTCTTTGATGTCGCGATAAGCGGGGAGCACATTTTGTTTAACATTTTTAAAAGCGTTACAAAAAATAATATTTGAAAGCCATAGCTCTTGTTTTAGCGTTAACTGAAAAGCATTCTTTATTTCACAGAATTTAGTATTTATGTGTTATTTGTGTTTGTGCATATGACAAAAAAAAAATGACAAAAGCGTGTTTAACATTTGACAAAAAAGGAGTTTTCCTAAACACTAAACAAACATGCCTTCTTTTTTCGAATATTCTCAGCAGCCAAATAACAGAACATGAAAAAAAAATTATTATTATGACAATAAAATTGTGAAATAATTAGAGCACTTATTTGTCTAATCATTATTAAGACAAAAATTTAGGCTTACTGGAACTCGTGATTTTACTATTTTTGCTATTTTTCCTGAAAATTTCTAATTTTTTCGGGTTTTACAGATATGATATTGCTATAATGTGTTTTAAATTTTTGCTAAAATCAACATACTTTGGAATGTAGAAATTTTCTTACATATAATTTTATTCTTAAATATTTAGTGAATATATTATTTATGAGATAAACATATATATATCTTAGGAATGCTATATATTCTTTAAACAAAAATAAATAAAAATATATTAAGAAAAGTATTAAATTATTTTTATTACATTATAAAATAAAAATTTAAATATTTTGTATTATTCTTAGGAATTTGATTCTTTATGTTTAACGAACGAGTTTAGGACCCGAGCTTTGGAGCGGGCGTAATAGATGAAGATAGATATTCGAGTTGCGGGATAAAGGTAAGAGCGTATTTTGTAACATTTGGACCCGTTTGTATTTATAGGAAAAAAAAATTGGTTTGAATTCGAAGCGTTCTGCGAATTAATTCGAGAAGCGTTAATTAATTCAAGCTTAATTGTAGAATGAATTGACGTTCTGAATGTCTAAACTTAATTGTAAATTAATTTGAAACGATTACAAGTCATCTAAACTTAATGGTTAAATTTGAATTCAAAATAAATCAGTTGTGGATTTACTCACGATTTATATTTCGACCCATTTCTTGTCTTGGCATAAAGGCCTCTCCTATATCAGATATTAAGAAGCGCAATAGGGTTTTAGTATATAAACCTGTTAAAGACTCTTATATTTTTTCCATGTGGGACAACACCTTTTTTGAAAACTATTGTTTACTAACACATATCATAAACTCGGTATCAATAAATATAAAGGAAAAACAATAATTCGTGAAGGAACATGGACTTGAAGTCGGAGACGTGATTTTTTTATATGATCATGAATCAATGGTAATGATGATAACCTTTTCATAATTCTTTGAGTTTAAGCTGATATGTAAAGGCTACAAGAAAGAGAGCTTCAAGTAGCCACAAGAAGAAGAAGTTTAAATGCATAATGCATTCAGACCAATGAAAGAATGAATAAACAATTCGTGTTCTTTCAAGTGAAACACTCCTATTTAAGTTGTTGTTTTGTTTAATATGATATTGCTATATTGTGTTATAATTTTATGCTAAAATCAACATACTTTTGGAATGTATAAATTTTATCACATATAATTTTATTCTTAAATATTTAGTGATACCTTGTTTTGGAAGATATTATTTACGAGATAAGCATATATATCTTAAGGAATGCTGGATTCTTGAAAACCGTCAAAAATAAATAAAAATATATTGAAAAATTTATTAATTATTTTTGTCGTAAAGAATTAAATATTTTGCACATTACTTTTTATAGTTGGTTTTTTGTGGCTTTATATATAAAAAAAATTATAAAAACAAGATGTTAATTTAGTAAATATTTATGTATATGCAAAATTTAACCATGTCGATTTCTTTGTTAACCCAAATACGATATATAGTTAATTGAAAAAATGGTTAATCGAAAAATTTGGTTACTTAGTGTTGATAGTTAGGTTTTGAATTATATAAATAACAAACCGAGAACCGATGATTGATTTATTTTTATCCACATGATTAGGTTAACCGAACCATACCCACTCCTACTTTTAAGAGCATTTAAGAGTACTTGACACTAATCTTTTACCTTTTAGAATCTTTACTTGATAAGTCTAAAGGTAGTGATTTAGGCATCTTAGGTATTTGATTTGATTTGATTTAATTCATGGTGTCGTCCATTATTCTCATAGATGCTTTTAGCCACCTGTCCCATTCTTGTTTAATGTCGACTTCCTTCTTATCGGAAATTTGAGCAAGGGTAATACATGTGCTATAATGCTCGCAAATAAAAAACAAAAACGTTAAGCGCTTTCGTATTTAAAATTTAAAGTGAGAGTTGATCCAATTCCCATCCGCATCGATCATTCTTTTCTGTGGCTATTAAGTCTAACATCGATCATGCTATTTCTGTTTCATGTCTGAAGTAGGGAGCTCATATGGATAAAAACTTAGAAGTAAAAAAGCTACAAAAGCAATCTTGATATCGTTGAGAGAAAAACCACTCTGTAGAGACAACCTTTTAGGCCTTTGATAAGGAAAAATTTCTTAATATTACATTATAATGGATTTTTTTTTTTAAAAAGTTTTTTATAGTTCTAATAAAAGATAATTGATATTTAAAAAAAAAAAAAAAAAAATCTTTGTTTTGCGTTCTCTCCATTTTTGCTTTTTAACATCGCATCACGTTCTTTCGAAATTTGAAAAAACCAAACGAAACCTTAATCGTAAAATCAAAATGTATATACTTTTATTTTGAGGTAATGGCAAAACTAAAAATATAAGAAATATGAGGCCCATGGCCTAAAGAAAATAAGTCCCCAAAACAAATATAAAAAAGCCCTAACCTAACCTAACCTAACCTAACCCGCCGCCCAGAAGAAGCGATCAGAAGAAGCAGAAAATGGATTGCTGCCTTGTCACAGATGATGCTGTCGTCATGTTGGACATGAAGGAATGCTAGAAGGCGAGGAGTGGAACAGGAAAGGTCAGTGAGGTGCCGCCGGTGAAAAAGATTCATCAAATTTGAGGAGGCCAATTTGCCCGATAGCCATGGGTTGCTTTAAGTTGGAGGCTTACTCTGTACATGTTTGGGAAGCTCTCTACAGATGATTCCGTATGCTATGAGGAGGCGGTGTGATGTTTCGGGTTTAGGAAGCCTGGATACGATGTAATGACATTGGAACTCTGTGACCCTGGCCCTCATTCAAAACCCACTTATGTGGGTAAATTGAATGGTCCAAAAATTCACCCAATAATTTTCGAATTCAAGTCCAAAATGCTATATATTCTCCACCATGTGCTTGGATCTTGCAACAATTTTGGTTGGGATCCGGTAACCAGGGAAGCGTCTTCTCTCCACCTCTCCCATCAGAATTTGGCACTATAGAGGCTACGTCCTCACTGAAGAAATTGTTCTGTTCGTGGACGAATCTGAAGGTATTTTTCGACGTTGATGACCAGATTTGGGAGTTTCTCAGAAACGATCGGAAATCAAATGGATCCTATTCCAAGTGATTTCGAGTTTAAATAGGTTGCATGGGTGCGAAAACCTGGATACAACGACGTTTATCTGCGTTATGTTGGTGATGATGGAACTTTAACGGTTAATCTACTTGAACCTTGCTTCTATCGAGCCTATCACTGGTATAAAAGTTATAGGGCTCTTAATGTTGAATACCACATCGAGCCTGATATGAGTCTTATTGCTGATTCTAGGGAGCAGGGTCTAGGTCTGGGACCTAGATATACATGCATTGGTGCACTTGTATTGACTATAGGAGAAACAAAATGAGAATTATTATTGATGTGCTTAGGAGTAGGCAAGAATGCATCTTATTCATCCAAGAGACTCAAACTGGAAGCCCCTATGGGTTCAGGAGAAGAACAGTCTCTGTCCTTACGGCTTAGAAACAAGTATATGAATTCAGTTTTCATAAACTTCGAGAGACCATAAAATTCTTCCTTTCGTGACACAGGCCTTTATGTGAGTTTTCCCTTCCAGTCTCTCTCTCTCTCTCTATCTCTCTCTTTTATTCTATCTGCTTTCTCAAAATGTTAATTGTATATTAAATGCCGCTTATAATGTGCTTATTTATTTATTTTGTTTTTGTAAGATTTATGGTTGTGATGCATATTCCATTACTATTTGAAGGTCAGGACTTTGATTTATGCTTATTCCATTGGTATGTTGTAGTTAAAGCCTCCTCTTGGGTGGGGTATAAAATTTATGAACACGAAGTGTAAGTTTAGCCAAAGACATATAAAAATGTTTAACCCAAAAGTGGTGGTCTTTAACCTCCTTCATAAACAACATATTCTTCTGGTTACGGATAATTCTCTTCCCTTGAATGACTAGAAGGAAATGCTTAACCTTTTTCAATTCCCGATCATTGAAAGAAAGATCTGCTATAGAAACAAAGAGCCACCCCCTCCTCCTGAGGCTCCACACGTTGCCACTAGAGCCTCCTTATTTGCTGTTAGAGCAAACAAAGAGGGAAAAACTACAGATAAAGGCTCCTTCACACAACAAATGTCCTTCCAAAAGCGCACCCTCCTTCCATTATCTTCCCTTGAATGATAAAAAAAATTATGAACCTCCTCAAGTTCTAATCCTTTGGAAAGATCTAGAAACAAGGAACCAATCCCTCCCCATTGAAGACTCCTAAATATCTACCACCAGAGCCTCCTTATTTATGGCTTGAGCAAACAAAAGGGAAAAACTATAGACAAAGGCTTTTGCCTGCACCAGATGTCTTTCCAAAGACTCACCCTCCTTTTCTCGATTGGGCGGGTGCTAATAGGGAAGAATAGTTTTTTGCACCTTCTCCTTTGTGTGATGTGTTTTTTGTTGAGGTGTCTGTTGGTCCCAGAAGGTACGAAATCCAACTGTGGTTGGAGATTCAACCATTTCTCAGTTCTGCAAATACCTTAAGGAAGATGGCAACAAAATCAAGGCTAAGAGATGAAGAAGTTGGATTTGCACGTGTGGGAAGGAGCGTGAGATTAGAGGGCAATCGTTTGGAGAAGATTGAAGAAGGTTAATGTAGGGTCGATAGAGGCGAGCTTGATGCATACCTATTTCGTGTCCCCGGGCGCAAGAGCGTGGACCTGAATTAGAGTTCGTGGGGTGGATTTAGGATCGAGCCAAACCCAAGGGAAGGATTTGAGGTTAGGCCAAGATAGTTGGTCTGGTCCTAGCCCAAGCAACAATATTTGGACTTATCTAAATAGGGTGGAGCTGGGCGAGCTGACTCACCGGAGAGGCTTTGGAAGGAGTTTGGGCTAGCCAAGGCTTTGTGATGTCTCCTAAAATTAAAGAAGCCCAGTCCTTCTCTAGGGCTTGAATGGTGGTAGAGGAGGGAACATCTGCGGGCGTGGGATGGAGAACATAGAGATGATCTTGGGAGGCTGATTAGATTGACTATCTAAGTGCGGGGATAACCCCTTTGAATAGTCTCCCTCCTCCTCTTTCCTATTTTTAGGTATTTGCTTTTAGGGGTTCTTGAGGCCTCGTCGGGGGGGGGGTGTTCTTTTGAGCTTGGGGACTAGGAGCCATTAAGGGTGGTGGTAGCTGATGGCATCTAATGGGATTTGGAATGTTTTAATGCGATGGTTGAAGCGAGGGAGGGGTCCGATGAAGACGGACATAGAATAGGAGGTTAGCAAATTTTTGGGGATTACAGTGAAGAACGGTTGTTTGTAAAGTCGACCCAAATTTTAGGATTTCCAATAAAGGGATTCAAAAATGGGATTTTGAAGTTGATGAAATCGGTGGCTATCTGTGACTTGTTAAGAAAAAGGGGACCCACGACGAGTGTCGAAATGTGAAACGAACTAAAGAAAACTAGAGCTCCATCAATTATATTAGAGAAGGATAAGAATAAAGAGGAGGAGGTTCGGATGAGAGTTAATTTATTGTTAAAGTTAAAATGAAGGTAAAATTATTTCCTTGAATGTAGAGGAGTGAGCAGGTACGATAAGAGGAAAGTCATCGAGGAATTCATTAGGGCTCGGAGGTGGACTTGGTTTGCACAAGAAACCAAGGTCGGAGATATGAATAAAGCTGCAGTTCGTAACTGGAATTGTTGGATTGGAAAGCTTTGAATGCAGAGGGGACAACTGATCGGTTCTTTTCGTTTATATAATAATTTGATCACAAGCAACCTAATCCGCAAGTGCACGGATCCTGAGAGATAACATAGTGGCTTTTTATTTTAAAAAACTCGTTTTGTCGAACCCACAAGGAAGAGATGGTTTAAGTAAAGATTAATTACCCCGGCTACTCGAGAATTTTACTATTCGAGCGAAATAAAATATTGTGAGGGGTTGTTAACTAGAAATAAAACTAATTTAACTACAATCTACTCTAAAATATTGGCAAGTGAATGGGTTATGGTGTAAGAACGATTTTATGAAATAACACTAGGGTCGGTTGTCTCCATTAGTGCATTGATGGGTTTTGTCCATTAAGCGCTAATTAAGTAGAAAGATGCTCTTGTGTTTACCCGAGAACTCTATATGAGTTCACTCTTTGAGTCTCAAATCAATTTCTCACACCTAATCCCTATTCTCCTTTGGTCCATCTAAAATTCGAACAATGTGTTACTTGTTCCAAGGCCATCGAGTCCTTGGGAATTTCCATTGGTCACCTTTTGGCCCAAGCAATGAAATTTTCGATTATCTTAGATGAATCACATTTAGTCCATACGATCATCACATAAGGTTAGATGATATCGCCCATAATAAAATCCATCTAGTACTAGGCATTCCTAATTTCTAGACTAACTTGATTAAGTTAAGTTGATTGTATCAATTATGCATATTAGGGAATGAAAATCAAGTCGAGGTATAGTTCCAATTGTCACCTTAGAAGCCCTTTGGGCCTGCAGGACTAGAAATCCTTTGCCTAACATGGAACAATTGGATAAAAATCTGGAATTTCATAAAACCACGTCATAAAACCTCAACACAAGAATACATTCACAAAATCATTCAATATATTACATAATCCAAGCACCAGTGTCAACAACCAGCCCTAGATGAGGCTCACAGCCACTCATAGTGGCCTCAAAACTAACAATATCATATAAACAAACATATCTTTGAAGATTAAGAGAGAGAGAAGGGTTAAGGGATACAAAGCAGTCTGAGAGTGGATGTCCCCTAGCCAAGGCTCCTCTGCCGACTAAGATCTTGCACTTTGGCTCCAACACAAGCTAAAAAACTAAGAAAATCTACCAAACAAGAGCTTGAAGAGAAATCCTAGAAAAGGGAAAAGTGTAAAACTCTCTAGCTCCCTCTAAAATTTGTCTCCTCCCACAAAAATATTACAAACCAAGTATTTATGGTGTTGGAAAATGACTCGCAATTTGAGAATGAGGGCATTTTTGTCCCAACCCGTCATCCTTCGCCTAGGCGAAGACGGGTATCTGCAATCAAATTGGACTTCCTTCTCTTCGGCGAAGGTCTTCTTCGCCTAGAAGCTGCATTCTTGTGTCTTTGTCTTCGCACCGGCGAAAAGCCTCATCGCCTCTGAGAAGAAAAGCGATTCTCTAGAGCGAAGGTTGGCTTTACTATGCCTTTGAACCAGTTCTTGTTCTTCGATGTTGGCTTCTTGCTCTTTTTGCCTCTTCTTTGTTAGCCTTTCTTTCAATACAATAAAAAACTCACAAATGTGGAAGGATTAGTGTAATATTTGTGCTAAGGATGTAGATCAGCATTTAGGTTGCATAAGCACATGAAATACGCTATAAATGTATCTGATCGCCTATCAACAACGGGGGTGCCTTGCCTTTGGGATAAAAGAAGAATTAGTTTGGCGGATCCAGTGATAGGAAGCTTTTCAATCTCGTGTTTGTTTAGAATGGTGGAGGACAGGTACCAATGGGTGTTTTCCGGGGTGTACAACCAAGTCTAAAAGGTGATGAGGGGTAGTTTGAGGAAGGCGGGTTCGATTAAGGAAGCGTAGGAGGCTAGTGGTGTTTAGGAGGAGATTTCAATGAGTTTTTCTCTCCTAATGAAAGATCCAGAGGGGGTAGGCTTTCCCTTGCTATGAGAAGGTTTTTTGAAATCTTGAATGGATCAGGTGATTTCTAAGTCCCAAAATGCTTTCGTCGAGGGACGTCAGATTCTAGACGTTGTTTGATTACTGTAATAGGTTAGTTGATTCTTCCCTGAGGAGGAAAACGTGCGGTTTGGTTTGTAAACTGGATATTGAAAAAGCTTATGACAGCATTAGATGGGAGTTTCTGAATCAGGTCCTGGGAAGGATGGGATTCGGTAGTCGGTGGTTGACCTGGATAAAATGGTGCATCTCCACAGCTTCTTTCTCGGTACTCATAAACGGCTCTCCTGCTAGTTTCTTTCCAAGTTCCAGGGGTTTAAGACAGGGCGACCCTCTCTCCCCTTATCTATTCGTTGCTCGGTATCGACTCTAAAGTGCTATGATTAATAGAGGCGAGTTGATGGAAACTATCTCTCACATTAGTAGAGTTGCAATCGGGCGTGGGAGAATCATCTATTCCCATCTTCTCTCTGATGATCACGCTTATCTTTGTAAAGGCGTCTTGATCGAAGCTAAAGTTTCATTTGGATTACGTGTGGTTTGAGGTATGGCGGGTTGAAAATTAACTTAGCTGCGAGTATACCGGTTGTAGACTGTTTCTAATCTTGGGGAGATATGGCTCGAGTTAGGAGTACAAGATCGAGTCTTTTCCCGTCCTATTTGGGTCTACCTCTAGGAGCAAAGCCTGAGGCTCTTGGGAGTGCAGGATTCGTCGAAAGATACCGAAAGAGGCCATTGCTTGAAGGTACGAGTATATCTAAGGCGGCGGGATTTAACGCTAATCTGCTGTAATACCTTGTCAGTCTCATTACCTTTCTCTTTTCCGTATGCCTCAAAAAGTGTGCGCCAGACTGGAAAGGATTCAAAGGCAGTTCCTATGGGGAGGGAGCGCCCCTGAAAAGAAAATATCTTTGGTGAGATGGGTCACGGTGTGCTTTGAAAAGAGAAAAGGGGGTATTGGTTTAAAAAGCCTTTCCAAGTTGAACAAGGCCCTGTTGTGTAAATGGAGTTGGAGGTTTGCCAACGACCAAAATGCCTTATGGAGAAAGGTTATTTGCTGTAAATTTGGTGAGTCCATTGGGGGATGGCATGCAGGACCTTAGAGTGGCTGTAGGACTAGTTTATGGAAGGAAATCAGGAAAAGAATGGTTTGTTTTCTTCCAGAACGCGGCCTTTGTTCTTGGGGATGGAGGATCAATTTACGGGCGATATGGTTAGTTATTGGTGGGAGGCCACTGGTGATCGTTCCAGCACTCTTTAATCTAGCCACAAACAAAAGAGGCTTGAGGTTGCGAGACATACGGGATAGGGGGGATGGGTCTTTGAATCTGGCACCTAGAGCTCTTAACGACTGGGAGATTGAAGAGATGACCAGATTCCTTCATACGCTTCATGATCAAAAGCTTCGTCCCACGGGTGCGGACAAGCTTTCTTTGCAGATTGTCAAGGATAGAGGTTTCTCGGTAAAGAGCATGTACAAAGGTGTCGATGTTTCCCCTGCCTTCGTTTTTCCTCACCGGATAGTTTGGAATCCAGTTGTTCCCGAGTGGAGTGTTTGCTTGGAAGTTTGCTTGGGGCAAAGATTCTATTTGGACCAACTAAAGCGCCGATGGTATGTCTTTTGCAAGCGGATGTTTTATGTGTGAAGAGGAAGAGGAGACCATAGACCATCTTCTGATCCATTGCAAATTCGCTAAAATGCTATGGGATCTTTTTTTTTGTCAATTGTCGGAATTAGTTGGGTCTTCCCGCATTCGGTCCTCCACACTCTTCTGGCTTAGCGAGGAGTTCTTTATTGGGTAAAGCCTTGAGAGAAAATTTGGTTTCTCCAGCCAGTTGTGCCTTTTCTGGAATCTATGGAGAGCAAGGAATCAGATGGTGTTTGAGAGCAGAGTCCGTCGCGAAGAATTAAGTTCTTTGTTTCCAATTTGTGGACTTGGGCTAATTTGTTTAGTGGTGTTTATGCACATTACGTTATAGACTTTTTTACTTGGTTGGGGAGTAGGTAGTTTTCTGGTGGTTTCTTGTTTTTTTTGCTGTCGGTGCTTTGGTTCCCTTTTGTTCACGACCTGGGTACTTTTGGGTTCTTTTATTATCTATATAATTTGCTTTTTATCGATAAAAAAAAAAAATGACTTGGTCTTGGGAGATCTTTTGCTCCAGGGAGGTCCTTACCCTCGGAGGAGGTGAATGGAAGATTAATGTGTCGATTTGGGCAAATTTACGGTCTTTGCCAATTACAGGAAGAATCCCAGATTGTAACAAGCGGTCAGAGATGTCTCCCTAGGCGGATCTCGACCCTTCCCCCCGATGCAATTTGGGCGGTGATGGAGTCGAGGCAGGGCCTTTCCCTTTACGGCCCCGAGACACGTGATTGAAGCTTGTGGTTTCAAAGAGATTTTGATAGGGTGGTGGCAAGCCTACGGGTTTCATGGGTCCTTTGGCTTTTATCTTCTTTGCTTGAGTTAAAGAATACGAAAGGAATTCTAAAGGTTTGGAATAAGGGTTGATTTGAGGGCTAGAGTTGAGACGAAAAGAAGGAGGCCTTAAAGTAGGGTGGCTTTGGGATAGTCTTGAGAAGGAATGAGCTAGTTCTCAAGGAAGTGGGGAATGAACTAAGGCCCAGAGTTTAGAGTTGGGTTATCATGGGAGATTTCACGGGAGGCAAATCGAGACCTAGCTAAAAGAAGGGGATAGGAATACGAGGTTCTTTCATAGGATGGCTAACGCACAAAGGAGAAGAAATTGTCTCCAAAACATCAATATCAATGGTAGAAGGTTAGATAAGGAGATTGAGATTAAGGAAGGTCTGGTGGATGCTTTTCAAAATGTGCTTTCGACCAGGCGATTAACGCCCTATAACTACGAAATTTTATTCAAACGAGATTGGGTATGAGGAAGCTACTAGGCTGGAGGAAGCTTTCACAGAGGAAGAGATTTGGATAAGCGATATAAGAGAGCAATGGTGATAAGAACCACGCAGCGATTTCCCTTGGCTTTTGGTCCTTCGGTTGGGACTTTGTGAAGAATGAGGTTAGGCTTTTCAAGGAGTTTCACGAACATAGCAGTTGCTAAAGCTTAAATGCAACCTTTTTGGTTTAGTCCCGAAACAAATGTGGAGGATTTCGGATTTAAGACCAATTAGCCTTGTGGGAGGTTTATACAAGATTTTGACAAAGTGTTATGCTTGGGATTAAGAGGTCATGAACAAAGGTCATTTCAGTCTAAAGTTGCATTTGTAGAGGGGAGATAGATTACGGGCGGTTAATGGCGATTGCTCGATGAGATAGTGGACTCAATCTTGAGGAAAGGAAAGTGACTAGTTTACCAGAAGTGGATATAGAAAATGTCTGGCATCAATTGGGAGTTTGTTTACACCTTTATCGACATAATGGGCTTTGGCAGATGGTGGATGAGTAGGATAAAGTGGTGTATCTCCACAGCTTCTTTCTCGATCCTCATCAATGGCACTCCGATTGGGTTCTTCCAGAGTTTGAGTGGTCTAAGATAGGGTGATCTTCTCTCCCTCTATCTCTTTGTGATTAACATGGAAGCACTCAACAATCTATTAAAGCATGCGGTTGAAGGAAATTTTCTCTTTGGCGGTAGGGTTGTTGATAGGGAGGTGAGGAGTTGGTCATCTCCCACCTCCTCTACGTTGATGATACTCTCCATTTTTGTGAAGTAGACAAAGATCGAGTTGAGTTTTGAGTTGCAAGATTTGATAAATGGTGTTTAAGGAACATAAATATTTAAATAGTGATATCATTCAATAGCAAGGGTGTCAATATGAAAAGTCATCTGAGACTGGATGAATATCATTCCTCCATACCTCAGGCATACCCTGAGTACCATAAGTCGAGATTGGGATGAGTTAGAGTTACAGATCCTTCTCTTAAGTCATTATATTCAAGGTGAGTCGCATGTAAGACCTCTAGCACTTTGTCAAGTCTTCCAATTTATTATTTCTCTCTCTTATGTATGCCTCAGAAAGTTTGTGCTAGATTGGAAAGGATCCAAAGGCAATTTCTCTGGGGAGGCAGGAGCCTTGAGAAGAAGCCACACCTTGTGAATTGGGCCTTGTTTGCCTGAGAGAGAAGAAAAGGGTGCAGGGCCTAGGGCTAGAGGCTTCTGAAATTGAACAAGGCGTTGTTAATAAATGGAGTTGACGGTTTGCTAATGAGAGAGATTCTCACAGGGAAGGATTATCTGTAGTAAATTTGGTGAGACTTCTAGAGAAATTTGGCACACCTATGACATTGAAGTAGCGGTTTTAATTGTTAGTTTATGGAAGGAAATTAGGAAAGAATGACCTTTCTTTTTCCAAAATGCAGCCTTCTTCATAGGTGATGGAAGGAGGGTTAGCTTATGGAAAGATGGCTAGTGTGGAGAGGAGGCGCTATGTTTTGTCTTCCTCTCCAGTGTTAAAGAGGCAATGGTAGCGGGCATGTGGGATCGTGACAGGGGGGAAGGGGGTTGGTCTCCAACCTTTTAAGGTCCCTCAATGATTGAGAGGTAGAAGAGGTGGGAAGATTCCTGTTAACTCTCAACAAACAAAATTTCAGCCCCTTGGGTGAGGACAAGTTACTTTTAGGATGCAGGAGCGATGTTTTCTACGTAAAGCTTATGTACAAGGGTTCTCATTCTTCCGCTCTCCGAGGTTCCTTATGGCTCGGTTGGAATCCCGGTCGTGTGCCTAAAATAGGTTTTTTTCGCTTTGGAAGCTTCTTGAGGACAAGTGCTTACACATTGGATGAAACTAGCGTCGTGGAAGGGACTTGCTAATAGATGCTTTCTACGTGAGGAGGATGAGGAGACTATATAGCATATGTTGATTCATTGCAAAAAGGCCAAGACGCTTTGGGACCTTTTTTTTATGATTGTAAGGACTAGCTGGGTTTTGCCACGTTAAGTTCTTCATACCCTCCTAGCATGGCAAGGAGCTCATGTGGGTAAAAAGTGCAAAACAATCTGGATGACAGCACCCTTGTGCCTTTTCTGGACTTTATGGCGTGAGAGAAATAGGGTGGTGTTTGAGAATTAGGTTACCTTTGCTCAAAGGATTAAAGCCAACTACGAGGCAATTTATTGATTCTTTTCAAAACATCAACTATGGTATAGAACTTTTCTAGAGAGACTTGGAACTAGTCATGGTAATAATGCAATTTGAAATAACAAAAAACTTGAATGATTGCTAGACCACATTATGGACTATTGGAAAATGACAATATTCGTGGCCAGAAAATGGTGACTTATTACCACTGACTAGATCCATAATGTGATTTCTAGAAACTGCTTTCAAGGTTGTTGAACCCATACTAAATAATGTAAGATCCCAACTAAGCCTATTATCATCAAAAAGGTGCAAAATTAAAGTTTGGGCCTTGGGAGAATTCTCCTTTATGCTTTTGATAAACTTTTAAAGGTGGTTTCCACTTGTCTCCATCAACTCTCCTAAGCTTAGGTGACCACTGATGGAGATTTGAAGGCATGATTTAGTGTTAGATTCTTTATATGTGATCCATATGCAATTTGAAAGTGGCTTCGTGTGCCATTTGACAAGATACTTATGATAAACCCTTCATCTAGTTGAACAATTTGGTGGTCAATAACATCTTCAATTTCCTCCTTTGATTGAGAAACTGACAGGAATTGAGCATTTGGGCCACCATTAGATGTTACATCTTCAAGATTACAACATAGGGTGAGGACCTTGATGCCCTTAATTTTTTTTGGTAACTCAAGTTCATAAGCATAGGGATGAAATTGTCTAGAGCACTTTGTGTGGATCAACATCCTTTGGTGATTTCTTTTATATGCTTTAGCATGTCATTTTAAGCCTTAACTTTACCGCAAGCATATCTCCTTTGTTAAAATTAGCGAACTTTCTTTTAAATCAGCATGTGCCTTATATTTCTCGTTCTTGAGAACAATCTTCCTTCGAACATCATCACTTAAATCATATATATGTTTATTAGAAACATTGGTTTCAATACTTGGTTTTGCCTCAATTGGTAGTAATGAAACTAAATCAATAGGCTTTTAGGAAGCCAGTGAATCACGATATCTATGGGGCTGTAACTTGTAGACTTATTTACTAAATTGTTGTATGCAAACTCAGCCATTGGAAGGGTGTGATCCTAATTAGTAACATGTTCTCTAACTAGGTAGCAAAATAGATCACTTAAACTTGTTTAACGTCTATTGGTTTGTCAGTTTAAAGGTGGAAAGTAGGAGAAAATTTCAACTTTATGTTCAACATCTTCCATAAGCCCAGATGCAAGTCTTTGTAGAAGTATCTCATTAGGACAATCAAGATAAATGGAGATTAGGTAATTAAGGAATTAGAGGTTGCAACAAAGATTGTTTACTGCATTTTTTATAAGTAAGATTGTTTACCGCTTTAAGTTGCTATTATCAACGCTTGTCGAGGAGTGGAGACCTACCACAGATGGCTTGCTTTTTAAGTTGTTGAGTACTGAGAATGCGATCATTTTTTTTTTTTTTTTTATAAAGTAAAAATATGGAAAGAACCAAAAAGTTAGTCTGAAAGAAGAGGGCAAAGTTCCTTTGGCGCGGGAAGGAAGCCCTTAATTTATTAGAACCCACCCAAATCAATAAAGCCAAGCTATAGATAAAGAACCATCTATTATAGTTGTTTAAGACTTTTAGTTTCTAACCATAGGAGTCCTATGCGAGAAAAAAGACTTTTCATTAAAAACTGCCTATTCCTCACCTTCAAATTGTCCAAAATAGCGAAGAGGACTTTGCTTGGCATATTTTCTTCAGTTTTTAGAAGAGGCGTTCACATAAAGGGCCTTTGAGGCCTTAAGGACTTGAATGGGGATCTGACTCTAGGTACTTGATGTTCTTTCCTAGACTTTTGGCAAGATTGCTAGGAGTTGGTGAAGAAGGAGAAAATGAGCTTTTTGGATAATTTTTTGAAAGGGAAAACCTTGTGAAGAGATTATACTCCGTCTTTGAGGTGTTGATTTTGAAAAAGGGTGGGGCTCTTAGCAAACAAATGCTTTCTCTATGAAAAAGAGGAGGAGACGGTTGGTTGATCATTTGTTAGTCCATTGTTCACAGACCAGAGTGATTTAGGATCTCCTCTTAGCTATTGTTGGTGTCAAATGGGTATTCTCATTGTCCATTAGAGAGACCATCCTCTCTTGGGGAGGCTCTTTTGTGGGGAAGAAGGGTAAAAAGCTTGGATGGCAGCCCCTCTAAGCGTTTTCTGGACCATCTGGCATGAAAGGAACTATATCGCTTTTGAAAATAAAGACTTATCAGTTCAAAGGATGAAAACCTCCTTTATTTGTAATCTATGGTCTTGGTCAAATGTACACATTGTTGAAAGGCCTAGATCCTTGGTTGATTTCTTAACTTGGATGAGATGTAGTTAAGGAATGGTGGGTATAGTCTTTTGAGGGCTGGTGGGTTTTTGTTTTGCTTATCTTTCTTCTCTTCTTTTGTCCCTTAATGGGACTCTTGTATACCACTGTATACCTGTAGGCCCCCTTTGGGTTTCTTCCTATTGAATATATATGCTTTTACTCATCAAAAAAAAAATTCTAGCCTAAGTCCCAACTAATAGTTGAAGAAAATGATAGGAGAACTGGTGTTGGATTTTCATAATGCGTTTGTGGAAGACATATATAATAATAATAATAATAATAATAATAACAAGGCGAGATCATAGATCTAATGCATAAATTAGAGATATAGAAAGGTTATGACCATGTAAATAGGCTCTTGTATCCCATGTATCTTCTTTGTTCTTTTGCTCTTATGTATAAAAAAAAGACCATGTAAATAGGAGTTCTCTTTTGGAGGTGATGGGATGATGATAATAATAATAATAATAATAATAATAATAATTGTTCTTTTGCTCTTATCTATAAAAAAAAAAGAGACCATGTAAATAGGAGTTCTCTTTTGGAGGTGATGGGATGATGGTAATAATAATAATAATAATGACAACGACAAAACAACAACAATAATGTTTCCTTATTGCTCAAGAAACCATAGATTTAAAATTGTGCATAATTAGACATATAGAAAGGTTATGACCATGCCAAATAAAGTTCTCTTTTGGAGGTGAATGGGAATAATGGGCTTGATCAGAAATGGGTGGATCTGAGGATTGCATTTTCTGCTTCTTTTCAGTCTTGGTAAATGAGATTGGAGCAAGGGGTCCCCTTATCTCCTTAACTTTTGTGTTGGTTATGGAAGCTTTAAGCTCTCTTTTGAAACGATTGATGGAAAGTGGTTTCATCTCATGATTTAGGGTGGGAGAGGGAGGTAGAGGAAGTGTTCAAATTTCTCACCTCTTATTTGCAGGTGAAACTCTTCTTTTAGTAATCCTTGTCGAGATCAATTCACTTATTTAGCATAGTTTTAGCACAGTTTGAGGCGTCATTAAGTTTGAAGATTCATTTGAACCAGAGGGGACTTATTTTACTTTATTTTATTATTATTATGATTATTATTATTATTATTTTGATAAGTAAGAAAGAGTGGACTTTATCGAGATAGTAGATATTGTCTTCTTTTTGTCATCCTTGCCTTAGATAAGTCAAACAACTCAAGTGTTTGCCAATCAATATTGACCACCTTCTCTATAGCTCCACAATTCTCTTCAAATGTTCATTAGACCATAAGTGAGAGAACAAACTCCTGGTCGAACCACCTTCTTCTAAATTTCCTCAGTGTCTGTATAATTTCTCAGGGACACCACCTTCTCAGTTGGACTATGTATCCTTCCTTAATCTTGAAGAACCCCAACTCCCAAAGAAAGGAAGCTTTCTCCACTTTTCTACAAAAAGTAATCCTTCTCCAGCTATGAGTCACTACACCTTTTTGACCTAAGAGTTTCACTGCAGCCCAACCACTCTCGACCAATTAACAATAGATGTTTCAGTGCTTGCAAATCTTCTCTCATCCATATCCTTATATGGAATGATGCCTCGTCTCCTCGATCCTTCCTTGATTACTCTTGCATAGAAGTTGGTTCAAAGGAACCACTTTTTGCATTTTATTATTTCATCCTTTTCCTTTCATAGCCACTACCTCCTGTGGGGGCTACCAACAACAAAGAAATCATGTAAAGTGATCGATCTCAACCTGTGTCTTTCTAACCCTCAGGTATAACGAGAAAAGTTGTGTTTCTATTATGAGCGAACTCTAAAAGACTAACAAACTTGCCATTATGGTTGAAACTCATCTCCATCAAGTGAACTCTGGTTTTTCCATGGCATTTTTTTTGTTGGAAGCTCCTTAAAGCTCTTCAACTCAATGTGGTATTCTCAGATGTTCAAGTAACCATCTAGCCTTTTCCTCCTCAAGACCGAAAGAAAAAACAAAGCCCTTGCTTTGCTTTATAAGCGAAAACCAAGTACCTCCACACACATCTTCAAACCTGACATGGAAAGTCTTCCTTTTCTAGGCGGGACCTCATTCGTTCCTTTAGAACTCTAGTTTTTCCTTAATAATTGGGCAAAGAGATCGTTGTGTTATGTGTTTGAGGAATAGTTGGCAAAATCTGATTTTGGGTGTTTGATTTTTGCATTCCAAACAAGATCAATTGTGGTTGATAATGATGTTGAGTTGCACATCGCTTAAAAATGGAAGAGGTTCATAGACGTGTAAGGTTGACATGGCAAATGTGTGTGCAGTAAGCATTTTGTATGTATGTATGTATGTATGTATTTGTCATATAAACTGCTTAGGTAATCTAGAGTGAGGATTCAGAAACTTTTGGTGCCTTATCCAAGAGTGAATTTGAACGGCCTTTTCAGAGATGATTGGTATTTAAAGCACTGTTGATTCCAGTTTTTGTTTAACTTAGTAAAATGGGAGTTAGGTGGACTGTAAGGTATTTGAAGTTTAAAAAAACAATATTATCAGATTTTGATGGTTTCTTTGTTTGAATATAACAATAGATGGAGCTTGCCACAAGTATCAAGAACGGGTAAAGAGATGGACGAATGACAGGTTTGTTTTCAGCTTTTATTTGAGCATTTTATGAATGTTGCAATGAAATCTGAGTGCTCAGAGGGTGTTGTAGAGAGTATTTGGATGGAGTCTGCTTTACATTTGCAATTTACAAATGGTTGGTAACCCAACCTATGTTAGCTGGACATTGTCAGGTTTAGATTATTTTTTGGCTTTAATTTCATTTATGTAGTATAACTATAACCGCTATCAATTATGGATTAGAAAATAGATTTCAATTTGGGTTCCTGGAGGATATTCATCATTAATAAGAGTTGCAATGAAGAAGTTTTGATTTTGAAGGATTGATGTGGGTGGATTTAGTTTTTAAGATTTTTATATCATGACTCTTGGACTTGCAAGCATGGATATTAAGTGACCATACCGATGAATGCCTTATTCTAAGAATACAAAATAAACATTTAATATTAGCTTTTTATCATATTCTGGTTCAAGCAGAGACAAATCTATCTTTCTATTGGGTTTAGTATGATATTTTTATTTTCATCTTCATCGAATCCTCATTTTTCTCCCTCTTTCCCTTGTTTCCAGAAATGGACATTTCTGTGGAAAACCTTTCCCAGCTGCTAGCATGCTTGCCTGCCCATATTGGGTTTTACAAGGTCAGATAAATCAAATTCTGCACACTAATTTAGTGAAAGTAAAAGGGTGAAAAGAAGAAAGAAAGAAAGAAAGAATGTTTTTTTTTTTTTACTTAATTCTGAATGGAATGGAATGGAACTTTTGTTCTAAATAGTATTAAATATAATAATTGGTTAATTTTTTGAATACTTTAGTAGTTTTTATTTAGAGTATTAAGTTTTGTTTTTGTTATATGCTAAAAGTTACCATCATCTTTACATCCAAACTCTTAAAAAAGGTTTATTCAAAACATTAGGTGCCTAGGTATAAGCAAGCATTTGATCTTGACCTCCACATCGGAAAATAAAAAGCTCTCTATTATTAGCACTCGTCACTCAACCAAACCACTAGAGAATTGCACAATTCAGTTGAACTTTGTCAAAAATATACACCCTTGCCGAACGTCCAAATTAGGCGGTTCAAAGGACTTTCCAACGATGGAGGTAGAGTAGTTAAAGTTTTAAAACATTGATAACAATTGAACTAACTAACTTGTACTAGGCTTTTGTTCGATTGTTGGTTGGTTTGGACGTCGGACCTCCAAATCCGATTTGTTTTAATGGGACATTCCAAACCGAATTGAACTAACTTGTTTAAGGCTCTGTTCAGGGGCTTCCAACAATGACTTTTAATGGATGATACTTTACTAGAAGAGATCACCTAAAACATACAAATTTATTTAAGAAAGAAAAAGTGAAAAAACATTAGAAAAATAGAAAATGAAATTCATTTATCCAAAAAAAAAAAAAAAAATTTACTTTCACTTGTTCGAATTTTCGTGAATTTGAAAATTAGATAACTTTATTTTCTTTTATATAATAAACAATGTGAGGTATATTTTTTATAGAAAACTTTTGAAAATATGAACCTTAAGGAAATCTTAAATTTTTTTTTTTTTCGATCGACTAAATGATATAAACGTATATATATGAAAAAAAGAGCACATGGTGCTCTAAGAGTACAAAGAAAGGAGCAAAGGAAATAAAGACTCCCGCTCCACCTATACCCCATCCAAGACAAAAAACCCACCAACGAATCTATGTTTCAACACTATGCAACTTAGCCCACGACCATAAGGATAACAAAAGATTTCATCTGTGGCGGAGGAGCTTCATTCTCAGCTCCACCCTATTCCTTTCCATCTGACGTCAGAAAATACAAAGAGGCACGCCAACCAAACTCTTTTAAGTTTTTTAAGCCATTGCCTTTCATGCAAATTTGAAAATAGATGACCATTTCCTTTCTATATTAAAAAAAAATTACTTTTATGAAAACTTTGAGCACATAGAACTTTATGTTTATTTAATTGTTTTTCAAATAACAATGAATGAAAAAATGCTTAATTTCTTTGGTTTTAATTAATTTTGTTAGGCATTTATTCACTTTGCATTATATGTAGTGTTATTTCTCCTGTAATTTTGTCCTATCTCAGTTTTTAGAGCGTTGAAAGTTTAAAAATTCTAATATGGTAGAATTAAAGTTGAAATTGACAAAGAATGTGCAAATGTAGAGAATGAAAATGATATATATATATAGATAGATAGATAGATAGATGATAGTCATCCAATTTTGCTTTACTTCACCCAACTGTTATATTTTTATCTACTCTAATTAAGATCCATAATATTTTGGTTGATATTTAAAGCCAGGAATCTTGTTGTCCTATTTTTCCTTTCAGAATCTGCGGGTTCTATCATATTCCCTAAATCTTTTATTGTAAAATTCTGAAACAAAAGATTTCTACGAGTCTATTCTGGTTTACCATTCTGAAGATGTGGCTTAATTCTGCCTTTTGTCCCTAGGTTCCTTTCTCTTATGTAGTAGTATGATATACTCATGGGTGAGGTTTTGATTGCATGTTCACCTTCTTTTAATTCAGCTTGCTGATTAAGTCTTAATTTAGTTTGGTTGAGTTCATTGATAAGTCAGGCCAACTGCTCTGAACCATTGAGCAATAGATGGGTGAAGTCCATATTAAAGACTAACAGCTGCCTTTTTCTTTTTGGATAAGTGACAGCTGCTTTGATGATATAACTGGTAGCCCCAAATTCTCAGTTCAGTTAGCTGTTTTTTAAAATGATCAATTTGAGCAAACTGCAGCTCCAAGCACTCAAATTCACTACCTTCCTTATAATAATAATAATAAGATAGAGATGTCCAATCAAAGAAAAGAAATGAGTCTACAATTTCTATTTTACTCACAAACAATGCAAAACAAAGTAGCTTCAAACACACCATCATATTTGTTTTCATTGTCATTGTGTTTGGTGTTTCCAGGGAGTTTTACCTTGAGAGGTGAGGTGAATACAGTAGTTAGTTGCATGATAGTACTATATAGCCTATAAAAGAGCGGGAGGAAAGCGGCAGCATCCAGAATGGTCATGCTATTGTATTTAGGACAACAGAATAAACAATAACCTGAGCTTTTATGCAGTGTTGCTGGAACTGGGGTTTTAAATGTTTTCTCGAGTATCCTTATTTGGTTGAATGATAAGCGAGGATGAGGATGGACCTTCATTACCTTCACATGTGGTGTCCTTTGTCTTTGCCCCAGGGTTGCACATTAACAAAGCCAATTCCATTCTTTTAGCACTTCTAATACTACACATACTGTATGCCCATCCCCATCAGAAAACAATGCAGCACTCACATCTGTATGCTGATAAGCAGTATGCAAGTGAGCCTTGTGACCATCATGCATTGTTCTTTCTGTTTTATTTCTTTAAAATAATTATTGTGTTAACAAATTAGATTGCAAGATGAAAATTACCAACAGAGTAGTAGATGCATGCATGCAGTCTATCAAAAAAACAGGAAAGAACTAAGAAGAATAGATCACAAAGAAACACAATTTGCTGGATCCCAGTCAGATCCTTGCAGAAATCATAAGATCTGATTGCATGTGATTCACACATATATTTGTTTGAAAGCACAAACACGCTTCCAGCTGGCCAGTCATGTAGGGGAACTCTCAATTATCTCTTCGAGGAGGTGAGGTGGGGTGGGGTTCTTTCCCTCGTCGTCACACGTAGCTTCAAAGTCGATGACCACAAAATACTGGACATCTTGAGAGAAAGTATTGAATGAATGGATGGGGCATACAGAAATTGATTGTCCATGGGAAAAGAATAATATTGGCTCTCAAAAGCATTCAATTGGCACTGCTGCAGCAGACCTTTTGAGAGTCCGACCATGAACGAAAATCACTCTGATAAATAGGGCTTGTTGTGAAACTCATTTGAAGGTTTGAGAGACTCACTGCTAATTAAAAGAACATACATTCTGGTTCTACACTATCCCCACCCACCTGCATGAACACCAGTTTCATCCTTCAGCTCAGAGAAACCTTCAATTGGATTCCCTTTACCTGGTATTGTTTTTAAGGGAATCTCTTGCTCTGGAGGCGTTTCACTGATGCCTCACAGTTCCTTTACATGGTTTCTGCAATCAAAAAAGCACAAAGCAGCAATAAACGACCATATGATGATAGAAGAATATATGTAACAAACCAAAATTAACCATAGCACACAAATCAAGGCATTCAACCTTTTTTTTTTTTTTTTATTGGCAAAGATTATATACTAAAAAAAAGAAGAGAAAAGTCTGCAGAAGAAGGAAATTTTGCGGTTGCTGTTGCAGCAGCCTGCTACAACGAAGGTCTAACCGTTGCAGCGGGTGAGCTAGCCGCTGTAGCGGAAGAGCTACCCGCTGCAACGTCCAGAGGAGCATATTGAAGGAACTCCGGCTCGCTACAGTGAGCCACAGCCCGCTGCAACGTCCAGAGAGGGTGTTTTTGGCATGTCAACGGTCACCCGCTACAGCGGACAACGTAACCCCGCTGGCGAACAACGTAACTGCTACAGTGGGGATGAGAGGCCCTGGCCCGTAACATGTGAATGTGGGTGGAACGAAGAGGGGTTATATAAATGGAGACTAAAGGGTGCAAGAGGCCGGAAGGAGTTCGAGAGGCGACAAGGGGTTCGAGCACGGAGGTGCAGGGATCGGAAGAAGGACGAAGGATAACTTCGGATCGGCGTTGTGCATACTGGCGAGATGGGTTGATATAACTACTTAGGGATTTTTAACTTTAAAAATCTAGTCACTTGAGAATCATTATGAACATCCTTTGAGAAAATGGTAACATATTCGACTTGTCTCGAGTCGAAATGAAACTTTTAAGATTCGCTAGATTTAGAGGCAATTGGGGCCAAGTCAGTTTGTCGTCAGAATCTAGAAGAATTTTAGAACCGCGAGCAATTACGGTAATTTATTATTATTATTATCGTTTTACTTGAATTTTGAAATTTACAATTTTTCCCGAGTTTTATCTTTATAAAATCTTTAATTTCCATAAGTTTCCAATTTCTATAACTATGTTTTATAATCTAAATTTATAGAATCTTCCAATTTCCGAAATTTCAATTTATATAATTTTAAGAACATAAAATAAGTGCTTTCATAAAATATTTTAATCTTTTATATTTGCTTGTTTTTTTTTTAAATGTATGAAATATTTAGAATGATTCAAAATAGATAACTGTGTATTAGAATATTTATAAATATAATAAAATTAAAATTTTGTTAAAATATTTTACAATTTCAATATAACTCTACTTTTAAAAATATTATAGAATAATATTTAGAAATTGTTATATAAATTATTTAATATGTATTTAAACCAGTTTACCAAAACACCATGTTTCTTCAAAAAAAAATTGAAATAATATTTGTTTGTGACATCCTTAGAAAATCCCCAATTTACGAAAAATGGTAAAATGATAATTTTTAGTCAAAGCCCGGAATTTTAAGATCGGGATGGCGAAGCGAACGTGGGTTGGAATCGATCTCGTAATCTAGTTATCACGTAGAATTTGGTCGGTGCGAGGAGCAACTGGAATTCCGCGTTTTTGAGAGGCGAAGACGAGTGTAGTGCGAGCGCTGGCATGAAGTGGAAGGTGGCTCACGGTGTGCCACGTCTTCGAAGTCTGGGTAGATCAAATAGGAAACCAAATTAGGGCCTGGACATGTGGCATCTCCTAAGTGGATGAAAATCCGTTATTATGGATAAGGTGTGTCACGAGTCGGCCGTGGAAGGTCGACATGTGACAAGTGAGTGGACAAAAGGGGAATAAAATAAAAAGAAAAAGAACAACTTCTCCTTCTTTTGGCTTGGTATCCAACAGTGAGGGGAGAAGAATTGATTTTAGAGAAAGAAAACACGACTTCTTCTCTAGATTTCAGTGATCGGTTTGTCGGTTCCGACGAGCGAGAAGGAAAACCACGGCTGCGAAATTTGCAGCGTGGTGCCGGTTTGAGGAAGTTCGGTGACCCGGGAGAGTAGGGATCTTTTCCTACTTGGTTTATTTTCGGCTTAAGAGCCATTAAAATGGTTAGGATGGTAAGAGGCCATGAGTGGCCGTTTGGTCAGTCCCAAAAATTGGGACTAAATGCTGAAAAATTTTGAGACCTATTTTGGACAGTCCCGGACTGATCTCGGACTGAAAATGGCCCTTGTGTATATATATGTGTGTTATATTTGTGTTTGTGCTTGATATTTGAATAGCATTACAGAGTGTGGTTTTAAGGTGTTGTGAGGTCGGAAATTGCCATTGATTTCGATTTCAAAGAAGTGGGCAGTCTTGATGGAAGGGCTGTCCATGGACAGCCCGCGTCTTGTTGAGAATTTGTTAAAGCGGTCACGGGTTGATGGTTAATTTGGTATCCATGTGTGTTGTTTGCATAATATTGCTTAAAATGGACATGCGAAAGAATTGTTAATGCTTGGCAATTTAATGTGTTAACATGATGTTTGAATTATATGAAATAATTGTGTGAGCCATTGGAATTAGATATGAATTGGCATCATTGAATTCATGTACCCGTTGACATCAGCGATCGAATTAGTGTGGGGTACACGGTATGGTTGTGTGCTTGGTAGATGTGGGGTTGAGTTTGTCTTTGGGACTACGTCCAATAAAGACTCATAGATCAAATTATAAAATAAGAAATAATTAATGTGTGTCGGGCATCCTTGGAACTCGAGTGTAGGAGACCCGTGGTATTATCCGAAAAGTCCTGCTTGGGTGTGAGAGACCCGCGGTACTATCCGAAAATTTCTGTATGAGTGTTAGAGACATGATTATGTCAGAAAAGTTCTATTACTAGAGAAAACACCTGAGTCATGTTCATCACTTAGACCTAGAGTTGAGTGATGGGAATTAGGGATTGACTCGGGATGGTTACCCATTGGCAGAATTGCAGCGGGTGTTGGTGGTAAACAAGGCTCGATCAGTTGGAGTGTCATTGTCCTCACGGAACGGCCCGATTTTCCGCAGCAAGCGTAGGCATGTGTGAGGAGTGATGGTGACTCGGGGTATGGGCATGGAAAACATTTTCATGCATGATATAAATCATTCCATGTATGCATTGTGAATTGTATGCAATGTGAATGTTGTGATGTACCATTGCATGTGCATTTTAGGTGGGGAGTAGCCCTCGTACGGAATTCAGTAGTAGGCGTTCTCGCGTCATTAGGATCCCCCCTTTCGGGATATTCGGGCGAGATGGCTCCTTAGAGTAGGGATTATGGGACGGAGTCGGTTTGTGGCAGCCCAGTTCACGTTTTGTGTATATATTAGAACTGACTTGTTTAATATATTCTTTGTATTAAGAGTGTAATTAACTCTTGAACTATTGTAATATAGCTGGTAAAATTTTTGGTGAGTATTGATGTATGGGGCCAACGTGGCCATTTTTACTCATGTATGGGTCTCATGATATGAGACACAGGTTTCCGCAAGTTGAAGGTGGTCAACGGGACACCACGGGATCGGGGCATCACATTGTTACCCACTCAAACACGATTTATTTATATGAAAACATAAAAATTCTTATTAGAAAAATGATATTTGAAACTAAATCCCAAGCGTTATAATTTATTTTGGAAGACTTTTTAAAATATAAACTCATCAAAATAAAAAGTTATTGAAAAATAGTTATCAATCCATCATTTATTTCATAAATTATAATATATTCACCATTATTCTTTGTGTTTTAAAACAGCTCTTAAAAATAAATTATCCCTAACATTTTTTTTTTCAAAATTTTCAATCTTTATATAAATTTTAAAATAATTATAAAACCGTCGTCAAAACAATAAAATATGTTCTAAAAATCACAAATTCTCCAAATAGGTTATTAAAAAAAAATTTCAAGAGTTTCTAAGTAAAATTAGAATGAACCCTCTCTAATTTTTCTCTCATCTTATTCTCTTCTAACCCATTTTCTTCAAGCAAGAGGGGTGATTTTTTTAACCATTTTAACTTAAAATTACCCTTATGTATCTCATTCTTTCATTTCCCCGCGCAATAAAGTTGTTCTTCTTTATAAATCTCTTATTTATTTTGTTTTTTCATGTTTTTGTCTGTCTTATTGTGGTGTGTTATTTTGTATTGGCTTTTGTCGGCTTGCTACTATAAGACCCGGGAAAAATACAATTTTTCGGATGAAGGGTAAAATAGTAATTTCGGTTGAAAACCGAAAATTTTCTAGATCTCGAATGACAAAACAAATTTCACCATTGAATTTGTCTCGCTAGCAAATTTCGTTGAATTCCGAGATAGTCGAAATTTCATCCTTTTCGAAGCACAAGGTGTCGAGTGACACTTGGCATGATGCCACATGGCACCATGAGCTGGTGCCACATTGCACCATGGAGGATCACCACTTTTAAATGCCGATAAGATGAAGAAAAAATTTTTGTCTCATAGTTTTGTCATCAAACTTTGAAAATTTTGTTTTCAAAAATGATCGTTTTCTTTTCTTCATGAAAAATAAGAATAAATCAATACAATATAATTAAAATCGTTTAGAAATTATATATTTTTAATATTTGTATACCAGCTTATTCTTTTACCATTAAGTTAAGGTGCATACAACCAACGGTGAGAGTCTATTTCTTCATCCGAGGATCATAAAAATTACAGATTTTGATCGAAATTCATAGATTTCTGCTACCAGTGGATTTTCGCGCGATACCATGGCAATCCCCACCTAGCCAAGTTTCAAGGACATCTTTTGGGACTTTTGAAAACTCAATTTTGAAAATTTCACTTACCCTCCATCATTTTTGTCTGATTATTATAAAAATGATTTTGTTTTTTGTTTTCTTCCAAATTCACATAAAATGGATAAGAGGCATTTTGTCCTAAAATGGGGTTATTTTGATAGAAAAATGATATATACAGTTTAAAATGATATTTAATAAAAATTTCCTTTGCGCTCTATCTCAAAATTGTTTGATTAGAGAGTCTTCGTTGATAGGTATGTTTCTTGTACAAAAAATAGATTAGTTTTTCTTTAGATACATGTAAAATGTTGTTTTAATCTTTTATCTGTTTTCTTTGAAACCAAGGAGTAAGTTCAGGTTTTTCTTTAACCTTTTAATATGCCATGTATTGTTTAATGTTTGAACCTTGGATTTCATTTTTTAATAAAAATAATAATTAGGAGCATTATTTTGCAATGACAGAAAAATGAATTGGCTTAATTTTATTATGATATTAAGGTGAATATATTATGATTTTACAGTTATATGATAAAACAAGATTATATATATATATATATATATATATATATTTTGATAGGTAAGGGAGCATTTGTTTATTTAAATGTTGAATATAGAAAACTAACTTTTATATGGCAGATACTAAATAAAGCAATAGTATTAAGTATGAAGTTATTTGTTTTTTAATATTGTATTTCTATTAATTATTAAGTAATTTGTTTTTATAGCTAAAGTAACATCTTACTTATATCTAGAAAACAATTTGTTTAACTTTATTCTTATAATAAAAAAATATTTATATAATATATGTATAGCATCTTAACATATTAATAAAAAAAAAAAAAATAAAAATGATAAAATTATTATTATTATTGTTCAAAAATTATTATTATATTTATCTATTTATATAATTAAAATAGAATATATAAATTAATAATTAAAAATAGATTGAAGATAGTTGTTCTATTGATTTTAAGAAATATTATGTGTGGATTTTGAGACCTTTTAGAATATTTTGGAAAGATTATAAAATATTTTTAGGAAGATTTTAGAAATATACATTTTCCTTTTCCAAATATGGCTTTTTCTAAATAGAAGAAGCCAACTATATTTTAGGAAGATTTTAAAATATACAAATTTTCTTTTTAAATATGGCTTTTTCTAAATAGAAAAAGCCAACTATATTTTAGGAAGAATTGGCTTAGAAAATTTTAAAAATTTTGGCTTACTAATATATATATATTTCTATACACATTAAAATATATAGTGAAATTTTTATTTAATAATGTAAATAAAAATCAAATAAATTTAATTTTGTAATAATAGTTATTTGAATTGAATATTTATTGGAAATAAGCATAATCATACTTAAAAGAAATATAAATATATTTTCTTCACCAGAATATATTTTAAAAACCATTATAAATATTAACTTTCCTCTCTTTTGTCTCAGTATTATCTCTCATAAACCATGCATACTCGTTTCTTTCTCTCTATAAATGAGCCCCTCACCCTCCTCTTTATCTACTTTCTCCCCCTCGGCTTAGCACTTTTCTCTCTCTTTCATACTCTCTCTTCGATAGAAACCGACAACCTACTCTTACAACACCCCTTTATCATTAGACTGATTTCTCCGGTACTAACCATAGAGGTGGATACGAGTCTCTTCAAAACCCCAACCCTTGGTAAGTTCAATAATCTATGTCTTAATCGTATTTTGTTTATGTCTGACATTAGTTACTGAGAATTCATTGTTGAGAAATATTAAGGTAAATTTGTTTTTTTATTTAATGTTAGACCTAACTTTTTGAACATCTTAAGCGGAAATCTTGTAGTATTATGTATTAAGTTATTTGTTTTTTAATATTAGGTAGTGAGTAGGGATGATAATGGGGTGGATTATTTCGGATTCCGTCCCGCTCCACTCTTAATGGGACGGGTTTTGTTTAACTGTAATCGGGTTTTTAGCGGATTTGGGTTTATTTTCTCAAATTCGATACGAGTTTGGGGAGGGTTCAGGTATTGTTACTCCCACCCTGCCTCGATTATATTTAAAAATTTTTATTTTATTTTATTTTATACTTTAATATAAATAATAATAATAATAATAATAATAATAATTATTATTATTATTATTAGAATGTTTTAATAAATAATTTATAAAAAATGTAATATTTTATTTTTTATGAAATATATTAATTTTAATATAATACAAATAAAAAGATAAATATAAAAAAATTAAAAAATAAAAATAAAAACAAATATTGATTGATTGGTATAAGCATCCTCTATTACTGTGATAGAGACGTGCAAACTGTTCCATGATTCTTCCCTATGGAATGCAAATATTGCAGTCCAGAAAATACATAATTGTAAAATGAAAAGTTACTCTAAATATTAGGGAGAAGAAAGAATTTATATTACAGTTATTTTATATATATATAGGTTAGAATGGCTTTATCATGAAAAGCAAAAAAGCAAAATCCACATCATCTATTATTGACTAAAATAGATCTACAGTTAATGATTATGCTGACGCCCCAAATTTCGGGAATCTTTTTTTTTTTTTTCATATGCCTCATGTCGGTATAAAAGCTGGCCTTTTTATTACAAAAGGCATATGAGCCTTGTATATTTTCTTCTGATTACACAAATCTTTATAATGTTCTGAGTTTGATGCGTAAATGAAATCACGACCCGCCATGTCAAGTAATAGAAGTCATAATCGTATTTCACCTTGTAAGTATGAAAAACTGTTTTCGAAACAAAGATATTTGTTTTAGAAAACTCGTTGGACAATCTCCGACATTGAAAGTTATTGGTCAACCCTCCGATATAATTAATGGACATACTCTGATAAATAATTTTATAGATTATTTCTCGGAGTATATTGTAGTGGACGTACTCGATAAATAGTTTGTGGACAATACTCCAGAGTATATTGTAGTGGGCATCTCCGATAAATATTTGTTAGTCAACCCTCCGATATAATTTTCCAAAAATCCATGTCATGCACTTATACCTCTTATTCATTTGGGTAATCAGATGTATGAAATGCGAAATCTTCATTTTAAATGCAGTTCTTAATA
Source organism: Tetrastigma voinierianum (assembly GCA_016808115.1). Taxonomy (NCBI): domain Eukaryota; kingdom Viridiplantae; phylum Streptophyta; class Magnoliopsida; order Vitales; family Vitaceae; genus Tetrastigma; species Tetrastigma voinierianum. The sequence continues at coordinate 153,385 of JAEQBH010005159.1, read as the reverse complement.
TATCATATACGCATACACTAACATAATTTACACACAACCAACAAGTTATTCAACATGTCATTCCATACTCAAGTGATTAGTACACTTAGTGCAAAAATAAATTTTTTAGAAAATACGTGAGCACAACATGCCACTAATAGGAACATGATCAGATTTTAGACTCGGAGAGCTTTCCATAGAGTCCAAGAACACCCAAAACGGAGCTCGAACGAAGAAGTTATGGCCGTCCAAAGTTGGAGGTCTCACATGAATAGCCAACCCTAGCCGGCCCTACACACTTGGTACAAAACATAGATTTTAGAAAATTTAAAATCACCTAATGTCCTCCATAGGCACATGGCTAGAATCTTTACTCAATGGGATTTCCATAGAGTCCAAGAACACCCGAAACGGAGTTCGGACGAAGAAGTTATGGCCTTCAAAAGTTGGAGGTCTCACATGAATAGTCAACCCTAACCGACCCTGAACACTTGGTGCAAAACATAGATTTCAGAAAATTTACAATCACCCACTGTCCTCCATAGGCACATGGATAGAATCTTGACTCAATAGGATTTTCATAGAGTCAAGAACACCAGAAATGGAGTTCGAACGAAAAAGTTATGGTCGTTCGAAGTTAGAGGTCTTACATGAATAGTCGGCCCTAGCCGGCCCTATACACTTGGTGAAAAACATATATTTCAGAACAGTTACAGTCAATCACTTCACTCCACAGGCACATGGATAGAATCTTGACTCAATGGGCTTTCCATAGAGTCCAAGAACACCCAGAACGGAGTTCGGACGAAGAAGTTATGGTCGTTCAAAGTTGGAGGCCTCACCTAGCCGGCTAGTCTTTCCACTTAGACTGTCCAGAGTAAACGGACCATAACATGAGCTATAGAGGTTCGAGTTTGATAATTAAAAAGCCTAACATCAAGTTCACTGATGTGGCTACAGTTTACCTGAAGGACACATGGCCAAATTCCCTTTGTTTCCACCGAGAAAACTAGTTCTAAGAATCCGACCAATGCTTACTGGTTAAAATAGGATAGCTTCCCATGGTTCAAAATGCAACCAAACATTCCCCTTTAGGGCAAAACACAATCACACAGCCCTTAGGGTAGAAAGTAAGCAAAGAAATGCGAAGACTACCTCTGCAGGATTTTGCTTCGGAAACTCCGCTGTTTCCGATCTCTACTTGAAATTCTTTGCTCGGGGAAGCACTTTTCTTCTTACTTCACCGGGAACCGCCGGTCCGATCGCTAGAAAACCTAGAGATAAGGTGGAGCTTCTTTCTCTAAGCTTTCTCTCCCTCTTTTCTGTTTCTCCTCCCTCCCCTTCCATCCCATCGGTTGGTCCAAGACCGTCCAAGTTGGAGAGTACTTTTGGCTTGCCGCTGCTGCGAGGTGTCGGCCTCAAATCGGCCGAAGTTACCTCTAGCGACTAGAAATTCTGTGGAAGCGAGCGTGTTCTTTGAAAACTCCTATAAAGTTTTCTTTTTCCAACTTATAGTTTCTAAAATCTCAGCAGCATATCCATTTGCAGCAAGGACATATTCAAATCACGTATACCTGATTCACATTTCTAAACATGGCAACCAACAACGTTCTTCAGAGCCTGGGGCTATTACAGTTCTAAACCTATGTACATACATATGCTCCATTATACAAATTCAAAGTATTTCCTTACAAAATATTATTAATAACAACACTGATACAAATGTCAGGAGAATCCTACTATGCTCCAGCGTCCGGAGTGCCTGTACTTGGAAAATAGTTTTAAAATAGGAAAATAATGAGCTAAATGAGCTCAGTGAGTGTATGCTTTATAAAATGTTTGCTTTTTCTGAAAACATCTCAAAAGCGTAAAACTCTCTTTACGGGATATTTTCCAACCTTGCTATTTAAAGTTCTAAAACTTTCTATACTTGCTTGCTTTTAAAAGTTTATAAAACTTTTCTCAAATCTCTTACTTGCTTGCTTTACCTTGTTTTGCTTTAAAAGTTTATAAAACTTTTCTCAAACCTCTTGCTTTAAAAGTTTCTAAAACCTTTCTCAAATCATCTTGCTTTAAAAGTTTATAAAACTTTTCATAAATACGGGAGCCTAGGCTCAACCACTTGCTTTAAAATAAAAACGGGAGCCTGGGCTCAACCGCTTGCTTTAAAATAAAAACGGGAGCTTGGGCTCAACCATTTGCTTAATTTCCTTTCCTCCCTTTCTCTTCTCCTTTCCTCCTCCTTCTCCTTCCCTCCCTTTCTCTTCTCCTTGCTACTCCCACGGACTGATTCTTGAGACCCCATGTATGAAGGCCCTTATATAGTGTCCAAAGGTGCCATGCATGTTGACACATGGCATGCCATGTGTCACACACATGACATGTAATCACACATGCATGCCTTTGCCATGCGTGTGACACATGGCTTGCCATGTGTCCCTCATCTTGTGTCACCACATAGTTCACCATGTGTCACCCTGGTTATTCCCACTAGGCGTAAAGCAGCACGAAGGTTTTCATCGGAGTGGCAAGAGTTGGAAGAAGAGGCAAGAAGGTCGGAATGACCCTCATGATCTCAGGAGTCAACACATAATTAGATGCCTTTGGAAAACTTTTTGGTCTATTTTGTATATGTAATATTCTTTTGTTGTTGTAAACAAATGCAAAGTTTTGTACAAGTCGAACCTCCCATTTATTGGATCTGAATATATTTTGAAATTCCGCCGCTATAGAATATATCTCGAGATACATGGCATTAGTGTATGAATAGACAGTTATAATTGTACGGGTAAAATGATGACTACCCTCGCCCACCATCGCACGTGGGTGGCGGGGTTGGGAGTATCCTGATTGAAATTTTAGAGGCATTCTAGAGACTCTTTGCTTAACCATTAGATTTAGATTTGTATTGAATTACAGTCTAACCATTGATTGAGGAGATGTTACTAGTTTAAATAGGGAAGACCCCCTTGAGTTTGTTATCAAGCCAAAAAGCAAGAAGCCTGTTCGATGTGAATTATACCTACATTTTGAGTGTGTTTTTCGTGTATTTATATAACTCAAATGCTAGATTCACACCTTATTCATCATATTACACTAATCCCCTATTCTGCAATGTTTTGCAGATAATGGATGAAAATCAAGCAAAGGAAGAGCTAAAAGGTAAGAAGGCGGAATTTACAACAGAAGAACTCTCGGGTTTGCCTAGCGAAAGGCCAGCCTTCGCCACTACTTGGCGAGGTTCGCATAGGCGAGACCACTGACTCACCTGGCGAACCCCGGCTGCGCAATTGAAGATTAGTGAAGAGCAGGCGAACCAACTCTTTGCCCTAAGCGAGAGTCACCACATCGAGAAAAGAACACGTGTCTTCACCTAAAGCGAAGAATGTCAAAATTTTGAGACATAAATGTACCTATTTTTAGTCCAATCATTAGCCCATTTCCCAATAGTATATATACTATACTTGTAAGAGACAAAAAAATGAGGCCGACATACTCCCATTTCTAGGGTTTTCTCTCTAGGCTTATTTTTTTTTAGAATTTTTATTTTTACTTGATCTTAAGCTCATCTTTGGAGCTTAATAGGAAGATCCAGCTTCTAGGGGATACCTTGTAGCAATGTTTGAGTTTTGGGCAGATTGATCTGATATTTGTTTTGTATTCCTAATCTCTACTTTTATTCTTAATCTTTTAATATTTTATTTGGTGCAAATATGATATTGTTGGGTATTGAGGCTGCTATGAGTGGCTAATTTCTCCCCTATGGCTGGTTGTTGAAATTGGTGGTTGACTTATGGTTTTTATTGAATGATTTAGGTTGAATTTATGCTTGTATGTTAGTTTGTATGTATGGTTCCTTTATTGTCCGGGTTTTATCTAATTGTGGTATGTGGGTGAAGTTGAGACCTAGAGTTCAAAGGGGTTCCAAAGTGATAGCTTGAGCATCGCCAGGAATTGATTTTTACCTCTAATGTTTTACAATTGTTAAAAATCAAATTCACTTAATCAAAGACCTAGGAAATTAGGAATGTCTGGTATTAGGTGGATTTTGGCCAGAGAACATCATTCAACTTTATGTGAAGATCATAAGGATCGAAAGGAGATTGATAAGAACATAACCCGGGTAACTCTATCGCAAGGATCGGAAGGAGACCAATAGAGTTCCCAATGACTAATTTGCCTTAGAACCAGTATCACATTGTTTGACCTAGAAGGACCAAAAGGAGAATATGAATGAGGTGTAAGAAATTGAGGGGAGACACGAAAGTGTAAACCTCATATTGGGTTCCTTGGGTAAGCACGAGAATATATTCATTTTTATCGATATTTTATGGTTATAAGTCATAAACCCATCAATGGAGACAACCGACCATAGTGTTAATCATTAAAGTTTTCTTTCACTTCACTTCAATCATTTGCTGATTTTCAAGAGTTAAGTTAGTTTAATTAGTTTTAATCTCAATTAATCATCGTCACAATCGGTCATGCTCCAGCTTAAATAGTGAAGTGCTTTAAGTAGCCCCATTTAAACCAATTTTGCAATGGGTTCGATACTTGGGGTTTTAATTAAAAGTCACTATATTACTTGTGATCCGTACACTTGTGGATTTGGTTGTTTTCAATCGAAAATTTATATATATGCAAATAACCGAACAAAGGCTTCAATAATACAAATAGCCTCTTCCTCCTCTTCATCTTCAAGTTTTTCCTTCATCTTCCTCCATCTTCCTTCAACAAGAAGTTCGTAAATGAATATATAGTTTGCTGGGAGTCATGTATGCAGTTGCAACTGTGTTGTGGCCGTCCTTAACAGAAGGCACCTGCTTGATATGAAGAAAATGCCCGTTTCGAATGGAAGGGCGGATTAGAGAATCCATGGAAAGACCATCGTCAAAGTGCCAAAGTATGCAGCACAATAACTTCTGGTTTGCCTGCCTTCTTTTCAGGATCAATCAGGAGAAGAGAAAGATCATGGAACCTTCCTTCTGGGTAGGGTCAATTATTCTAGGCAGCTCTGCATCCCTAAACTTCCTATTTGCAGCAATAATTTATCTGGTTAGATCTTCTTTAAGCCAAAAAAAAAGACAAAAACTGACAAGATCATTAGGTACTTTGGAAACAAACATACGCTCTTTCACTTTTGAAGAACTCAAACAAGCCATGGATGGGATCAGAGAAGAACTTGGAAAAGGTGCTTTTGGCACTGTGTATAAAGGAGCCTTGTCATCATCAAGTTCAGAAACTCGAGTAGCAGTTAAGCAGTTAGATAAGTTAGGGCAAGAGGGTGAAAATTCAAAACAGTGAGGACAATATCAATGACCTATAGAGATTTAGTGAAGGTTAAGTTGGATTCTGTGATGAAGGGCCACACAAGCTTTTTGGTCTATGAGTTCATGAGAGGCAATGGCACCTTCGCTAGCTTCTCTTTGGATGCTCAAAAGCGGTGCAAACTAAGATCAAGCCCCAAAATGTCTCTTGGATGATTCATTAACAGCAAGGATTTCAGACCTTGGGATTAATAGCTTCTGATGAGTAATCAAGTCGGACATGATCATTAGGAATCCAAAGGATACGTCGCATAGAACGGTTCAGGAGTGAGCCAATTATAGTAAAAGTAGATGTTTATAGTTATGAGGTCGTGTTACTAGAAAGTCATTAGTTGCAGGAAATGCATTGATTCCAAACAGAATATGAAGAGGAACCATCCTCAGTGATTGGGCTTATGATTGCTATAAAGGTCTGGATTGGGATAAGCTGGTAGAAGATGACAGTCTGAGGAAGCCAGGCAGCAGGAGTGGCTGAAGAAGCTAGTGATGGTTGCAATTTGGTGCATTCAGGAGGACCTTCTCTAAGGGCCCCGCCCTCCATGAGAAATATACAGAATTAGCGGAAGGAGTTGTTGGAAGTTCCCATGCCCCCATACTACCCTTCCCCTCTATGTGTCAATCTAATGAAACAACAAACCACTCTGCCATCGTCATAGTGTTTTCTTAATTCTCTCTTGGAAGCCCAGTTCTAGAATTCAGATGCTCATGTACTTGTTGTGAGAATTCTGGTTTGCAAATTTAAGTTTGCCCACATAATTTCTAGCAGTAAGATCTAAAGAGCTTGGGTTTAACCTCAAAGATGTAGAACTTTCACAAATATTTTTTCTTCATATTTTTTTCTTTTCTGTCTTTAGTTTGTGATATTATTAGAAAAGTTCTAATTGGAGTCAGGACCTTTAAATCAAACTATGTACTGAAACGATTTTCTATTTTGAAAAAACATTTTCTTGAGTGTCGCGCTCTTTGTTTTAACCTTTTTTGAATATGTGATGGCAGCGCTCAAATGTTGCATGTTTGGGTTATCAATTTTGTTCTCTCACTAATCATACATGAGTAGCTAATCTTTAAAGGTTTGATTTCTAGGTTTAGACTAGCAAAGCTTATGATGGTAGTAAAACTTGTCTTGGCATCAGAGGGACCCAGAGTGGTTCAGAGAATACACTTGTTACACATTTTCAGAATTTCCAGTTCTCAAAAATGCATATTTGCTGGCTTTAAGCTCATAGGGGATCAAGGTTTAATCTCAATTTTCATAATTGTTTCTTATCTGCTTTTGGCTGTGACCTCGATCTACCTTCGACTTTGGAGCAACCTCTGTTTGAAGCTCTGTTCTGCATTTTCCTATTTTGAAATGACAGCATTTTTTTCTACATGAAGGGAACCTGAATCAAGCAAACGCATGCTTTGCTTGATTGTCCATTCATTTCCATTAATATAGGATGGTTTTAGATAGTTTGAGTCCATTTCAGTGTTAGGTGCGAAGAATTTTATATCTGCTTGTTGATGCTGATTTCTTAAATGGTGGCAAGTATGCTAGGGATTGCCCTTTTCCTTATTTTCCTTGCTGCACTTAATTTTCATGTTTTTTCTTTTTCCACCTATCTTGGCATTTCTTGGGCTCTGCATAGAATTTATGTCTTTTTCCATGAGTTGGAGATGATCGTTGAGATCAATGTCATTGTCATAGATAGATCATCAGAGAAGATATAAATCTTATGGGTGCTTGCTTCTCATTACCAAAATTCTCATTGTCATGCCTGTAGCATTAATTTATGTCATCGATCATGATTATTTAATGGTTCTTATTATTGATTTGAGCAAGATTTAGACAATTATCTACGAAGAAAATTAAAAGTCACGATCAATAATTCCTTAATTGTTTGACTGACTTATTTCATCTTTGTAAGCATCGAAACCTTAATTGGTATCAAACGCTTTTATTAGGATTGACAAGGACTTATTGCAATGATATGGTCACTATAGATGGGGGTTAACTTCATTTGATTTGTATAATTACACAAAAATTAATCTTCTATATCAACAGGGTTGGGCGCTTCATGTTTGTTTTCTTTCCCCACTCACCATCAGCCATTCCTTCAACCCTTATGCATATAGTTTGCAGTTTGCTGGTGTAATTCTGATCTGCCTATCTTATTTCCTGTGTACTGAAAGCTCACTGAATTCTTTAGTCAACGGATACTTGTGTGCACCTGTCTCCGACTCCTTCAGCACATTCAAGAAGGTTGGCTTCTCTAGAGCTCATCTACTTCATCCCGACGCTAAGCACTGGCCATGAACTCCTCAACAAGTTGAAAAGAAACTGCTGTGGTTGTCCACAAAGCGCTTTTTGACACGCTGAGATGAAGCAGTACTCAGAATCCACTGGTGAAAGAGTGGCTAATGACAGTGGTTAAGGATGCTATGTAATATCAATCAGAGGACCTGTTGGACAGGATCGTCTGACCACTGCAATTATTGCCAGATAGAGTTACGGTTTCCCAAATCTGGAATCTCAACCAATGTGACACTTCCTTTGCCAATCTCAAAGCAGGTCCAGGGATAATGGGTTGATCTGCCCACTTGAAAGATTGTACAGAAGGAGTTTTGCTGGGGCTGAAAGCCAAGAAGGTGGGGCAGAAACTGTCTGCCAAGATTTTCATCCACTTCTTTAATTGGATGAGTCGTTTGTGTATGGCAGGGATGAAATTATGAAGGAAGTGTTGCAGTGGTTTGCTTTTGATAAAGAAAAAAATGCAGCTGGCAATAATCTGATGTGATGCATCCATAATAGGCATGACGGCGGCAGCAACAGACCACACTCGCTCAGCTTCTCTACAACCATGAAAGTGAATCAACATTCCCAATTGAAAGCATGGATGGGTCTGTGTTCCCACCGAGGTTTTTCTTCCTCTAGAGTAGGTAACAAATCCAATTCTGAAGGAGGTCAGTAGCGCAAGCTGAAAATCCAGAGGCATTAAATTTAGCTCAGCTTAAGCTCAAAGAAGGCGTGGAAATTTCTGCTTGTTCTGATAACATTTGGGATATTAAGTCCCTTGATTGGGAATTAGGATGGCCTGTGAATTCCCTCCTCACTACAGCAGAAGGAGCAAGATCATTTGTGACCAGTCGTTGTGAAACTGCTGCAAGAATCTTGGAAGATGTCCCTACCCATCAGCTGGAAAAATTAAGCCTGAGAGATGGTTAGATCCCTGCTTTCAAAAAGCACATTTCGAATGGGAGACTCTAGCACTTATCCTCAGCATTATTAGGAGAGAGACTGTCAACAATTTTAAGTTGCCTTGCAGCTCTTAAGCACTAAAGGAGCCTGTTGTATTCTAAGATTAAAAAAAGGGAATTGGGAAGATATTTTGAACAGTAACTTTGCCTGGTATGCTCATATTAGTCAGAAATTCTTGCTTCTTAACAGTAATAATTGTGGCATACAAATCCAGAGGTGTCTGATTGACAACCGAATCAGCCACGTGAAAACATTCTCTCACATCCAAAGAGGGCTTAGGCTAATGGTAAAGCCAGCCACTTGAGTCTACATCATACTCATCAAACATTCATTCATTAACATCGATAGTTTAAGGTTAATTCTGAATATATATCTGAGCATATATTAAGTGGAATTCTAATACATGTTTTACAAAACAAATCAAAAACACAGCACGGCTTTCTTCTCAAATGACCTCGTGAGCATCGTATTTACGAACCTCCACATGCGAAATAATAATCCCTGACAGGATAGGTAATGCCCGATGAGTACAGAATTTATCCTACGTGGGTGCTACTTTAAATCATGTAATGATTCCAACATAAGCACATTGAAGCAAATACATGGTCATACTTGAATATGCGGCTGATATAGATGTGAATACGACTCATGCTTTCCCACTTCTCGGCGCCTGATACTCTGCATAATATCTGCGATTAAGAGAAAAACATCGTTTTCAAACAAAATGTTTTTGTTCTGAAAGCGTACTCTGAGAGTTTGGTAAATATATTGGTATCATAGGCGTATTCTTTGGATCATTTTTCGAAGCAGTCATGGAGTCGGCCCTCCGAGATGAAGCGTGGACCGCTCAAGGCAATTCTTCGGAAAATCTTCTCTTTGAAATTCACTTTCCCTTTGACCATTTTTCCATTTTCATTTCTTTCATGTCATGCACTCACGTAATTTTCTAGGTTGCCCGGTGCGTATGAAATCACGTTATGTCGTTGGCCCAGCGTATGTCGATATATCAGTGTGCATATGTTAACAAAGGATTTACATACATACCACATGTTATTTAATTCATATCAATAACATAAAATTATCATGAGCTAATCCAGCAATCCTTTTAATTCCAATGGCTCTCACACAATTATATTTTATATAATTCGACCTCATGTTAACACATTGAATTTTCATGCATTAACATTTTCTTTTTCCACACAACTCAAGCCATCCAATTCAAGCAATATTTTGCTTACAACACACATGGACCATTTTCGGTCCAATCAAGCAAAATCAGGGTTGTTTTTAACAGTCTCTAAATGAGCAGTGGGCTGTCTGTGGGTAGCCCTCTCACCTAGCATCGGTTCCACTTTGTGGAACCAAAATCCATGGCCATTTCTGGCCCAAAAACACCCAAACCATAATTTATTGCATCAATTATAACACATGGACCAATAACAATCCGTAATCAGTCCCAGGACTACCCAAAATGGGTCCCAAAAATTATAACAATTCAGTCCCAAGTTTTGCAGGACACGCGAGAAACGACCATTCTGGCCTCAAACACTCCAAATCATTTACAAAGCTCTTGAAACCGAAAACAACCGAGTAAGAGAAGACTCCTACCTCTTGGATTTGTCAACACTCCCCAAAATCGATGCCCACGCGTAGCCCTTGTTGCGTAGAACAACTTTGTTTCTTGGCCCGACGCAAACCGACGGTCCGAAAGCCGAGAAATTTAGAGAGAAGTTGCACTTTCTCTCTCTAAAAACCCTCCATTTTTTAAAACTGCTCTCCCCTCTCACCACTACCTGATTCCAGCCAAAAATAGAGAAGAAAGCTCTCCTTTTGTCCCCTCACTTGCAATGTCGATTCTACAATTAGTTGAAGGATTAAACTATCGCCAATCCTGCTTTAGTTTGTCCGATTAGGAGATCTGCACATGTCACCCATGGGCTCCACACTTGAGCTCAAGTTGACTGAATCTGCGACGTAAGCGTGACACTTTGAAGCGTTAATATCTTAGAAATTATACCAGCCTTCTGTTCGTTGTGCCAGCGTCTGAAATTCCGACTATCTCGGAATTCGACAAAATTCGACGTGGTAGCTAGATTTCGTGAGACGATTCCAACGGTGAAGTCCGTTTCATCATCCGAGATCTAAAAAAATTCCATATTTTGACCGAAATTACTATTTTACTTTTTTTTCAAAAATTAGATTTTCTCGGGGTTTCACAATCATCATCTTTCTCCTCCATCGAAGCATTGTTTTGCCTACTGTTTGATTTTTCCCAAGGATTATGAATATGACAAAGAGAAGTTGATTCTGTTATGGATGGCAGAAGGGCTTTTGGATGCGGGACAAGGTGATAAAAGAATGGAAAACGTAGGTGAGTCATGGTTATTCTTTCATAAATCTAGTAGAAAAGAATCATGCTTTGTTATGCATGATCTGTCTTATACATGACTTGGCTCATCATATCTTTGGAGAATTTTGTGTTTGTTTGGAAAATGATAAGATGCAAAAAGTAACTGATAAGGCTCAGTCATTTTCTTTACTTTAAAAGTGACATTGATCAGATGGTTTTGTTTAAGAGAATTTTGAAATTGTTAGTGAAAACCAGTGCTCTACATTTCTTCTTCTCATTCATGTGAAGTCAAAGAGTTTTACTAAATATATTGTAAATTCAAATCCTTGGTCTGTCGTTTGAGTCATTATCATATATGATATTTTAGATTCAATACACAATCTTAAGCATCATCTACGTTATTTGGATCTCTCCATTACAAGGATGAGTGAAGTAGTGAAGAAGACCCAAGTCTTTATATTAAAAATTGTAAAGTACAAGTATAAGAAAAGGCTTTATATAGGCTAGGCTATACAACCCTAGAAAAATACAAATTATAATCTTAGGAAATTACAAAATAAATATAATAATATAATAATCTAACATCCCCCCTCAAACTCATGGTGGTTTAAGAGAAACCATTATGAGTTGGAATAAAACTCGAGAAAAGTTCTAGAGGAAGTGGTTTGATAAAACTATCAATTAAGCCCGATCCGGAGAGGAAATAGATTGAAGTGTGAGTGTACCTGAAGCGGATGATGGCCGAATAAAGTGATCAATCTCAATATGTTTAATCGTTCATGGAAGACATCATTATTAGCAATTTGAATAGCACTTTGATTCTCACGGTGAAGTTTAATTTACGGTGGAGCGTCGACACCAAGATCCTATAGTAACCAAGCGTAACCAAATAAGTTCGAATTTGTAGTAGGCTGCAATGCTCTATATTATGGCAGTCTTTGGAAGCAGGCAATGACCGTTTGTTTCTTGCTTCTCCAAGAGATAAGAGAATCACCCAAAAGAAAACAATATCATGTAGTAGATCGACGATTAGTGGGTTCACCTACCTAATCTGCATCTGAATATGCCTGAAGAGTTAATGAAGAATGGGAAGAAAAATGAAGACCATCAAATATGGTGCCTTTCAGATATCGAAGAATCCTGAGAGCAGAAGCATAATGAGGAGATCTAAGGCCATAAAGCCAGGCCCGGCTACATGGTGCATAGGAAATATCGGGGTGAGTAACGAGTGAGATATATTAGACTCCTGACAAAGGCATGCGTGAGAGTAGCATCGGATAATGAATTGACATCATGAAATTTAGAGGCAACATTTATACTCAATGGTGTGTCGACTATCTTGCTTCTCCGGTAATCTTGGCTCGAATCGAATCCTTAAGTATACTTGGCACGAGTAAGATAATAACCATCGCGAGAGAAGAAACTTCTAAACGAAAGTAATTAAAAATTCGAGATCTTTCATTTCGAAATGTGACTAAGAAAGTGCTTTGATCTGCAGATCTACATATCCTGTAATAATCATATCATCGATATACAAGAGGAGAATAGTAATACCATGACCAGACCGTCTCAGAGATAGTAGAACTGAACTTTGCAAACCATGCTCGAGGAGCTTGTTTAAGCCCATAAAGTGCTCGTAGTAATTAGAAATACTCTGTAAGGAACCTGGAGGGTGATAACAGGTGGAAGCTTCATATAGACTTCATCTGAGAGTTCGCCATTAAGAAAAACATTTTTGACATCCATCTGAAAGAGTGGACATTTGCGAGCAGAAGCGGTAATAAAGTCTGACGAGGAAAGTCGAGCCATAGGAGCAAGAAGTTTCCACTCATAGTAAATCTCGTACTCTGGTAAAACCTTGAAACAAAGCGGAGCTAGCATGTGATCAACAGTGCCATCCGATCAGTTGATCTTATAAACCCCATTTACAACCAATAGCAAATTTTCCCGAAGGGGAGATCAACGGATCAATGTTCAGTTTATGCTGGTATCTGACTCTTCTTTCGCAGCTTCTTGCTATAAAGAGGTTAGAGGAAGCCTCATGAAAAGTCTGGGGTTCACGGAAGGCGAGAGATAAAAAGCAATAAAAGTCACGAAGGTGAAGGAAGAGTAGTTACGGAGTAGAGCAGTGAAGTGCATGAGAGTCAGAAGGACCAATAGGATCCACAGTTGGGGCAGTATCAATGGGCACGTCGATGATCGGTGCGGGAAGCTCATCAGATGCATGAGAAGGAACATCAATAATAGAAGGGGGAGACTCAGATAGAGAGGTGGGAGACTCCTTAGGAAAAAGGTCAGGGAGAGGATCGATAGAATGGGAAAGCAGAACTTGTAAGGGTGATTGGTAAAACATTTTTGTGTTCCCCAGACCACATCTTGAGAAACACGAAGACGTTTGCTAATAGGATCATAACACACATAACCTTTTACCTATTCCATACTGAAACAACACAAATGAGAACGAGGTAAAGTTTGTTTTTTCTTTCATGATCAGAGAAAAGAACAAAACAAACACATCAAAGACTCTAAGTAAGTCATAGGAGGAGAATAATTAAACAATAGATCAAAAAAGGTTTGATTAGAGACGATGGGGGAAAGGACACCGATAGATGGTGCTGGCAGCTTGATAAAGTAGCTTCCCCCAAAAATGAGAAGGAGTAGAAGCGCTGATAGTAGTATCATGACAGCATTAAGAATATGATGAAGTTTCTTTCAGCCTTGCAATTTCTTTGAAAGTGCACAGACAGAGGAATGAGGCAATACCAAATTGATGTAGAATAGATGTAAATTCATAGGCTTTATATTCTTAGGCGTATAGTCCCGAAAACTTTGATAGGTTTAGAAAATTGTGTTTCAATCATTTGGTAAAGTCACAATATATTTGATAAAGTTTAGAATGATTTTGAAGGAATAAATCCAGTATATCAGGAAAAATCATCCCGCAAAATAACAAAAATAACGTGACCCACACGGAGTAGAAATGGGAAAGGGGACCCCGTACATCGAATGAATAAGATCAAAGAAGAAAGAGCGTGAGAAACACTTTGTTATTAAATGAGTAAAAAGCGGTTTGTTTGCTAATTGATAAAATATCTGATCAAAACTCTTATTTAGAAAGCTGAACCTAACAAGCCCTAGAAAGGAAACTAGTTTGTTTAACTCTGAGAGAGATAGATGTGGCGTGAGAATGCCGTAGCAGAGAATAAGTACTGCAATTACGGGAGATGGCGGAGGAAGGAGAGAGAGACGAGAGGACGGTAAATGAAGAAAGATGAGCTGAACAACCTTCGACGCTACGGGGCGGTCCCAACGATCATCTGTCACGAGAATCTACCTGACCACGATGGGGGGAAAATGTTAAAGAAAAACCAAGTTCAGTGAGTTGCCCAACAGAAAGAAGATTATGAGTGAGTTTAGGAATCTGGTAAAAGCATTGGGGAAGCAGAACGAGAATTTGGTGTAGAGACATTACCAAGATGAGAGACATGCATATGAGAACCATTTGTAGTGTATATGGTAGGGAGAGAAGTAAAAGTGTGTGAAGGTACAACATCGGGAGAAGAAGTCATATGATTGCAGCAAGCAGAATCAAGAAGCCACGTAGGAGATGTACCTGATATTGTAGAAAGAGCAGTGTTGGATGCACTGGAAGATGGAAGATGAACCTGATTAACCATATCCTGTAGATCTACTATAGAAAGAGATGAGACAGGACTAGACTTTGAATGGAGTCCATGGCGTAATTGGTTGGAATTAGTAGCGGTGTTACGAAGAATGCAACGACCCAAGTGTAACAAGTTTCAACAGAATGGCTTTTGTTCTTATAGAAACTACAGATGAGAAGAGACTTCTTATTGTTATGTCGTCGACATTCCCGCTGCCTTTGGAAGCGGTAGGTGACGGAGGGAAAATAGAATTAGCGATCTGCTTGGCTTGATGGCTGGGTAGTAAGAACCATGGTTTGGATGAGCGGAGTTAGTCTAAAGACGGGTCTCGTATCAACTAACTTATGAATGGCTTGTGCATTTGTTGGTAAGGATCGATGGAAGTATGACTTGACTAATTCAAACTCATCACGAAGCCCCATTAAGCGAAGCGATGCGTCCTTGTTCACGGTGAACGCAAGCAGATTTGGTGTCGGCATAATTGGAAAGCTGGATTAATATGCAATTGGTGATCCCGAATAGATTTGGTAATTTGTGATATCGGTGATCAGCTCACCCTAGATTCATGAATCTGATAAAGTTAGCGTGTGAGCTTGAAGTTGCGAGCACCACTCGATTAACATGCGATAGCAGTAAGTCCCCAAGCTTCGCTAGCTTAGCTATCAATGTTGTCAAACTCATAAACAATGGATGAAATAGTTGTATTACGAAGCAGTGATGATCGATGTTAACGCTTTCCCGATCCTCAATCTTAGGAATGGCATAGAGCGGGAATCGGTTTCTTTGTCCTTGTTGGAATAGGATGGTCACGGAGATGTAGACAGAAAGTACGATTTACGGAATAAAGAGCGAAATCGTAATTTTGATTCTGAAATTGTAATTCTGGTTAAAAATCAGTAATTAATTCTCTAGATCTCAGATGTGAAGCGGATGTGCGGATTTGGAATCGTCTGCGAAATCCTAGTTAGCACGTAAATTTCGTAATTTTTCGGGAGCCGAGTCGAGATTTGCAGCTTTTGAGGCATCGCGTTTAGATTAATAAATAAATCGTTTTTCGATGCGACGAGGCTTTTATATAGCATGTACTCATGTACCATAAGTGGTATGAGTAGAGGAAATGATGAAAATGGATGGCGAAATGATGGAATATCCGTCGAAATGAGGACATATTGGTCATTTAGAGATTTGATTTAAGTGACTAAAAGACAAAAAAGGTAATAGTACTTCATCTCCTACATTAGGCAAGAGCAAAAACGTGGGATTGAGGTTTGAGATGCAGTAGCTTCCTCCTTTCATTTCTAGAGAGAGAGTCTCTGACTTCTCTCTAGAAATACGAATCAAATGGATTGGATTTGGCCCAGATGAAAGCAGTTCTACAGCGGAGCGAACTCAACGTGGACCTGGGTTTCACGAGTTTTGACAACTCAAGAGGTAAAGTTTTACTCCTATTAGTTTTATTCCCGATTTTAAGGGTTTTTCGATGTTTCGGTTGGTTGGTAGTGAGGGGCCCGTTGATCGATCTGAAACATGGGGCCAGGGTATTAGGAGTCATAGTGATTTTCTCACCTCGTGGTATGAAAGTCAGGCTGTTTGGGTCTTGTAAATTCCAGATTTTGCATTAAAATGCATGTGTTTGTATGAAAAATGCCGGGAATAGGCCGCTTGATTGGTCCCAAAACATGGGACTTGAATTGTGGGAATTTTGGAGACTTTTAGGACTGTCAGGCAAGCCCCCCGAGGAAATCGTGGGCTGTTTGGTGTTTATTTCACCAAAATTGCTTTAAACCATGCTTAGTGAATAAAGGCAGGGAATAGCTATGAAATCGGTTTAAAATTGAGCCGTCTGCCAGGATGAGTGGGCTGCCGTGGGCGACCCACTTCCCCCTGTTTAGGGCTGAATTAGGGTGTTTTGTGATAATTATTAGATAATTTATTTAGTGATTAAGTAGGAAATGGGAATGATCGGTTCCACAGAAGGAACAGTCGCCAGGAGGTAATGAAATTTGCCGTGGGCTGACCCACTTCCCAGGGCTATGCTTGATCCGGGTTTTGTGAAATAGCATAAAGGCCCATGTATTTTAACTATGAAAATTGGGTGAGTGGAATGGCTTGATTTGGTGTGGTGCTTAAGTAATGCGGTTAATGCTTAATGAAAGTTAACATGAGGTCACAATTATATGGAATATAATTGTGTATGTATAGGCCATTGGGAATGGAATTGTGATTTGCTCAATTATATGGAATATAATTGTGATAATAAACCATTAGAGATGAAATTATGAATTTCTGTTAGGCTAAATTAGGTGATGCTTGATGTATTTGGAATTACATAGTGTAATTATAGTTAGAAATCATGCATATTGACATATGGTGTAAATAATTTGGTAACATGCATTTTCATATGCCTTTAGGTAGCACTAGAATTAGGTGTGAGTGCATGACAAGGTATACTGTAAACGGATATGTTTTGCGAAAGAATTTCCAAAGGATGATATTAAATTGGGTTGGGAGATGGGCGACGGATCATGGATCGAGACATTGTTGTTTGAGCTCTGTGATTCACACGGAGGAATGATCCATTACTTTTCTGAATACTTGATTAGTATATTTTAAAAGTAAAAGTTTGTTTTGAAAATGGTCTTTTCTCATCGTGACTTAGGCAAGTGTGGTGGTCGGTGAGGACTCGTGACATGGGGATGACGTGCAGACATTAGTAGGATAGTATGTTGCTTGCGGTTGTGTGTTTTACTTTAGACGTGCCGCTGTGACTTAGGTGGTGGTAGCCCATGAGGTGATTCTCCCTCTTGGGCTTTATTCACTTGGTCGTCTGGGACCCCCTTATTTTTAGTCTGAGAGCGCTGGGAGACGGCTCATTTTGAGGTTGATTTTGGCGGTTTGTGATGGTTTTACAGGACATATATATTAGAATTGTAGATTTTAATATATGTTTGTATAAAAAAATAAAGTGTATTCCAACTTCATTAGATTATTGGGGAGATAATTGGAATATAGTTATGATATTGTTTGATGGTATTGACTTATAGGCCCCGAGAGGCATTTTACTCATGTTAAGATTATATTGCGTATATTGGGTGGTGGATGGTATTTGCGGGTATTGTATTTGGGTAAAACCACGATACAAAGGAGACTGCGGGTTTTACAGAGTGGTGTCGGATGCCAGGCATCCATATGTCCATGAGGTTGTGGGTGGTCGCGGACCCCGGGTTTGGGGCGTCGCGGCAGTATCGAGGCGTGAAGTGCAGTTTACAGGGCTTGAGGGACTTAAGGTGTGACCACGGGTCTTAGAATGTGTGGAACTTAGGTAGGGTGGAAACCTGGATGAGATTTGGAGCTTAGGCCATGGTTAGGAAGAACATCGTCACTAGGTGTGGTTCGATGTGAGTGTATAGGTGAGATTACCTAGGAAGGCCTGGAACAAAACTAGGACACGACATGTGTGTTTTGTGTGATCATGTGGATTGATGAATGGTTGGCATGTATGTGTTTGGTGTGTATGACATGTGGTATGTGTGATGTGAATGTTTGTGTGCTTGGGTAGATGGCACATAGGCATGTTGGAAAACAAGCACTTGAGTTCTGATATGTGGCTGAACAAGAGAATAAGTAAAATAAGTACAGCAATTTAGCAAAAAAAAAATAATAATAATAATATTGGTGATAATTTAATATTTATTGGTGTACTGGAAAATGAAAGAAATAAATAAATATTTTTTTTTGGTATTTTCCAGTGGCAGAAAGAAAAAAAAAAAAAAAAAAAAAAGGGAAAAAAAAAAAAAATTTTTCGTACGTAACCCTGACAGTTACGTCCATTTTCGAGTAGGCAATAGGCGCTGGGCGTGACTGGCGCAGCAGCGCAGCGTGGGCGAAGTGCGCGGTGGCGCTGGGCTCAGCGCTATGGCTAAAGTGACGGCATGGCGGGACGAAGCGCGGGCGTAGCGCGGACGGCGGCGCGCGGCGTGGCGTGTGCGTACACGCGGCGACGAAGCGAATAGCCGCTGCGCAATGGGCGCGTGGCTGTGGAGCGCCGAGGCAGCAGGCGCGGCAGTGGCGCTGCGGGAGCGCCGAAGACGCTGCGGCGCTGCGGGCTCGGCGTGCTCTCGGGCGCGCCTCGTGCGCTGCTAGTTAGGCTGCCACCGGTCACGCCGCCAGTCAGGGCTTTGCGCACTCGACTCTGCCAGTCTCTGCCTGACCTGCAGATTTTTCCCGAGTCATTAAAATGAACACTGCTCATTGTAAAATAAATTTTTCTCGAAAAAAATATTTATTAAATTTAATTAAAGGAAATAAAATCAAATAAATTTGATAAAAAATTTAAAATAAAATTTTCAAAAATGAAATTTTTGAAAATAAAATTTGTTGAAAAATATTTTAAACGCTGAATGATTGCATGAGACACCGAAGTCATGTGTATGATTAGTGTCTCGGCCGTGGTTATGCCTAGAGACACTCAGATTGATTTAACTACTCGATCGAAACGAAAATTGCGCGGTAGTTGAAGAAATTATATGCATGGTGAAATGCGTGATAGAAAAGGGTAAATACTAAGGTTATGGGTTATGACCTCAGTGATTTTGATAATGAAATGAACAGAAAGCTTAAAAATGTTATCTAATAAATGAATTGAGTGGTCAGAGTTACGCCACTTCTAGAAAACGAACTGGCCTGGCTATGGTTGTCAAGTTTACTAGTAATTGGCATGTGCATTACTAGTTAGACTGAAATGAAAATTTCATAAATCTTGTTGCCATTTGACATAAGTAGATGGCTAGTAGAGGGCGAGGACGTAGAGGCGCCCACTGGTACCGTCCAGCACCACTAGTGTTTGATCGCCAGACTTTGCCAGCCAGGTATTACAACAATGCTATAGCACGTGCTGGTATACGTAGACAGAAGATCCTAGTAACCCCTGTGGTTTAGTGGCGTTGTCATCCTCCGACATTCATGTGGGGGAAAAGATTCGATGGTGGACGCACCATTGGTCTACGCAGATTGGTAGCGCTGCTAGAGCGCTACAGGTTACCTCCGACTGCACCAGGATTAATTAGCTGCGTCTAGCTAGAGAATGAGGCCCAAATAAGGCGGAAATGGGCAAGGACCTCTCGAGAGACTTTGTAGATTGCCAGATGTGACCTCCCCTATGGATTAGGCGAGAATAAGAATGTTGGTCGAGGTCATGAGTTAGAGATCTCGAGGACTCTACTCACAAGGGACCTGAGGATTATGGACATGTCGAGTTCGAGGTCATCCCGAGGATGGATCGCTGAGCAAATTCATAGGGTCATAATTATCGTGGAGCGCAGAGGGTTACCTACCATACGCAGACGATAATCGATGGTATTTCAGGGGGCGTGCATGACATTTTTCCCCGCATTTATATGAGTCCAAGTAGCCAGATACAATGGGTTGAAGCTAGTGAGTATCTTAGAGGACGAGGTGAGACCGACTTAGATCTGGCACCAGTAGCCATGCATCGTGTGGATGTTTTCCGATGAGCAACCCGACTACCTCCGCACAGTGGATGTGTGACAGACAGTTACACCTCAGATATTCACTCCATCTCTATGACTCCGCATAGGATGGCACCGGCTGAAAGGCGGAACTCGCAGTCTAGCTACAGGAGTCGTTGGACAGGATGATAGACCGAGCACTTCACCATGGGGCGCTCTGTTCTATTTGCGAAGAACAAGGGCAAGACCCTTCGACTGAAAATAATTATAGCGGAACAGGTTACGATCCGCACCTGCATACATATTACCGAGGATTGATGATTTATTTGACTACTGAGGAGCGGAAGTCTACCCCCAAGATAGACCTTCGCTACCGGTTACCATCACAGAGGGTTGTGGATACGGTATCCCTAAGACGCTAGGATGCAAGCATGGCACTACGAGTTTACAGTGATGCCCTCCGGATCGACGTGATCAACAAAGATTCATGGATCTCATGCACGGGGGATATTCCAACCCTATTTAGATCGGGCTTTTGTCGTGAGTCTTCACATGACACCTTGATCTACCCTCGCTAGGAGCGGAGCATGAGTATCACTTCGAGGATCAAGCTACAGCTGCTGAGAGACCATCACGACACCAAGTCTCGCTGAATAGTTTTAAATTACTAGCTGTGAGATTTCGGGGACACGCGGCGTCACCAGGAGCTTAGCTCCACCTAAAGAAGGTCGAGGCAATGATGAATCGGGAGACCGACGTCAATCTTCAAACAGATACGGTTTCGGGATTGGGTCGGGTATTAGCGTGAGATTCCAGAATGGTACTGCTGTCCATTCAGATTGTGATCGATAGGACTTCGCCACGTGATATGAACTCCACGGTTGGAACGACCGACCATAAGAGAGAGATTGAGGATACTTGAACACCTTGTGGTACGTGTTGGTAGCAAGAGGGAGGATCACCTTCTCCTGGGCCGAGAAGGAGGCGCAAGACTTCGCTTTCCGCTTCAGACTGCGGCCAGATCGGCACATGAGTGACCTGATCGTCTGCAGGACGTGGGATCCCAAGACTTTGAACAACACGCCCCCGTTAGCTGCAGAACAGAGAGTATACAGCTCATTCCTCCACACCCTAGTAAGGGTTAGAGGAACTAGTTTCGCTGGTGTTATATTAAGCACTTCCAAAGAATACGATAGCCAGAGGGGCTAGAGTGTGATCGTTGTGGATAGATCAGTCGCAGAACTAAGCGTAGCAGCTTAGTGGGTGGCAGCATATATCGCTGTTGATGCCAAGCTTGACACGATGAGCCGACAACCATCTGCCGTCGGCACTGAGAACTAGCCGGTCATTAAGTACCCGACACGACATCGAATCGCTGAGGTTAGCGCCCACAGCCATGGCATAGATGTTTTTCCCTCAGACGAGGAGAGTTGACCTCGATAGGTCGCTTATGAGTGAGAGATATCTCGAGAGCTTCTCCTACTATGGTGGAACCGATCGTTGTCACAATATTACATCATTACGTTTCACGGCACGTGACATTGCGTCGAGCCTGGGCGCGGGGTGCACTGTGATGTGGGTCATTCACCACTCACGGTGAGGTGGGGTAAAGCAATAAGGGCTCAGAATCCCCTTAGGTGAGAATCCCGGGTTAGGCGAAGAGACCGGGAGATATCTCAATTTATGTAAATGCAAGAGGCCCGGGCGTGTCGAAGAGTTATGTGATCGAGATGAAAACACACTCCGTCAAAGTTATCACGCAGACCGAGAGTCAGAGGATAGAGTCTCAGCACTGAGGCTCGGATAATCTTTAAAATTGTATTTAAAAGGCTGAGTCAAGGGCCTCTGCAGAAATGGATGTCACATGGCATGGATTGAGTCGACAAACATCGATTGTCAAGAATCGTGACCTTATATAGCTGCTACACACCAAGCAAGGGTCAGGTGTGGTTACGTATCGTGAGTGATGTGATTGTCCTCACTCGGACGAAATTCCTTTTAAGGAGGGGGAGAATGTAAGACCCGGAAATTCCAATTTCGAATAAGGGCAAAATCGCACTTTGACATAAAATCGTAATTACTAAAAATCCGTAATTAATTCTCTGTATCTCGCATTTACTAAACGATCGCACCGGGCTGGAATCGCTCAGCAAAATCTGGGTTAGCACGAAATTTCGTGAATTTTCGGCATACTTCGACCACACGCCGAGGCATCACGCTGTGCCAGAATCTGCTGATGCGACTAAAGGCAATATAGCATGTACCATGTACCATAAGTGTATGAGCAGAGAATGTATTTAAAATTGGCACAAAGACTAATATCAAATCGTGTGGAAATGGCGACATATCAGGTGGTCATTTGTAGATTGATTCAAGCCGATTTAAAAAGACAAAAATGCACAAGATCACTCCTACATTAGGCGTTATTAAAAACGTGGGATTGAGGTCAGAGACGCAGTTAGCCTCCTTCATTTCTTATATATAGCTCGACTTCTCTCTAGAAATACACAAGATCCGACCGGATTTCCGACTTGTGCCAGCAGTGAACGCTCTACGCGAGTGCTACGCTGCGGACCCCGGTTTGCGAAGTTTTTGACAACTCCAAGAGGTAGATTTTTCTCTACTTATGCGCTTTATTCCCATTTTAAGGGTTTTTCGATGTTTTTGTTGGCTTGACGAGTGGTTACTTGATCGCCCAAAATATGTACCGAATTCGTTAGGAATTCTTGGTGATTTTTCTTCACCTCCGTGATCGCCTGTACCAGGCTGTTCGGGTCTGTACCCAGGATTTTGCATTAAAATGGCTGTGTTTGTGCGGAAAATGCCGAATAGGTCGCTGATTGGTCCCAAACACGACTGAACTGGGAATTTCGGGCACTTTTAGACAACTGCGAGCCCAAAATCGCACTGCTCGGGTGTTTTTATTTCACCAAAATCGCTTTAAACCATGCTTGGCACAAGCCATGCTTGAAGTGAATAAGAGCCCAGGGAATAGCTATGGAAATCGGTTTCAAAAGTGGAACCGATGTAGGATGTGAGTGGGCTGCGTGGACGGCCTTTGTTGGGGGGCTGAATTAAGGGTGTTTGTGATAATTTATTGAATAAATTCTATTTTTGGTGATTAGGAGATGATGGGAATGGAAATCGGTTCCTGAGAGGCAGTGTAGGAAGGTAATGGGCTGCCCAGTGGGCTGACCCCTTCCTGACCCCAGGGTGTAAAGCAGTCCAGTTTGTGAAATGGCCATAAAGGCCCATGTATTTTGGCATGAAAATTGGGTGAATTGAATGGCTTGATTTGGTGTGGTGTAGAAATCAATAGGTTAATGCTTAATGAGGATTAACATGAGGTCACAATTATATGGAATATAATTGTGTATGTATAGGCCATTGGGAATAAAGATTGTGATTTGCTCAATTATATGGAATATAGTGTGATAATAAACCATTAGAGATGAAATTATGAATTTACCGATTGAAATTTAAATTAAGGTGATACTTGATGTGTTGGAATTACATGCGTGTAATTATAGTTGATTGAAAATATGCATATTAGCATATGGTGTAAATAATTTTGAAAATGGCGCTAATGCGTTTTAATATGCAACTGGGTAACTAGAAATTAGGTGTGAGTGCATGACAGGTATTTTGTAAACGGATATGTTTGCGAAAGGAATTTCAAAGGATGATATTAGGAGAATTGGAGTTGGGAGATGGGCGGCGAATCCGCCGGATAGAGGACCATAGTGTTTGAAGCTCACCAGCAATTCACCTCGGAGGGTAGTCCCATGCACTAGAATACTTACGGTGATATATTTTTCAAAAACAAAGTTTTGTTTTGAAAATGATTATTTTCATCGTGGCTTAGGCAAGTGTGAGTGAGTCGGTGAGGACTCGTGACATGGGGATGACATGTAGACATTCAAGTAGGATCATGTATTTACTTGAGTGTGTGTTTACTTTGGAGCATTGCACTGCACTTAGGTGGTGAGGTGGCCACTTAGGGCGATTCTCCTACTGAGCTTTAGCTCACCCCGTCGTGGGACCCCCTTATTTTTTCAGATCTGAGCGCTCGAGGTGACTCATTTTGAGGTTGATTTTGAAAATAGGTTTGGCCAGACTTTGATGGTTTTAGGACATAACATGTATTAGAATTGTAGATTTTAATATATGTTTGTATAAAATAAAAGAAATATAAATCAACTATTGAATTATTGGGAGATAGTGGAATATAGTTGTGATATTGTGATGAGTATTGACTTATAGGCCCAGAGGCATTTTACTCATGTTAAAGATTATGTGCGTATATTGGGTGTTTGGGACGGAGTATTTGCGGGAGTATTGTATTTGGGTAAAACCAGTACAAAGGAGACTCTGCCCACGATTTTAGTGGTGGCCAGATGGCCAGGCATCCCACCCAACATTCCGAGGTTGTGGTGGTCGGCGACGGGCGGAGTTTTTGGGCGTCGCGAGGCGTAAAGCCACAACTTGCGGCCTTTGAGATAACTACGCATGGCTTGAGATGTGACGCCCCAAAACCCGGGGGTTCGTTGACTACCCGTCAACCCACGGAATTCTACATGTCTCATGTCATGAGACCTATACATGTGCAAAAATGGCCACTTGGGCCTACACATCATACTCATAAAATGTATATTTTATACAAAATGATTTAATTACAATTTATACAAAAATGGGTCTCTTGCCCAGAATTTTACAAAAATAAAAGATAAGGCCAGTTTTGCCATTTCTTCGCTTCTAATGCCTCGAATGCGTCATATTCCCAAGTGCGTCTTCGGTACCTGAAAAATATATCCCCACGACGAGGTGAGCAATGCCCAGTAGTGGAATTTCTCTACTTGGGTTACTCCCCACCTAAGTGCAATGCAATGACACCAAACATTCAACACATGCTAATATATCACTCATGCATATATTAACAAAACTTATTGGGTATCATGTTTATTGATTTACGGCAATAACATAGAATTGGCTCTTACATGGGCTAGGCCGCGATAGGCGATCCATCTTGGGCTATACAACATCACACAAACATGTTATTTTTCTATTCGATATGCGGCATGCAATTCAAGCAAATCACTCAAACAATCAGTGAATGTAAAACACTCCTAAGGATTTCTTAACTGGAGTCCCAGCTTTTGGGCAAGGAGCCACGACCATCCCAGGCCTCGACAAATCACTATCCAGGTACATAACCGCCCAAGCAAAGTAAAGCAAGTAGGAAAAACATACGCACGATTTGTCTAAACTCCCCCAGCCCAGATACTGCGTGTAGTCGCTGCTTGAGTGGAAGCTGACTTTGCTCCTTGCCTCGTGGAGCCAGACGAGTCCGATCATGGAGATTTTAAGAGAGAAGGTAAGGCTTCTCTCTGCAAATCCCACACTTTACCCTACTCTCTCTTCCGTTTGCTCTCTCTTCATATCACGATACATTTGACGGTGGAGACAAGAGGCAGTCTCTCAATGCCACATGTCCATTTCTCATTGGGCCAGTAGGATTACAATGCCGCCCATCTTATCCGGCCGCTGAGATTTTATACAATGGCGTCGTCTTGTGTAATAAATGTGTTAAAGCAAGGCTCAATGTTTGACTCTCCCATAGCTTGACACGTGGCGCCTCTTGGGCCACCCAAAACGTGCCAAGTGTCTTACATCATTTCTGTCTTTCCAGCGTGAAATTTGATGCTTGGGGTCGACGAAATTCGACGTAGTAGCTAGGCCCGAGATGATTGCGGTGAAGTCAGTTTTTAGTCATCGAGATCTAGAAAAGTCGGGATTTGACCAAAATTACCATTTTATCCTTCCTTAGAAAATCTGAATTTCTCGGGGTCTCACATGAGACCATTGGGCAAAATTATCTCCGTTAAAAATAACATTAATCGGATAAGAAATCTCATCACCTGTCATATCAAAATTCCGAATCGAAAAACAAAAGCGACAAAAATGGAATGGGACTGAAAATAAGTCGAATGCCTGCGTCAGATTTTGTCAACGATCAGCTATTGATGTGGCAAAGTCAGCCAGGATGACGTGGCAAGATCGGGCGCGGTCGGGGAGCAGCGAGTCTTTGGAGAAGCTTGGTGGCAAACGGTAGTATTCACGGAAAAAGAAGCTATCACAGTGGTTGGCACAGGCCAGTAGGAGCAACGAATCGAGAGAGCTGCTCACGATACCATGAAGAAAAACTTGAGTCTTTATATTAAAAACGGTAAATTACAAGTATAAGAGGAGACCTTATATAGGCTAGGCTATATAACCCTAGAAAAATACAAATTACAATCTTAAGGAAAATACAAATTATAATCATAGGAAATTACAAAATAAATATAATAATATAATAATCTAACAGACCGAATCAATATGTTGTTTGTGCAATTTACAAACGTTGATATTGAGTGGATGTTATTGGAGTTTTTCAAATGAAAGAAATGTTGCATGATATAAATCAATTAGAAAGTTTGCAGCAGTTGCCTTGTGTTATTGTGGGCAAAGAAAGTGGATTTGGAATTGGTGGACTAAGTTGAGTGGACTTTCAGAGATTCAGGGAGTGCTTCAAATCTCAAAAATGGAGAATGTGGTTCGTGTTAAGGATGCATTGCAGGCAAATATGAAGGATAAGAGATACATTGACGAGTTGTCCCTGGATTGGGATGGAAGGATCAATAATGATGTTACAGTTACAGAAAGTGTTGCAGTAGATGATATTCTCGACAAGCTACAACCTCGTCCCAATTCCCAACTTAAAACAGTTCTCTCTTATAAACTATCCTGGTGTGACATTTCCAGATTGGCTCGGAGATCCTTCATTCTTGAATCTTGGATCCCTTAAGCTTTCAGTCTAGGGCAGCTACCTTGTCTTAAACATCTAGAGATCTCGAAAATGAAAGGAGTAGTGAGTTTTATTGGAATTCTTCTTCCTGGGAGACATGGTTATGTTGTGGAGGAATTCCCTTGTCTGCAGAAGCTTTCTATAAAGCTGTGTCCCAAATTCAATGGTGAATTACCTATACATGTATGTTCCTTCATTGGAGGAAGTCAATGTTGAAAATTGTCCGTTGTTGCTGGTACTTACGCTCAATGCTCCTGCAGATGAAAAGGCAAACTCGTACTACTTGATACTACAGAAATTGAAGTCTCAGGCGTGTCTCTAAGCTGAATTAAATTCTGTGTGATCATGTGGTGGAGTCTCTACTAGAGGAGGAGGAGGAAGTCCTAAAAACCAACATTGACAAATTTAGAATATATGATGACTGCTGTTTTTCCAGATCCCCGAGCAAAGTTGGCATACCCAGCAGTAGTACATTGAGATTACTAACAATCTCTAACTGTACCAAAGTGGACATTCTTCTACATCAATTGTTCAAATATCATTCATCCGGTGCTTCAATATCTATATATGGATCAATGGTGGTTGGTACCTATGACAGTATCCTTCTCAGTATCTGAAATCTTCCCCAGCTTGACTTATTTCGGGATTTTGAGAAGCTCTGCATTTCCATTTTAGAGAGGGGCACCCCAGGCTGCATCTCTTCGTAATTTGGAGATCAATGGCTGCTCTGATCTTGTACTCGATGTCCCACAGGATTTCCCATTGCTCAAGCACAGGCTGTTGGTGCAATGCATACACAATTAGAAACTGACTTTAGAGCATTGTCCGGAATTGTTGTTTCCTGTAGATCAATGGTTTGCCTTCTGACCTATGTGAACACTTCAAATTTGGTTCTGCAACAAACTCACCCTCCACTGGGATTTGCAAAGACTCAGTTCTCTTACTAAATTCACAATCATGGGTGGATGTGAGAATGTGGAATTATTTCCCAAGGAGTGCCAGCTTCCATCGTCTTCTCTGATTTCTCTTCCAAACCTCAAGTCTCTTCACGGAAAAGGGCTTCCACAACTCAGCTCAGCTCTCTTGTGAAATTACACATTACGAGATGCTCTATTCTTCGACACCTTGTCTCTCCCAAAGAATTAAAAACCCACTCGTGTCGGAGGCTCCAATCCTTGACTACCTCACTGTTCTTGAAACCCTTGGATATCCAAGGCTGCCGTGAGCTCCAATTGGCACTGTACAGATAATTGCTGTTCTATGTTTAAACTTACTCTCTTCAGAAAATTTATATTCCAATTTCTAATCTCAAAAATAAATCTGCATCATTCGTTGGCTCCTTTTTATTTGATTTAAGATTTTCGTCTGCTTGAAGCTTAAGTCTGGGGCAAAGATCGAAGAGCTTTAGATGAGGACTCCACCTAGGTGCTCCCATTTTGACACAAACTATTCTCATATTTTCATTTTGGCAATATGCTTTGGTTTTCCTTCACTTTCTGTCATTTCTCTTATACAGGCCTAGAGGAAACCATGGATGTGATTCTAGTTAGCTGCTTATTAGTAAGTTATTTCCAATGTCTTATTTTTCATATTCTCTATAGTCACATAATGGTATAGCCATTATGTGGATGGATAGAAGATTTTATATATTTGTTATTTTTTAGATGTTTCATGTGAAATTGTTTCTTTTTGTATCCAAGGATGCCAAAGATTATTTTTATTTTTTTTTAATTTTTCAATTACTAGACATAAAAACAATATGATTGATCTAAGAATTTATATATTTTTTATGTTTCAATTAGAAAACACACAAACAAGATAGAATTAACAAACGTTTGCACTTTCTTAAATGTTTCATGAGGAAGAGTCCATTTTTTTATTCGATTATGCAAAATATTCAATCTTTTTTCTTTTTTTCAATTACCGAACATAAAAACAATGTTTATTGATTGAACATTTCATATATTTTTTATGTTTAAAAAAGAAGACACACAAACAAGATAGAATAAGCGATGTTTGCAAGTTTCATGTGGAAGGGTTCATTTTTGTATCCAGAGATGCCAAAGATTCAATATTTATTTTATTTTCCAATTACTAGACATAAAAACAACATTCATTGATCGAAGATTTCATATATTTTGAATGTTTCAATTAGAAGGCACACAAACAAGATAAAAAGAGCGATGTTTGCAAGTTTTATGCGAAAGGGTCCCCTTTTGTATCGAAGGATGCCAAATATTCAATTTTTTTAAAAAAATTTTAATTACTAAACATAAAAACAAAGTGGTTGATCAAAGATTTTGTATATTTTTTATGTTTCAACAAGATGATGCACAAACAAGACAAAATGAGCGAACGTTTGCTCTTTTTTTTTTTTATATGTTTCATGCGGAATGGTCCCTTTATGTATCTAGGGATGTAAAATATTCAATATTTCTTTTATTTTTTAATTACTATACATAAAAAGCAATGTGGATTTATAAAAAATTTCATATATTTTGAATATTTTAATTAGAAGAGACACAAACAAGATAGAATGTGTGAATGTTTGCTCCTTTTTAGATGTTTCATGAGGAAGGATCTCATGTTATATCCAAGGATACCAAAGATTCAATATTTATTTTATCTTTCAATTATTAGACATAAAACAAATGTGGATTATCCAAGATTTCATTTATTTTTCAATTACCATACGTAAAACCAATGTGGATTTATCCAAGATTTCATATATTTTTTTATGCTTCAGTTATAAGACCTACAAACAAGATAGAATGAGCAAACGTTTGCTCATTTTTAGATATGTTATGCAGAAGGGTCCCTTGTATACATGGATGCCAAATATTCAATTTTTATTTTATTTTCAATTACTAGACATAAAAACAATGTGTATTGATAAAAGATTTTGGATGTTTCAACTAGAAGACACATAAATAAGACAGAATGATCGAATATTTGCTTATTTTTAGATATTTCATGAGGAAAGGTTCCTAAACTCTAAACTTTAAATCCTAAATTTTAAGAAATTTTTTTTTTTGTAAAAAAATTTAAGGAAAAACGCTTTCTTAGAAAAAGGTTTTTTAAGAAAACGTATCCCTTTGGCTCCCGAACCTCTCTCCGGACTCTAACTGAACTCTACAGATCTGGGCTTTTATCTAAGCCCTTTATGGTCGGTCTGCTTTGGCCCATCAGAAAAAGGGCTTGCCCTACTACTGACTGATTTAATTGAGCCCATTTGAAAAACCTGCTGAGTTTATGGGCTTGGGCTATGTTCTCGGCCCATTTGAATGAAAAACAGTCTCTGCCCTTCTGATCTAATTTGGGCCCTAAAAGACCCAGTTCCCCTTATCATTTATAAGGAAGCTTGTTGAGCTTCTGGGCTTGGGCTGTCTTCCGGGCCCATTAGAATGGGAAAAACTAAAAAGTCTCTGCCCTATCCCTATCAGAAATTTGGTGGGCACCCGTACTGCTCTCTCTCTCTCTCTCTCCTACCGTCGTCCCCTCCAAGTCAGTCTCCCTTTCCTGCACAGATCACAGATCACACATCCCATCCCTCTCGTCTACTCCCCTTCTTCTTCTCTCTCTCTCTCGTAGCATCTCCAAAAAATAAAAAAAAAACCATAAATATTAAATATGGGAACTGCAGAAGCGTCTCAGTCAGTGTAAAAATCTAAAAGCTATTTTCTTTCGAAAAATTCTTTGAGATTTGGTAAGGTATCGAATTGAGCATTTAAAGTTTAATATATCTAAATCTGATAGATTTTCATAGTTTTCTTACATTAATAAGAGCATCTCGTATATTCTACATTTAACTTATCTTTTAATGACTTTAGTGTGACACTAAAATTATCTGACCGGCTTTTTATTCATTATGTTCTGGATTAGCGAATGGTACATGCATTCTGTTTTATTAAGTTCTCTGTTTACTTAGTTAAGCACGAATGAACATGATGTGGTGAGCCGTTTGAAACTCTCCCAAATTACTCTCACATACGTTTTTTTTATATAACATATATGTTTCTTTTTTAAAATTATTGGAAGTTAGTAGAAAATTTGGTGTAAATAGAGTATGGTTTCTAGTAAATTTTAAAGGATTCTTGGCCCCAAAATAGTAATTTAATATTTAAATATATTTTGAGTAGTTAATTTATTAGTGTGATTTGGAATCTTTCTACAATACATCATGTCTGAATTCGTTCATTTATATCGCTAAATACATTTATAAATTTGATTTAAAAATTTAAATAAATATTTAATTAAAATTTAAAATAAATAAATATTCAATTAAAAATAAAAATAGTAATAAATATTTAATTAAATCGTAAATATAAATATAAATATAAATATTTAATTAATAATTTTGTAGTTGAAAATTTTTGGTTACAAATATTAATTAATTTTAAAATTGTTTATGCTTGTAAATAATGAAAAATAAATAATTTGTTAAATATAGGGTTAAAAATAAATGTATTAGGATTAATAGAAAAATCAGATTCGATATAGTTTTTATTTTTATTTTATATATATGAATAAATTTTTTTCAAAAATATTACTTTTAGGATTACAATTAGATATTTATGTATAAAATCAATCGATGAATATAGTTTTAAAATTAAATTTTAAAATTGTATTTAAAATCACGATTTTAAAGGTAAAATTTAAAATTGTAATTAGTAAAAACAGTTTTAAGGTAAAATTTTAAAATAATGAATGTGGTTTTAAAGTTTTATTTTAAAACTATATTTGATAAGATTTATCTTAAAATCATATTAATGACGATTTTATATATGATCGTTTACTTAGATAAAAAAAATACTAGATTGGTGAATATTTTCAAAACAAATGTATTCTGTACTTTTTTCAAAATAAAAGCTATTTTGCTTTAAACTCAAAATTAAGATAGAAACAAGTGAAAAAAGGCATTTTTCTCTTAAATTGAACTTGTTGTTCTACTCATTTAAGGATTGTCGGAAGATTATTTCTTTAAAAAAAATATTTTTATGTTCCACATTTTTTGTAGGGCTCCTTCACCTACTTCTCCTCGCTTCGTTCCAGCCCACACTCCGGTCACCCACCGAGGATCGTCTCGTTGTTGCCGACTTACTGTACGAGTACGGTCGACTCGCGACTGAGTACCCTTCCCTCCGTCACTCCCACAAGTCAAGATTCACCGGTATTTTGTTATTTCACAGAGGAATTTTGTTTTCTGAAAAGATTTGATTTTTTCATGATGAGAAGAAATGGATCGAAGTATTTGCTAAATCATATTGTTTCATAACTTTTGGCCAGATCGAATGATCATAAACTAGAAATCTCGACCGGAAGTCGTTCGATTTAGTGATTCATTAACCGAGTCGTGCCGACACAGTCGCCATTCCGATCTTCACGCCCCCTTCTCGCCGGCGACAACACTGCCGGAACCATTTCGGCCATAAAACCCTTCTTCCTCTAGATCTCGCCTTTTTTGAAGAACCGATCGGTAGTCCGATTTACCGGTCTGGTGTTCAAATGGCTTGTGATCTGTTCAATAGAAAAAGGTTTTAACTGAACCTGAACGGGAAAGGCTACCTGTCGATTGTCGGACAGGCAGATCCGCTCCGGTACACACGACCATTTTTATTTTTGTCTCTTCAACGGATTGATTTTGCTGATAAAGATTTTCCAGTATTTGGTTCAGTTTTTTACATTGCCTCCAACGGATATAAAACGAGGGTAGAAATGGTTTTTCCTCCGTTTTGCTGATGAATAGTCATCAGCTATATTTACCCACATTTAGCTGATCACTGTTCATCAGCCATAATTTTGCTCCCGGTTTTGCTGTACTGCTGCTGGAGCTGGTTTTTTTCCCAAAGCATCTATTTTTAGCTTTTGCTCCCTGTTTTGTTTCACTGCTGAAGTTGCTCTAATGTCTTCACGCAGGATTCTTGCCGACGACGGATATAAGTTTTCAGTGCCATCTCTTAGTCAATGGTCTATGTCTCTCATCCCCCGGATTCTCCACTCTACTCAGGTGGGTAACATCTATCAAATTTCTAACGGAGTTTTTGTTGGCCACTGGGGATTTTCCGCTTTAGTGGAAGAGGGAATGTTATTTATTTGTTTCTGCTTTTCATTTAGAATCTCGGTTTCATGTTTCGAATTGTTTTTGTTGCTGTATTAGGCCACCGTGTTATCCACAGACGCCTAATCAGCCGCCTAGGTATTCTACTCAGCAATGGTTTTCGCCTCAGTACGCTCCTCCTCGGTATGATCAGCCTCTACCTCCACAGCCAACAACAACAGATCACTGGTTTTCTTGAAGGCTGGTGAGTGATTCTCCCCTGTTTCATCTCTCTCTTTCTCTGTTTTTTTAGATGTTGTAGTTGGGGCGCCGATGGTTCAGATCTGGGCGATCCGAGTAGAGAGAGGACAGAGCGGTTTAATGGGGACCAAAACGATCATTTGTCAAGATGAGAGTTCTTGGCTGTATTATGATCATTTGAACGTTGCCCGTATTATGGTCATTTGTCAAAAATAGGCCATTCCTATTACTAGCACGTCTCTTCAAATCTAATCCATGTTTGGCATTGTGGCGTGCTTCAGAAGCTTTAAAGCATTAGGCTACTGACACGTAACTAGATTGTGGCCTACACATTTAATGTTCTTCCAATAAAATAAATGTGGAAAAGTTGAGGCTAGTATTTAAAATCCTATTATCAAGAATTGGGTTCCTTCTAACATGAGAATTGTGTCAAGATGAGGGTTCTTGGCTGTATGTTGTCCTTAGAACTTCTCTCTCCCAGGATGATTGACAGCATAACATAGTCAAATTTGTGCTTGAAGTTTAATAATACATTTGCATTTGTTGCAGTGCAATGCTGTCTTAATTTTCACCTGATTGCAAGCTAATGGCTTCCTACTCAGAGGACTACACAGTCATGTTGTGGGAACTTTATCCTCCTCGATGCAGAAGTTAAATTATGTGGACGGTTATTTACCAAGATGGGATTGCAAGATTTATTGGTCAATGGCATGGTCTAAGACTCTTTGTTTCTTTATGTTAATGGTAGATTTTCTTTGGTACTTTATGTTAATGGTAGATTTTCTTTGGTACTTTATGTCAGTAGATTTTGGGTAACATGTTGAGGTCTTATTGTACATACAATAAACTGAGCGATGCATGAGGCACTAAATTATCTGAGATGAACCGGGCCGCATAAAGTTACACTTAGTCTTATAAGGTATTATTCTATTATCTGTACTGGGGATGAAAATATTATTACTAGATCAGAACAAGGCTTCATGTTAAAGATATAAAATGGTATGTATGAATAGAAAATTTCTTCATGGTCAATATGGCTGGAGAAGGAGCACATCTCAAATTTAAAAACGAAAAGAGCGTTGGGCATCATGGACGGAGGAGTTAAAACAAAAAGAGGGTGGAATGCTTCATGGCCAAAGAAAAGCAAAATTTTTGGGTGCATGGAGGGAGAAAGAAAAGCCCACCTATTTAAACTATTAAAAAAGGTTGCAAATGCACCACGGTTCACCATGACAACCCTAACCATTGGCTCTTTGTTTTTTTTTCTTCCTTGTTGGTCAGGTGCTTTTTACTGGACCATGCTGCCGGATGTGCTTGGAGTGTTCTTAGGTGGCAAGTGGCGACTAATGCGAAAGAGATTTTGAATTTGGTATGCACATGCTTAGGCTGCTTCTAGCGATCAGGTTCTAATCTATGATCAGACGATTTTAGAAAATCGACATTTCCTGCACGGTGGGAAATGCGAGAATAATCCAAATGATATGCATTGGTAATTAATTGCATTGCACATTCCGTCGAATACGATGTCCGAACCAATTTATTACGTGCTCTAATGATCCAAACAAATGTGTTTTGTTCATCGGTAGCTGTGATAGCCAATGACACTTTGATCTAGATCGACGGTTGAAGAGATGGCGTGTTCTGTCAATCAAGAACGTGTGGCTCGATGAACCACAAACACAATATATTATCCGGATGGCGCAAGATTGACAAAACTCATCGTCTCAGCCGCTATCTAGATCGAAGTCTTAGGTAAGTGATCACGGTGTAGATGAGAAACACGTATCATTTCAGATCATTAGAGCACGTAATGAATTGATTTGAACATCGTATTCGACGGAATGTGCAGTGCAATCAATGACCAATGCAGTATCATTTGGATTATTCCGGCATTTCTCACGGGGTAGGGAAATGTTGGATTTTCCAAAATTGGTTCGATCATAGATCAAAATCAGTTGTTGTGGAAAGCGGTACGTAATACGTGTTCTATTCGATGTGCTGCGTTAGTGCCCGACTAGCCGCCAGCGACTTCGTCGGCATCTGGCGGCATGTTAAGCTGCAATAACTGAAAAAAAACAAAGCAATGGTTGGGATTACCATGGTGAGCGAAGTGAATACTTTCTATTTTAATGGCTTGAAATGAGTGGAGAAACTGCTCCCTCCATGCACCCGAAGAATACCTTTTCTTTTGGCCATGGCTGCTCGTATCTTTGTTTTAAGCTCAGCCGTCACTGATGCGTGTCTTCGTTTCACATTGAATGTCCCTTCACTAATCAGTATCGACTAAATGCAATTACATTCATCACATCTGCATTATATCTTTAATGAGCTTTTGTTACGATCTGGTATAATATTTTCATCCCGATGGTAATAAAATACTGCTGAAGTGCCTAACACATGAACATCTCGGATGGTATGGAGGCCCAATACCTTTGCTGATTCTTTGTATGTACAATAAGACCTCAACATTACCAATAAAAATGCAAATAACATAAGAACAAAGAGTCTTAGACCATGCCATTGACCAATAAATCACAGTCTCGTCTTGGTACCAGGCGCGACACCGACCTGGGGTTCGTGGAATTCGTCGGCTGCGGAATATATGTAGCTATTGAGTATCTCAATGCCATAAAATGAGTGTCTCTTTACCCGAGACTCAAACATGAGTAAAAATGGTCACGTCGGGTTCATACATCCATACTCACCAAAATATAACAAACTATATTACAATAGTTTCAAGAGTTAACTACACTCCTATACAAACATGCACCAATCAGAAAGTTTCATACATGTTTTACAAAAATAAATGATCAAAGCCACATGTCGACTTTCTTCTCAAAAGCGGTCTCTAGTGAGCGTCGTCTTCCTGAATACTCCCTGTACCTGAAAGGGGGATCCCACGATGGGGTGAACAATGCTTAGTAGTTGAATTCTTTTACAAGAGCTACTCTCCACCTAAAATGCACATGTAATTGCACAACATAAACATCCACATTCCATACGATTTACAATTCATACATGGAATGGTTTATATCATGCATGAAATGTTTCCATGCCTATATCCCGAGTCACTCTCCGACCCCCTCACACATGCTTATGCCAAGTGTGGCAATCATCACTGGTAATACCAATGACACCCCCATATACCGAGCTTTTGTTGGCTCACCAACACCCAATGCAATTTTGCCAATGGGTAATCCATCCCGAGTCAATCCCAACTCCTATCACTCAACTCTAGGTCTAAGTGATAAAACATGACCGTGTGTTTTCTTTTGGGCAATAGAAATTTCAGCTTACGCCTCGGGTCTCTTACACCCAAACAAAATGTTCCTAATAACACCGCAGGTCTCTTACACCCATACAGAATTTCTCGGACGATACCACGGGTCTCTTACACCTAAGTTCCAGGTTTTTCACCTGAGGGGATTAACAACCCCCTTCTTGCTTTACCGTTCACACATTAGTTATTATTTCACCTTATGTTTTGAACCATGAGTCTTTATTGGACGCAGTCCTAAAGACAACTCAACCCACATTCACCAAGAGTGGTGAACAACCATACCCCGTCTTGCTTTGACTACGACCGATGTAACCGTACACATGAATGCAATGATCTTAATTCATATAATCGAATTCAATGGTTAAATGCAGATTATATTTAAATCCTGATTCAACCACTCATGTTAACACATCAATTTAACAGCCATTAACATATCATTTTCCCACACACCATCCGTACTATCAATTCAAGCAATAACATACAAGCAAGTCGCATGGACAATTTTGGTCAACAAGCAATCGAGCATTTTTAACGGTCGAGAAAATGGTTGTGGAGCTATCCATGGACAACCCCCTCATCAAGCATCGGTTCCACTTCTTTGGAACCGAAATCCATGGTCATTTTCGGCCCCACAACACCCAAAACCATTTTCATGTCATTTTAAACAAAGAATATCCAAGTAGGAGAAGACTCCTACCTCTCGGAGTTTGTTAAAACTCCACAATACTGGTACCCACATGTAGCTATTGCAATGGAGATCAACTTTGCCTCGTCTCGCCAGGATTCGACGGATCGATCGTCGGAAAATCTAGAGAGAAGGTAGACCCCTCTCTCTCCAAAACTCTCTCCTTCTTTCCCTCTCTTTTTTCCTCTTTCTTTTCTCTCATCCAATCGGTTGGGTCAAGAGAACTTGTCCCCTCACTTGCCACTTGTCACATTTCCATTGGTTCCTTGGATTTCACCTTATCCACTTATCCATCTACCATGGATTTCCATCAACTAACAAGGTGTCATTTGTCTGCTATGGCCCCACACTTGAGTTGATTGTTTGACTCATCACACGCTTGACACGTGGTGCCTCATGGGCCACTCATCACGTGCTTGTACTACTCTCGTTTCCTCGAAAAACGTGAAATTCCAACTGTCTCGGAATTCGACGAAATTTGACGTGGTAAATTTAAATTCGAGATGATTCAGCGGTGTCTGTTTTGTCATTCGAGATCTAGAAAAATTTCGGATTTTGACCAAAATTACCGTTTTGCCCTTTAACATATGCCGCTCCTTCTTTCCCAAAAGAAGTCCCTTCTTTTCCCTTTTGTTGCTCCTTTGCCGTTTTTGCCGCTTCTTCTTCTTCCCCAAGGAGAACCCCTTCTTCTTCCCCTTTTGCTGCTGCTTTTACCATTTTTCAAGGGCAAAGCACAAGTCTTTGTGAGCCATTCATCTTCTTCCTTTCGAAGCACCTCTTGTCTTCTTCCTTTCGAAGCACCTCTTCTTCTTCCTCTCAACCGTAGGGTTCGTTCTTCTTCCTTTTCCTCTTCCTTGACGCCTTTTCTTCTTCCTCTCAATCATAGAAACATGTTACGCAGGTTGTCGATTCCAACATCAACTTCGGCGATCTTGGTTCTACGTTCACTCTGGGATGTAGGCGATAAGACAAGCAATGTCAAAGACTAGTCCATGAGTTCCGCAAGGGCGATTTTGATCCTTTTATGTTGTGATAAAGCAGTGATACTTCGATCTGAAGGAGTTCTCGGCGAATGATGATCACACGTCACAGTCTATGGCAATTGGGAAGAAGTTTGTGAAGCAGGTTTGTGAAATTTTGTGTTCTAGCACACAGTGTAGGGAGATGTTTTTGTTGATTACATATTGTGGGTTTGTATGATCTTGTGCCACCGTTGAATCTATTATCTCCAACCCAAATGGGACCTTTTCCAGGTATATGCATTTCCCAATTCGCCCAATCGTCGCTAAATCTATAGATCTCTATTCTTTCTTCTCTAATTTCGTGTTTGATTTGTACACAGTGACGAGGATCTCTTGACTTCAAGGTCGAATGTTCGGGTACTCTTCTTTTTCTGTCGGGGGAATGGGTTGAGCTTTGGGATTACCTTGTATTGGGTTTCAACCAAAACACATTATTTCTTCTTCTTTGACCTTGGGAGGGTTGGAAGTTGGATTGAGATCCATGAACATGGTTTGGGATTATTTACCATTTTGTAGCTGTTTAAATGCTCACTTCGGAACCTGGTTTGACCACATTATTGGATTTCAGGAGAATGTTTGAATAAAAGTTTGTGATAAATTAAACCATTTACCGTCTATTATCCGTTTGGAAATGATTCTGGATTGAATGGCTATTTAGTGAAATGAATTGAGTTGTTAGAATTTCATTTTGGAGGGAAAAGAAACTATGAAGAAAGAAAAGTAAATGCAGAGGACGAAGAAGTTTTGATATAGATTTATATCATAGAAATATTAGTTGGAGCCTTGATATTTAGAGGGGAAAAATTGAAAATATATGTTTCATATTTTTGTTGTAGGTTGATATTTTCGATGGCATCTTTCTGTCTTTTTAAAACCTTGGTAGAAGCAGTCCTGTTTTGGAAAAGTCTGTTGGTTTGTGAAATTTTGTGGGCTCAAGGACCTGTTTCTCCTTAGTATTTCAGTTGTGCAGTATATAAGTTAGGATCTATCTGATGGGTGGTAGATGATTTTTAGCTGTGTTGATTAACCTACTTGAATATTTTACAATGGGACAAGTCATGGACAATAATGTTGAGGATTAGAAAAGTGCTCTAAGGAATCGATTGATTTGATAAGTAAATTAAAGGATATATATTAATAAAAAGCCCAAAGGACTGTACAGAGCATATAGGGGGTACACGGTAGAAGTCTAAGGGCACATAAGAAAGAGTAGCTAAAGCTTGAAAGACAAACTCTCTCCCTTGTCTAGAAATCACCCAATTCAAAAAGTTGATTTAAGGTAAAGAATCTACTTCTATAAACTCATTTGTCCACAACCATAAACCACGTACAAAAGAATTCTTCAGTCTTTGAATAGAAAGATCCCTATTTTAAAAAACTATTCTGTTTCTTTCCCTCCATACTGATCAAAAAATCCATAAGGGAGCCATTTTCCACACTTTCAGTCGATTTATACCAACAACGGTACCATACCAACCAAGTAAAGTCTCGCTTACTATCAATGGAAGGATCTAAACTACTCCAAGAAGGTAGAATACTAACTAATGTAAAACCCTAGCCTTAGGGCAATGGATTAGTAAATGGTCAATCATCTTTTCTTCCTCAAGGCATAGGAAACATCTATTAGCAAAAAAACCAAGCCCTTCTTTTTAGTTGATCCAAGGTTAGAGCCTTGCTCCATGTAGATTCCCAAGTGAAGAATCTAACCTTATGAAGCACAAAAGAGATCCAAATAATACTATGTGGAAAAGAGGCTACACTACTTGAATCCATAATACCAAACATAGACTATTAGAATGCTTATCATATTCTCTCTCATCTATAATGCACTTAATCTATTCTTTTCTTTTCTTTTTTTAACTTTTCCTTTTCATATGTTCATTAAATTTGAGATAACATATGACTTTTTTATTGAGGTAACTGTCTAACTGATGCCTACATTATGGGGACTTAATTGCCTGGTTGTCACTTGAGTGCCTCAGCTGTTTTCATGCAAATATGGTTTTTAAAAATTAACTTTTCCATCCTCGTTAATGAGATATGCTTCCAAAGTATTGTAAAGCTAAGAGAGAATTTGAGCTGGTTCTAAATAATCATTTGTGGAAGCAGCTTAATTTTGATAACATACATGTCTTTGATTTGTTATCTATTCAGCTCTCAGAGATCATCAACTATGCTCTGTGAAAAATCCTAACTTATGCCTCAGAGCAGCCTATTTAAGATCTCATGCTCCGGAAGTTTCACTTGTGCTAATTTTATTAGAGAACTGAATAGATAACTCAGCGAGTTTCACATACGGTTTGGCATAGAGACTACTATCTACTCATCTATTGTGCAATTTGAGGGTGCACATTTCAAACTGAAATCTATAGTTACGGAAATTTTATTTATTTATTTATTCCATCAGAAGTTACGAAAATTTTTATGATGGTTCTTATTTAACTAGATCTTGTTCAATGCTATCTCCTTTCACACCTTAACCATCATCCATGCAATCTCGTTTAATGCCTTAAACTGAAGTTGATGGTGCCAATGTAGTAATACTTTTTCTTGCTTCCTGAAATTACTGATTGAAGTTCATAATTTTTGAACCTGGAATTGGTTACATATTTTGTGGCCACCTTTAGATAATCTTATTCCATATGAAATAGATTTGAATCCCATGAAAGGGGTAAGATGTTTCTGGTTTCTGTTGTATGGTTGACATTAAAAGCTGTTGATGATTGGATATTTAGAAGAAAAGAATTAGGATTTTCCTTAAGGGTTGTCGTTGGTTTGATATTTGGAAGAAAAGAATTACGGTCCTTAATGCTTTAACATTGTTCTTCTCCAAGCTGAACTTAAATTTTTGAAAATTTTATCTGCAGGAATGTTGTATATTATTACTTTTTTGGACCACCTAAGGATAAATTTTTTTCTTTCTTTTAGATGTCTAATGATGATGAGAATCCCAAAGTCAGAGCCCAGCAAGGTCCAGAAAACCCTTCATCTGATGAAATTCAAGCAACCTGGTATAGTGGCTTTCTCCAGCAAGTATCTATCTATGGCATAGCTGCTGGATACTGCATTTCAGCATCGTTACTCTCCATCATCAACAAATGGGCTGTAATGAAATTCCCATACCCTGGTGCCCTAACTGCTTTACAGTATTTCACAAGTGCAGCCGGGGTCCTCATTTGTGGTCAGTTCAAGATAATAGAGCACGATCCACTGGATCGTAATACCATGTGGCGGTTCCTACCAGCAGCTGTGATATTCTATCTATCTCTTTTCACCAACAGTGAACTCCTCCTCCATGCAAATGTTGACACCTTCATCGTCTTCCGTTCAGCAGTCCCCATATTTGTTGCAATAGGAGAGACGCTTTACTTGAAACAGCCGTGGCCATCGATGAAAACATGGCTTTCACTTGCCACTATCTTTGGTGGTAGTGTGCTTTATGTCTTAACTGATTACCAGTTCACGTTCATGGCGTACAGCTGGGCTTTAGCTTACCTGATAAGCATGTCCATAGATTTTGTGTACATAAAGCATGTTGTCATGACCATTGGTTTAAATACCTGGGGTCTTGTACTGTACAACAATCTTGAGGCTCTCCTACTGTTTCCATTGGAATTGCTGATAATGGGGGAGCTGAAGAAGATAAAGCATGAAATCTCTGATGAATCAGATTGGTATTCTTTTCAAGTGGTTTTTCCAGTGGGGCTGTCATGTCTGTTTGGATTAGCTATCTCTTTCTTTGGGTTCTCTTGCCGACGAGCAATTTCTGCCACAGGATTTACTGTTCTTGGAATAGTGAACAAGTTATTGACAGTAGTGATTAATCTTGTCGTTTGGGACAAGCATTCGACATTTGTGGGGACAGTGGGGCTTTTGATTTGTATGTTTGGTGGGATTTTGTATCAGCAGTCTACGATCAACAAGCCTAAGGCAGCAACAGAAGGGACAGTGCAAGGGAGTCAGGAAGAACAACAGAAGCTGATTGAAATGCAAAGCAATGAAAAAAGCAGCAACGGTAATGAACTGATCAATTCACTAGAGGGGAAATGATAAGGCCATTTTACGAATAGTTACCGTGTTACATGAGTTGGTTCTAGGGTAACTGATAGAGAAAGACATGAAGAGGACTAGGAGGTGAGAATAGCCCTAGAGCCCAAACACTGCCAGCCCACTTGGCAGGTATATTCCAGAAGATGTAGAGGTACACGTGGGAATAAGGCGGGGGAGCCAGCTGGAGTTGGAAGTGGGAGGGGAGATTTTCCCTGGGCTGTGCTAAGGCACAGAATATTTTCCTTTACCGAATGTCATTGCTTTTCTGTAGTGAGCCTGGAAACTCTTCCAGTTTGTTTTTCTTATCTAAAGATTGTTTTCTGTTGAGAGGGGTATCACAATCATCAATAGAAGATTTCTGCATTTTTATCTTAGTCTTGTTCTCCTTGAGTTGAGATACTATTATATATATTTTTTTTTTTCTGAGGAGGAAAACAATTTTTATTTCTGAAGAGGAAAACAGGGAGTAGAATTCCTTACTTTCCCATCAGTAACTGATTGGTAAATGAAAGACCTAGAATGTTCTTGTTTGGACATGAAAATCCTAACTGAAATCTGGTTGTGAATCAGGTCCAAACATGAGAATGTTATTGGATCCTACTAGTCTTAACCTAAACGAAAGTTCATCCCCATCAATCATTGATTTCTTTATGCAATTGGTACAGCCTACAGTGCTGGATTTGAAAATCAGGTATGAGTAGAATATGTTACTTTTTGGATCTGTTCTTGAGGAAACATTTATTTGATTCATCAACCCATTTGGAATATATGTTCTTTTCTGTATATTACTATTGTTGAAACATTTCTTTGATCCCAATAGCCCATTAGTAGTGCCTGTTGTATTGAACATGATGTGTGGCAA
The DNA here is from genome assembly GCA_016808115.1 of Tetrastigma voinierianum. NCBI lineage: Eukaryota > Viridiplantae > Streptophyta > Magnoliopsida > Vitales > Vitaceae > Tetrastigma > Tetrastigma voinierianum. Next base: position 110,314 of record JAEQBH010005159.1, on the reverse strand, counting down.
ATATCATTCATCAAATCTAATGTTGTTTTCATAATCGATTGCAATTTGTTGAAGTTTCTTTTTCTTCATGCATGCGGAATGTCCTGTTTCACTAATGCTGCTTATTTTGTATGGAGGTGTGCTGCCATAGGAGTGGAAGCCACTGGAGATTGAATGCAGGAATTTTGCCTTACGATTGGGATTTTTTTAAATAATCTAAACCATTATGAGAAAGAAAGAGAATTGGATGAAAAAATGTTAAATAAATTTAAAAATATTTATTTTTAAATAATTTTTATTTTTATCTCAATTGCATGGTTGCTGATTTTGTTAATTTCTTTTTTAATGCAAGAAAGTAATTATAAAAAATATAATCTCCAATTTAGGTTTGAGGAAAGGATATATGGTCATTTCCTCACTTCCTTAATCATTCACCAAACTCTATCTAGACCTTCCGAACCTAGTACAGTTGGTCCTGATTAGTAAAATATCAGATGTATAGGCCTTTTATTTGCTGACCACACTCTTCAACCAAAAAACACAAATACTATCTATCTTGCACAAGAGATCTTTCGGTCAATTGTCAAAGTTCCCTATCCCATGTCTGCCCATATATCTCAAGAGCATCTGGGCTTCTGTTTTTATATCTCTACCTCAAATTCCCTTGATTTCCATGTGAGGGTATTTCGTATTTTGAAGTACATTAATTTTTTTTCCTTTTCCATCTTGTGGCAGGTTACTCAGTTATCTCCTTCAGTTCCAAAATCTGAAAATGTACCAGTATATCGAGCTATTCAGAATTCTGGAGAGTTTGTTCTTACCTTTCCCAAGAACATACAATTCAGGGTTTAATTGTGGCTTCAACTGTGCTGAAGCTGTGAATGTGGGCCTTGTTGATTTGCTGTCATATGGGAAAAGTGCAGTAGAGCTCTACAGTGATCAGTGTCGCAAGACATCAATTTCCCATGATACACTGCTGTTAGCATCAGCCCAAAAAGCTGTTGAGGCTCTTAAGGATCTGTTAGTTCTTGGAAAAGGAAAATCAAGAAAATTTAAGCTGGAAAAGTCTGGGAAAGATGGGATGCTTACAAAGGCAGTTAAGGTGAGTATAACATTGTCCTCATTTCCTTGGGAAAGGGTTGCGCTTTGGCATGAGGTTAAAGCCAGTATTTATGGGACACATCCAAATGGATGGGATGTCAATATGGTGGTTAGATGGTCTCACAGATGTCCTTGGAAAGCTATACCTCAGGTTTTCCCTTTGTTTTCACAACATACTCGACTTGTTGTGGGGAATGGTGAGAAAATTAGATTTTGGGAAGATTTATGATTGGGTGAACAACCATTGTGTGTACAATACTCAAATTTTTAGAGTCAACCTTTCTGATGTAGAAATTGAAAGCCTTCAGAGGCTTTTAATTTCTATTGGTTATGTGCAACTCTCCTCCCTTACCTCCAATTCAAGAGGTTGGTCCTTGTCACCCATAGGTTTGTTTACTGTGAAATCTTTCTATTTGGCTTTATATATGACTCCTTTGATCACTTTATTTACTCAGCTAAATTTTTATGGAGTTCTAAAGCCCCTTTAGAGTTTAAGGCCTTTGCTTGCTTGGTATAGCTCTTAGGAAGGTAAACACGTATGACTTGCTACAGTTGAGACGGCCTAATAGATCCCTTAATCCCCAATGGTGTTCTCTTTGTAGAGGAGATGGAGAGTCCATCGATCATCTTTTTCTTCACTACCCTTTCACTATTGGTTTGTGGCACAAGCTCTTAAGTTTAGCAAAATTGGTGTGGGTGTCTCCAAAGAGTATAGAAGATATGTTCATCATTGCCTTTAGAGGTTTTGGAAATTCCACTAGGGGAAAAACTTTGTTAAATTGTTTGTCTCTCCTTGATTTGGTTTGTTTGGCAAAGGAGATACAAAATTTTTTGAGAACAAAGAGAGATCTGAAGGGGAGGTGTGGGATTTATTTTACTTTTAGTCATCTTTGTGGGCCTCTTGTACCAAAGCTTTTAGAGGGGTTCCTTTTTCAATTTTACTTCTAAATTGGGTAGCGGTTTGTAATTCTTCTCTTTAGTTTGCATAGCATAGAAAGGAGATCTCTTCCTTCATTTGTACTTTTTTCTATTGATATATATCTACATTTCGCATTTCTAATAAAAAAAAAAAAAACTTTGTCCTCATTCCTCTTCCTAGGCAAGCTTCTATTTTCTTTTGCGGTATTTTAATATTTTTCTCTTTGTAATTTTTTCTTTCTGTTCAAACGAGAGTACAGATGGAAGAGGAAAGACTAGAGCGTCTTCCAACTGGTATGCAGCTTCAGAAGATGGAAAGAGACTTTGATTTGAAAAATGAGAGAGAATGCTTTTCATGTTTCTATGACCTACACTTATCTGCTGCCAGTTGTGAGTGCTCTCCTGACCAATTTGCATGCCTTAAACATGCTAGCCTTATTTGTTCATGTGAACCAAATCGTAAATTTGCCCTCCTGCGTCACACCATGGATGATTTGAAGACCCTGGTTGAAGCATTGGAAGGGAGATTAGATGCCATTAAAGTATTGGGCCTCAAAAGACCTTGGATTAGTTTCTGCTGATAAGGATGCTTGTGATCCTATGCTGGGTCAGGAGAGAGAGATATCTGGACCCATTGGTTGCAACCAAAAGGAAAGTCCACCTTGTTCCTCAAGAACACAAGAAAACTTAGACATTAATGAGCTTTGCAGTTCAAGTTATCATGTTTCTTCAGAAGTAGTTCAGTCAGAAAACCAGCAAAGAAGGCTTGGTTTTTGTGAATCCCATGTCTGGATAGATGGGCATAATAATGACAGCTTAAATAAAGAAGCTCTAACTAAGAAGTCTGGAAGTAAGGTGGGACGTGGGACAGGGGTTCTGTATTTATTTGAATCTTGATACCATCTCTGATGAACATGGCTGTGGGTTGCAGCAAGTATCTTATAGCTGTGATATTAAAGCATTCCGAAATGTGACTCAGACCTTTTTGTCAGTCTTCAAGGAAGAAAAGGTTACTTCTCCAGGAGTTCCAAAGCAATCAGATATTGTACTGCTCTGTGGGAATTGTGATTCATCAATTTCATATGTTCGTCCAAACAAACTTCACTTTTCCTATCCAGTAGATAATAGGACTCCTTGTGTGTCTGATGATGGTAAGTTGTTTGGGGCTGATATATTAGTTTCACTTTCACATTCAAGTATTCTTCCAAACAACTTGTCAGAAACTGGAATTTTAGGTAAAAAGGCATCTGTGACTAATCAAACCTGTTCCATACAAAAGATGAATTTTTGTGTTGGGCCTATACATTTTGGTACCTTATTGTGTGGAAAGCCATGGTGCAGTAAGGAGGCCATTTTCCCAAAAGGTATGCTTATTAGGAGGTTATTGAGTTCTAGGAATTTTTCTTTCCACTTTTGTTTCTTTTCTTTCTTCTATAGTATCACCAAGTTGTTTATTTTGTAATTTTCAATGGTCTTGTGCAGGGTTTAAAAGCTGTGTTAAGTTCTTTAGTATACGTGATCCAACACAAATGTGTTACTATATTTCAGAGGTGCTGGATGCTGGACTTATTGGGCCTCTATTTAAGGTGGGATTTATTGTTGTATTATGCCTTTAGATTTCATGATTTTAGCAAAATTTGCATCCTTTGGCAAGTATATTTTTATCATTTATTAATATTTTGATGTTATGGTGAAATCTATATTTGCTGATTTTTGTTATCAAATGCCTTGAAAGTCATATGAGGCAGTTTAGAACTTCGTAATTTTATTACTTGAGTTTGATAAATTGAAAAATGCTTGCTTGGATCCATATCTCAATACATCAGTTTGCTTTTGGAGTCTTTTCCTTTTTCTTTTTCTGTTATATTTGTGGACGATTATGTCAAAGAATCCAATTCCTGCCAGTTGTAAACAAAATTTCAATTGCAAAAAAAGCTTTCCAGAAAATGTATTTTATTATAATGAATTACTAGATAATGACCATCCAAACACTCCCTGAAAGATCTTTTTTATTTTTGGTTTTTTTTAATGCCATCGTTGTCTTTTTTGTCTTTATTCTGATTCTGCTCTCTAATATTCGGGTTACTTTAGAAGAGTACCCAGATGAGACGTTTGCAAGTGTCACCAGAAAAATGCTGGGAAATGGTGCTGCAGAAACTAAAGCCAGAGATAGGGAAACAACAGCTGCCCCCTTTGAAATATTTGCAGGGTGTTAATGGCCTTGAGATGTTTGGGTTTTTATCATCACCTATTGTTCAGGTATAGCTATCTCCTTTATTTCTATTATTTTCTTCTTGTTATTAGTTAATGCTGCTATATGCATGCCTCATAAAATCCAAGATGCTTATTGGGTTTGCACTTTGTGACGGAGCTAGTCAAGAAAAGATCATTATAATCAAGAATGAAATCCTTTTTTACCTTTCCTCCCCAATATACCCTTGAAAATTTTTTAGTTTCCAAGGATACTCTTGTGGAACATCATTGGAATGTGGTCGATTTTTGTGGTCTGTTGTTTTTGGACTGAAAGGTCATTTTGAGCTTTTATTAATAGACCACATAAATGAATTTCTTAAAATTATTTTGTCATGCCCCCAAAAGTTCACACCTCAAGCCCGAAACGACATAAATCTTCAACTTTGTAATTGAATTATGTCCAATTACCAAACACCCGTTCGGGGTAAACGCACAACATTCTAAAGTCATCAATTCTCATATCCAAAATTCCAAACTAACAAAAATTTCTAACTCTCAACATTCATGTATGACTTAACATAAAAGTCCCAAGATAAATATCCATACACTTCTGACCAACTCCAGGTCCCTTTTGTTTTTTCTACGATAAACCTGCCACATGGGCTGGCCAAACCTGAGCTCTAAGGCTGGACTCACCTCCTCGCCTTCAACATGTCTTTCTCTAACTGTCACCCTTCCATCACCATAATGAAATAGTAGCCCGTATATCATCCCCCATCACCCATGTGTGGAGCCTGGAGGAAGTCGTAGCTGTTTGTGTGTGGAGGCTGTTGGTACTTGGTAGGGATTTTCCTTATCGGCTGATGCTATGGCGGTGTTCTCGTGTTTGAGAACTTAAAAGGGAGTAGTAGTACATTGATGATCCATAATGCCATTAACCCTTTGTATAAGGAGAGGGATAAGAAGCCCCTTCTGTACATCATTAGAAACAGATCTTCTAACTTTTTTTTTTTTTTCTAAATCAGAAATATATGTCTTCAATTTTGTAGTGTCTGGCAGTCACTTGTCTTTTTTGATCTCTCCTATGTATCTCCATAATCCGTGATTCTTTTGTGAATAGAAGAAATCGTATACTTTCATAATGACCACCGCCTATGGATGTTTTAAAAGGCCATTCTAAGAATGTTTTTAGTAGGGGAAGAATATAACGAGTGAGCGAGCTTAAGCATGGATAAATGGCTCCATATTTGACATGTAATTCTATTAGCTAATTATAATATTTTGTTTTTGTTTTTGGTTTAATTTCAAATAACAATTTCTTTTTAATCATGCGAAAATGCTGTTTTACAATTATAATATAAATTGAAATGGGAAAGGGCAAAAAGTAAGACACAGGCTTTATGATCTGAACAATGATCTTATGATCTAAAAAAAATACAAGTCCATTATGCTTAGTTTAGTCGTAGAGCCTTCAATGTATAATAGGAAGGACATAAGGAGGCAAGGGTTTGAGTCATTGTAGGAACAATTTATTATATTGTAACTAAATTGATTAGTTGTCAAAAAAATATTTTTTAAAATATACCGAGATGGCAAATGTTCAGATCCGCGATTCGAATTCGATCCCGATCCTGGGCCAAACAAGAAAATCCGTTGACCTGATAATGGATAATGATATGGATAAAATCCGATTTTTTTGAATCGATAATGATCGTGATATGATTTAGGCATATCCGATCCGAACCCGTATATCATATCCGAATTCTAAACGCGCTAATATTCAATTAATATTCAATGTTATAATATCCATATAATATTTGGAATTAATTGTAATTTGTAATAACACTATATAATATGATATGATCTCACATTACTAATTCAAATATTTAATTGCCTATTTTTTTAAAATCCTAATTAGTAAAGAAATGAATAAAAATATAATAATGTAAAACCCCAAACCTAATAATAACATTATAAATTATAAATCTAAATTCTAATCAGAATTAGGAATCCTAACGACATGCTAACATTGTAAACCCTAATTTTTAACACATAAAGAATTCTAAACTTATAACACCACAAACTCAATTTGTTGATAAGCCTCATATACCATACTGATCCACGTCTCATTATCCATTGCAAATCTACATACTTCTTCCAAGATAAGTCTAGCTTTGGCCATTCTTTGAATCACCTGAAGAGACTTTGATACGCTGATAATGTAAGAAGCCCTCCTGCTTGTATAAGAATTAAAACTTATGTGACTCCTTAAACTCTTAATGACCGGCTCTATCTGGGCTTCCTCGCTGGGTGGCATTTAGTCGACACCTCCTCTCTTGAGCAGTATAAAGTCCTCGATAGCCGCGATCTTTCTGCCTCGCGGATTTTTAGTCCCTAAATCCCTAACCTTAATGTAACACCACAAATTTAATTCCTAATATTGTAAATTTAATTTTAACACTTAAAGTCCTAATCAAAACATCACTAACCCTAACTCTAATATCGCTGGCATAAATCTTAATCTAATATAAAGGAGGAAAGGAGGAAGAAAGAAGTGGAAGAGACTAGAGTGTGGTTTTATGGAAGATAGCCTCGCGCTTTTTGATAGAAAAATGATTCATACTTGAAGTTGTCGAGCATAAGTATAAAGGCACCAATTTGCACATCCGAAAAAACGCTTGGATTTATAAAAGAAAACACTTCATTCTCGATCTCATTCGTCAAAGTAAATCTCAAAATGTTTTTTTGTAGTTCAGATCACGCCAAAGCATTAAAGCAACTCTTAGATCTATTCCTTCATAACATTCGACAAAAGTTAGATTTGGTATTCTTAGTTTTTCTTTATTTTAGATCACAAAGAGTTTAATTACGCACCCATTGTAATATAATATGGTTGCATTGTCGAACATTACCACCCAAATACATATATCATGTTCTAATATTGAGATCGATTATCATGCTTGTGCTTAAATGTTGAGATTCATCATGCTTGTGCCAAATGTTGAGATTCATCATGTTTGTGTGTTTAAAATATTAAGTCTAGTGCCGGTTCCATGAGTGGAATTAAAATAATAATAATAATAATAATTATGCAAGGCAAATGGTGGAGAAATGTAAGTTGTAGCTTGGCTGTTTGTAGAATAAAAATATTAATTGTGATTGGTGTAAGGAAAATATTTGCTAAGCCATGATAATAATTTTATTTTGTATTATGTAATGATGGTTCTAATTAAACCAAATAAAAGAAATAAAGAAAAGGAAGAGACTGGTTTTGTGAAGTAAATCAGAATATGAAGGCCAAACTATCTCGAGCTACGTGAAGAAAATGATTTTTCGTAATTCTTTATTTTCAACTTGTCCATTTAATGTATTTCTGTAATTAAAATTTGATTTGACCTGTTTGCATTTTTTTAATTTCCAATAATTTTATACCATTCTAGATTTTTTTTAATTATTGGTTTTTGTAAAGTAAATTGTAGATGTGGAAAACAAATCAAAGCCTGAATGTCTTGTTTTTACCACTTAACACACTGTATATGTTTTGTTGAAAATAAATTATTAAACTAATTTTTAGAATGTCTCATTGATTTTTTTTCCGTGATTCTAGACATCATGAAATTAACTTCTTTGACACATAAATGTTGAGATATATTCTTTGAAGATTTATAGATGATTTTTCTCAAGGTTACACTCCATTGGTAAAGTGGGATCGATTCTTGATCTACGACTACTTCTTACATTATTTCTTTTATTTTGTTCTTTATTTTATTTTATTTTATTTTCTCATTCTTTCCAAGCTTTCAATTTTAAAATTCAATCGTCTTCATTTTTCAATTTTTTACTCTATATTTTGTATGAACCACTATACTAGCTTCTAGAAAATTCTCATATGTCGAATACACAAAAGTAGTTGACGGCGTATGTTTTATTAACTTAGACTTTAGTTTATATCTTAAATTTAAGGGAATCATGAAGTTATAACTAGTGTCATAGGTTAGCAAAATGTCTTAGTGTCGCATGGATAAATCCGAGATCCGTGAGACATCCAAATCCAATTTCGGGATGCGATAATGATTAGATTATCCGTAGATACTGACATGATACGATATATTATTTTTATTTAGGATCGGATATGGATTTTGAAAAATCCGATCCAAATCCGATCCCATCCCTCAATATAACTGTTTTTAAAATTCCTATTAGTGGAAGCAAAGAAGATTTTTTATAAAAATAATAAAAAATAAAATTAAACGGAACATTTTTCCAATTCTCTCAATTTGATATAAACTAAATTCCATATCAACTTATAATGATGAATTAAATTTATTCATCTTTGAAAATATTTTCAAACTGAAATTAATCTAAAAAGTCATATAACCGTCAATATTGTCATAGACCAAAATTTATTTTAGATATTGTCTATGGGAGTATATATATATATAACTTTTAGAAATAACTTATACGGATAAAAAGTGATTTCTGTTGTGAAATACTTTATAAAGTGCAACCTTTCAATTATATCAAAAGAGAGAAGGAAGAGAAAAAGAGAATTAAAGACGAGAGTTATTTTATTGATAAAATTTCTATTAAATTTAGTTTACATTATACAAATGAAACTTACAACTTATTTTTTACAAAATCAAAAATTAATTTTTCAAAAATAACTTATCCAAAAATGTTTTGGTTTTTTAACATTTGAATATATATATATATAGAAAAAATCATACTATGACCAAAAGACCTCCTATTAAGGATAACTTGAAATTAAAAGTGAGATTCCATCTGTATGAATTATCCAAACATCAGAATAGATTAGAAAAGAAGTGAATATTTCCATCCCCACTTACCCAATTAATAATGATTAGAAACAAGAAGTTCTACCATTTATTTGATTAACCACAAAGGCTCAAATAATAATGTCAAATCTTGTAGATATTATCTGCTAGACTTCTCCTGACTTTATCGCTCAAGTAATAGTGGATACGTCTGAAAGTATTCCCAATTTATGCTCACAATGGTTTGCTTCTTTAAATGTTAGAAGTCTTAAACTTTTTATCAATCATATTAAATTTTGAATCATATTTTATAAATTTGATATGCCTCTAAGATCACATTTTACTTCATTCAGGGTTTGCCTTGTGCGTAAGCCTAGTAGATCTTTTTTTTTATAATGGAAAACTACAACGTCGTAATCTTACAAAAATGATTAGAAGACGAACCAAAGTAATCTTCAAAGCTAATATATGTAAGATCATATTTTATAAATTTGATATGCCTCTAAGATCACATTTTACTTCATTCAGGGACTGCCTTGTGCGTAAGCCTAGTAGATCTTTTTTTTATAGTGGAAAACTACAACATCGTAATCTTACAAAAATGATTAGAAGACGAACCAAAGTAATCTTCAAAGCTAATATATGTACTACCTTTAAGGAAATTTGACCATCAAGTTCTTGAATCTATAAATACCAATACCTTTTTTAGCTAGATAGTTTCCATTTGCTTCTCTATAGAAATGATGACAACTATTAATATTTAGATCACAAAATAACTTCCAAATACTTTTTTTGATCGATGAAAGGATAACTTCCAAATACCCAAGGGACGCTAATCCTCTTAGTGCAACCTTCTATCACTATTTTGGGATCACCTTCAATTTCCAAGCTTAAAAAACCATTATTCTTAGCAGCTAATATACCATCTCTAAGTGTCATACATTCCGTAACGAGCGGACAACTTTATAATACCATTAGAGTCACCCTCGAGTACTCTTACTCTCTATCCTCGAACCATCAAAATTCAATTTGAACCTACGATTAATAAGGGAATCCATCAAATCCATTTTTGTGAAAGCATAGTAGACTTTTGCATCTATATGTGCCTTGCCGGTTCTAAAACAATGGCAGCTTATATCAGGTTCTCTTCCAAGCCAAGAAGAGACTTAAAAAGATTTTTAAAAAAAGGACTTTCAGAAAGAGGGTAAAGGGAGAGGAAGGGCAGCATCAACAGGTGTCCACACTCCGTCTATTCAGGGCTATTATTAGAAAGTTAACCAGCAATTGCAGACCCATAAACCAGAAGTCAGCAAATGATAAACCATAAACCAGCAAATCATACAAAGAATGAAAAAACAAAACACCCAAAAATACAACAGATATAAGTTAACCCCATTTTCAATGATTGAGAATAATACACTACAAAATGGTGGTGGTTTAAGCTTATATATTGACCATTAAAAGGATGTACAAAAAGGGGAGAAAATCAATAGATTAATATGCCACCCCTATCTCTATCTCATCATCTAAGTATGAAAATGGCAACAGAACTGGAATTATTAACAACTCCCTCATCATCCACATTATTATTATAACAGCAAAAACCCATTCAAGTGATCGATCATATATCAAATACTAACCAAATAATATAAAAAATAATCAAATAAAAAGAGAACCTCCTCTCTGTAAGAAGATTCAGAACATTATAAGCCCCCTTGAACGGATCAAAATTCATGATTAAACATGTAAATCATTCAGATTCAAATTCAAATTCAAACCCAACTCTAATCCATCCGATTCAAAAGTATACTCTGAAAATCTACAAAAACAGAAACGCATAGCATAAGAGGAAATTAAAGTAGTTGAAGTAATAAACCCTAATCTCCGCCGGCCTTCTGGTAAACATAGGTGAGGCCGCACTTGCCACAGTAGTGTCTGTCAAAATGGTTGGCCATGAAAGTACCGGCACCGCACTCAGCATTAGGGCACTCCTTCCTCAGCCTCTGAACCTTTCCAGAATCATCGACCTTGTAGAACTGCAAAACAGCGAGCTTGACCTTCTTCTTCTTGTGCTTGATCTTCTTGGGCTTGGTGTAGGTCTTCTTCTTCCGCTTCTTGGCGCCACCACGGAGGCGGAGAACCAGGTGGAGTGTTGACTCCTTCTGGATGTTGTAGTCGGCTAGGGTTCGACCGTCTTCCAGCTGTTTCCCGGCGAAGATGAGGCGCTGCTGGTCCGGCGGGATGCCCTCCTTGTCTTGGATCTTGGCCTTCACATTGTCGATCGTGTCAGATGATTCAACCTCTAGGGTTATGGTCTTCCCCGTTAGGGTTTTCACGAAAATCTGCATCTTTACCCCCCTTCTCTCTCTCTCTCTTCTTCAAAGGCTTCTGGAGTTTATATTTTAATTTATATATTGGGGCGTGTTCGGTAGGGTTAGGGCTAGGGTCATAAATAGGGCTACGCATAATTCCGTTAACGGTTTGTTATTTATATTAACAAAAAAAAAACCTAATCATTAATATGGTTAACCAAATATTTTGATTAATCATTTTTCGATTAAATATAGTTAAAAAATAAATTTACAATTCTATAATCATATATTAAAATTTAAATTATAATAATTATTATAAATGCAATAAAAAAATACAAAAAAAGTGAATATAATCTATTTATTTGTAATCTCATGATACTTGTATATTTATAACACATCTATGAATAATATATAAAACGCATGAGATTAGATTATTTAATCACGATTTTGTAATCAACTACATGTTTTAATAGCTTCAATAAAAAAAGAAACAAATTCAAAAAAATCACAATTTATATGCTTAGGTTTGGAGGAAAATAGTAAAAACTTGATTTAGAGGAAAAAAGTAAAAGCGACGGACAAAAATAGGAAAAGTCACTGAAACCACAGTTTTTATATTTTGTAAATCGAAACCGAGATTTATGTAAAACAAAAACCAAGACCGAATCGTTATGTTTGATTAACCTATTTTTCGATTCAGTTTTGGTTTGGTTTTTCGATCGATTCGATTTTTTAGGTTTTTTTGTCCACCCCTATTTATAACTTAGCATAAGATGGGTGGGTGGGGTGATGCACAAATACGGGACTTTAGTTTTGGGTAAGTACGAAAATAATTATTAATTCAATGAAATAATTATTTGATTAAAAAAAAAGTCAAACTAATCTAAAATTTGCAAATAATGATCCCGTTTGGAGAAAATGCATTGTTTTATTTCTGATTTTTTTCTTTGAAATAAAAATGCGCTGTTTTCTATTTAATGTACTGACGTTATCTCTAAAAAAGAAGTTATTTTTCAAGAAAATAACTCCGGGTTTTCAAAAGTAGAGATGAAAACGGAACATGTATAGGAGACGGGTTGGGTCATACAAAAAATTCTCATCCTCGATTAAATCCCCGAATTAGGCCGGGCTAGGCTAACAAACGACACTCTGTCCCAACTCACCTCCCCAAAACGTCCCCTCCTTTCTCCCACCCTACCAACAAACCATGCTACGGTAACGTACTCTCGTTCTCTTCTCTCTTTCTTCCATCCTCCCAAATCCCTTTTACTGGAGTCGATTCAATTCAAAGGTGGTGGTCTTCTTTGTCGGAGATGGAGTGGACTAGTGAGAGACAAAGGCAAGAAGAAACACCACATGAGATCTAAAAACACTCCTCTTCCCTTTTAGTAACTCCCTCTATCTTCTTCTTCTTAACTCCCTCACAAAAATAAACCCTAAAATACTACTCATTTAATCAATCCCTTCACTCATCCCTTTCTTCTTTGAATTGCATTATGATGGACCAACTTGACGGAGATGAGAGATGACCTCCTACTAGTCCTCCCTGCATCTTCCGACTAGTCCTCCCTTCGTCGTCCCTCCTCCCTCGTTCCGGCCAACCTTGTGCAACACCCTCTTCCTCCCTCATTGCCAGGTACAATTTTTTTGGTTCTCCTTTGTTTGTTTTTCCTCATTTGATCACATCCTCCATTTTTCTTTGTTGCTAAGGATTCTCATTTACTTTCTATTTGATTTGATTTGATTTTGTGGAGAACATCTTGCATACAGATAGTAGTTTGCTTAGGGAATAACTTGATCAAACTTGGATCAATAACGGTTTTTGTAGTTTTTATTCTTTCAATAAATTTCATTTTTGTTTGTTTTCCAAATGGTTTGGATTTGCACACGCATAATGGTTGATTACTTCTCCATGCGTGAGTAGTCCTTCTCTTGGGGAGAAGCGGATTTAAGGCTCAAAACTCGAGGTAATGAAGGAAAACAAATTTTCATGCCAAAGGTGAGTTTTTTTTAACTTCTTAAATTCGTTGAGGATGGGTCTAATATGTGTCAGGACCAATTCTAGGGCCTAGTAAAGTCATTACAAACCCTAGAAGGAGTTTTTTCACTCTAGATCACTTAGGTTTCTTGACACTTGCCTAGTAGGTTCGTTAGGTTGTTATCGATTTAATCCTTCACCTACCGTCAACGAAAAGTTATCTCTTTTCGAGACTATGAAATAACCTAGTTGGAAGCCTTCAACGAAGTTTAGAGGTTAAATCTACTCATCACACCTAGAATTTGCACTTACTCAATATTTGAAAAGAGGAAAAATTGCCTAAATTACCTAAGGTTGAGAACCCTAATGAAGCGAAACCCTAAGACCATTCTCTTTTGATTTTTCACTATAATAGTTAATTTCAATCATAAAACGTCCAATCAAAATCCATAAAAATTAGGACAAATTACCGAACAAGTAGAAAATGCATCCCAGTGGACGATCCTAGAGCTACTATACCTACAAGTAACCACAGGTTACCTCTAGGTGGAACTAGGTATTATAAATTTTTGTGGTCTAATTCACTAACTCACCTAGGACAAAGCGAATCACATGACAAGTTGTTGCTAGAGATGATGCCTATTAGTTTGTAATTTTTACTAGTTTGTGTTTTTATTTTCTTTTTAGTTTTTATTTTTATTTTCTTTTATTTAGTACATTATTTCAGGTTTATTTCTATATCAGTTTGCATTCATTTTAATTTTCTTTTGGGGCTAACCATAATGATATTTTTCTCTAGAGTTTGGTTTCTTTAGTTGTGTTGTCACAAGCTAAACCATTTTCTATGTTTACCATAATTGCCCACATTCTACGGAATGGGGATGAAAATCATTACACACATGTTGATGACTTCAAGGTGATGGATGGGAACATTGTGGAGGGATTATGCTAAGATCGAGAAGCATCTACAGATGGGTTGAACTACGATCTCGGTTCTTAAAAAAGTTCTTTCCAACCCATAAGACAAGTTCTTTCAGGAAACAAACACAACTTAACTGTTGGGATAGGTATACCACCATAGTTTCAAAGATTGGGAAATTGCATATTTGTTTAAGGAATGATTGTGGAATCAAAGAGGCTACTTGAACCCATGCGCAATGGGAAATCTCTTAACAAATTAGGAGAGGAAGCACTGAATTTTCTTGAGTCAACAGCTGAATTGACAAGAGGATGGGAAGAATCTGCCATTTAGAACCAGAAAAGAGCTAAACCTCAATCTAATGAAAGAATTAGCACAAGCAAAACCAGACAGGAAAGCTAAGTTCGCCTTTGTTGTGACCTTTTCTATAGGTTAGAGAAGACAAATAATTGGAAACACTCTAAAGCCAATCACCTTTAGCACTTATTGTATGTCTTGTATTCATTTATAATAAATGCATCTTCATTTCTTTGATGTTCATTTAATATATGAATCGATAGCGATCTTAAATCAAATTAATGAAGTCCTTGATACATTACATAGTATAAAGGAAATAATGATTGTGATAATGATAATGTGATTCCTATTATGTGTGATTATGTAGTATGTAAACTATCCCTAGTCATAGAATCAACAAGATTGGACATTGTTGATCCGGACAGACTAGCACATGTTATACTCTTTGATTTGATTAACCAGATGATCTTATAGACTGTGATCATCGTGATGATTAGAGTAGACATGTGGATGCTTGTTAAAAGTAGCTAAGTTAATCGAAGACCCGCTATGAGACAATCATATGGATTATCTATTCAAATATTAATGATAGTCTCATCATAGCAATGGTGCAAACATTCTTAGACTTGAAGTGCTTAATGGTATCTTGGATACTGATTCTATACTTTGACTTTGATCCTTGTTGGCTAAAGAGAGGTTGCTAGGAGGATGTTTCCACCTAAAGGGACTCTCCTCAAAACCCTAAATCACGTTCCATTTATAGGCTTCCCGAAAATAGGCTAAAATTGGCTTGAAGCCACATCACGACGTATGGGGAAATATGCTGAGAAAATATGTTGCCCACATCGCAATGTCATGGCTCAAATGTCGGGACATGTGTTGATAATGTTGGTGATGTCGGAATGTCAAGGCTCCACGTCGTGACTTTGGCTATAGCTCTTTTTGGTACTTCTCTATCACATCGCGACGTGAGCTGCTGCTTCACTATTTGCTGATTTTTCATCATTTTGCTTTGTTTCTGGTTTGATTCTGCCTCGGTTTCTTCCATTAGCTCCCAAGGTATGACCTAGACAAAAAGATGAGAATTTAGAACATTATAACACTTATTTATATCTAAAAACTACAAAATAACATACAAAACATAGGGATAAAATGAGTATAAAATATACTCATCAAGAAGCAAAAACTAGGGTTTTTGCTTTATAGAAAGTTAGAAACATAATCCAACTTAACAAAGCTAGTGAACTCTTTAATAATCTGACCTAGACCTCTTCATATAGGGTTGGACACGACTTAGGGGCAATATGGGGATGTTATAAGGCTCCCATAAGGATTCCAACGCTTAAAATATCACAAAAGGGTTGAAGAAACTTCACAATGGGCACGTGATACCCAATTTCGCTCCCTAAGGGATTCAAGGAGCGAAATTTCGATCCTTGAAAGCCTCAGTGAGCGAAATGGCCTCTCTGCCCCCATTTCACTCTGCATCCATCCCATGAAGCGAAATGCTCCAGAGTTGATCCTTTTTTCTTCCCTTTATGGCTCGATCATGCATTTGAAGTACTGGGATCCTTGAATCCTCCTAAAAAGCTTCAAAGCTCGAACAAGAAGCCTCAAGTGTGGCTCATTGCTCAACCCATGATTCCAAGGAGCCAAAAAGTACCTACAACCTGCGAAAACACTAGTACTCCATAGGAAACCAAAGCAAAAGGGGTTGAGGAGCTAGTAATGCACATAATTGGCTAAGTGTGACGACTTAGCACTCAAAAGGGCTTAATGTAGGAAGAATTAAGCATGTAACAATACCCTTTTTAAGTGGTTATCAACCATTAGGAAGCTCAACCTTGATTTAAATCGAGCAAAGCTTAAAAGGATGATAGATTTGAACGAACTGAGGAGATCCATAATGATGCCTATGTTAATTCCTCCATCTCCAAGGAAAGAACTAAAAAATGGCATGATAAGCATATATCTCAAAAAGAGTTTCATGTTAGGAAAAGGGTCCTACTTTAAGAACACCTATTTATAGGAAAATTGAAGTCAAGATGGGTAGGATCATGTTCTCAATCCAAAATGTGGGGAAATTTTCAAAGTCAATGGACACAGGGCTCAAGCCTTATCTTGAACCTTTTGAGCAAATGCAGGAGGAATCTGACCTACTAAAGGAACCAGGTAAAGGTAGACTTGACCTCGCTCGGGTCAACTAGTCTACCTCCATTTCATTTTTCCTTTTATTTTGGATTTTGGATTTATTTCTCTTTTTACTTTGTTTATTTAATTACTCTAAGCTTATTTTTAGAGTCTAGTGTTCAGTTCTTGAGTCATTTCAACTTAATATTTCAATTTAAGCTATATGCCATTTTTATATCAAATTACTGATTTTTGATGTTTGTGTTTTGCAAAGATTATGTTTTTGTGTCATCCACAGGTTTCTAAGGAATCAAAGGCTAATTTGAGAGGTTTAAAACATGTTTGAATTGTTAAGAAATGGTAGAAAGTAGGTTAGGATCAAATAGAACCAGAAACAGAGAAAAACAGAGGCAGAAATCGCTCTATGAAATTTCACTGCCTATAAAGGGAGGTAGGGTAGGGAACGTGTTTTTTAACCTTAAATAAAATTTTTTTGAAAAATTGGCACTTGCCAACTCTCTTTCTCTCGCTCTCTAAACCGAAAACACCCATTTTTCTCTCAATTTCCATCTCATATCTACTCCAAAACACCGCAAAAACAGATTTTTGATTCGCTAGAAGCGTTTCTTTTGGAGACAACTTCAGTTTAAGCCTAAAACCACAAACTTTTCATTGTCAGAAATCCCAAATTTGTGTCTCTTGACCTTCCACCTCAAGAACACAACTGTCTCTTGACCTAACACTCTTGAGGTGAACTCGAAAAAAAGAGGATCTGGAGCATTATGAGGTTACAACCGTGAGTAGTGGAAAAGAACTTGAGGAGCAAAAAAAAGAAGAGGTAGATACCATAAAGCCATATGAGATAATTGAGGATGAAAAATAGGGACAGGAAGAAAGGGAGGAGAACATCAAGATGATAATTACGGAGATGAGCCTTCGGAGAGATATGCATGAGTTGCTGTAAAGTGAAGAGACGCCATATATCTTAGAGGTGGAAGAAAGCCCCTTGGTGAGGAATAAGAATTAAAGAGTGGCCATTGTGGACTCTGTAAACCGAGTGCTCAAGCAGCTACATGGGCATTGTTATCCCTTCTTAGGGAAGCATGGAGGCAAAGATCATCAAATGATGTCTCATTTGAAGAGCTAGCTATACTGTAAAAATGTAGCGCTTTTTGAGAGGCAACCCAAGCACATTACCTTACTTTAGTTCTATTTTATTTCTTCTTTTCCATTACTTATATTGTTTTCAATTAAGTCTAGTTTTTGTGCTTTGCTTTTGTTGTGTTTTCAAGGCATCCAGATTGAGGGAGATGCAGTCTCAAGAGCATGACCAATCAATGTGCTTCGTCGATGGAGGTAACCCGTCTCACTACACATCATGCATAATATTTTCTTCTAAATGGGTAGGCTGCTTTTGGGATGATTTTTGGGGCTCCGCTAGAGCCATAATTGAGTCCATTCAAGTTGGGAAATGATCTTAATCGAAAAAAGAGAAAACCATAATTTTTGAAGTCACTCCCTAATGACTTCGAAATTTCCGAAGCCACATTTACCTGCTTCAAAATTTTCGAAGTTGCTTTTTGGCGCTTCGAAATCTATGCGGAAGGCCAAGAGTTATGCAAAACTCTATAAAATTAGGGCCAACTATACCAAGTCTCTTCACATCCACCTACTGTATCCTTTGAGAGAGTCTCGAGAGCCTGAATCCTTCTCTTCCTAGCCATGGTCCGAATTAAGAGAGCGAAGAATTAGGAGAGAAGCCCTACACCACCCCTTCATCCAACAGTACAAGCCCGTTCTGCGCTAGGCTCGGCCAATACCAACACAGCCGAGGGCGAGGAGGCCTACCGAGGCTCCTTAACCTTCCTCTCCACCTCCTACGGTATGCTACCCATGCCCTGCATTGCCTATTGAGGGCAACAAAGACTGCTCGAGGCGAGACTTCTACTTAGAGGATCGCTTTGAGATTCCAGCATTCCAAGACCACCCTAGACACGAGAGGGTTTCGCCCTATGCAGGCGATACTTCCTTGACCCCTTCATGACTCCTTGTCTATTATTCTATCCTAGGGTTGTCCGGGAGTTTATCCACACCATGTCCACCCCAAACTGATCACGGACTTCCATTCACTTCACCTTGGACGGGGGTCAAGCGAGAGTTGTGCGTGCACACCATTGTTGCTGCCCTCCAAATACCATACTACCCCTCTTAAGACAAGGCAAAGGCATCGGGGTACAAAGGCATCCTGACCACTCAGGTTTTAACGATTTTTGCAGAGCCTACTACGAGAGGGGTATATCATTAGGAAGGAGCTTTGCCCAGACATGGACTTGGAAAATGTGGTGATCAAGTCCAACCTATTCCTATACGCCCATAACATCGAGAGGAAGGAGTATCAGAGGCTTACTGCATGACCAAGGAAGATCTGGATTTCCCCAACTTTGATAGACAGACCAGCATCTTCTGACAGCAGCACAAAGGGGTTGCTGAGATCAAAGGAGTATCCGCTGAAAAATACATAGATAATTTGAACACTATTAAAGATATTGTATAATTAACACTTCATTTTCATTAAGTTTCCATAATAAATTTAAAATACATCAATATATAATAAGAAGAGGGAAGATACTAAAGTCAGAGTCTACTTGCATTTTTAATTGTTTTCGCTTATAACGCACGCCACGTAATTTGATGCACAGATTACTGCTCAACTGACATATGCAGATGTCTTTTCCATAATGGCGCTATCGGCGATCATCTGCAACCTATCTTGCTCCTTCTGTATCCTATCTTCAACACGTCTTGCAATTTCTAGCTGCACATCTCCTCCGTGCTTCGCTTTCTTCAAGACTGAAGCCTTTGTCAAGCCATAAAAATTCTTTCTTTCACTCGCCTGCATAATTCACGAATCGTATCTGAAATAGAATTACTAGGATCTGTTAGACTCGCCTTACTTTTTTGTCTGCTTTCTTTAGCTGCTTTTCTTCCCGAGGGTCTCTTCCTTGGAGAGCTAACTGTTGCATTGCTATATGGATCTTAATCCGAGTCAAGAGATACAGATGTCTCATGAGTTTCTTCATAAACAGGGAAGGGGGGCATAGGGTTGCTTGTGGTATAATCATCCACTCTATCACGTATTTAAAGCACCTCCCAACACGATCATGTAGTTCACCTGACCCTAACATCCGCTCAAACATATTCTCGCAGCTTGCACACGCCTCGTGACAAAAATTAGAAATAATAAATCCCTTAATATATTTGTTGTAGAAAATTATAACAAAACACAACCGACCTTGCTCTGCTGATGTTAGTCGACTTTGCGCCTCATTTTGCGACCAAGGGGAAGATCCCACGCCATTTTCAGACATAATAACGTCGACTCTATCCTATCGATTTTAATCAACATAAGTCCGCAGTCAACTCCAACACGGGCTCTTCCAAAATTCTAACATCACTGATTCCAAAACTTTGACATCGGTTGCCTAATACCGATCACCGGATTCGGGTTATTATCATCCAAGCATATGCACAAAGTACACGCCTTCCCCAT
Organism: Tetrastigma voinierianum; assembly: GCA_016808115.1. Taxonomy (NCBI): domain Eukaryota; kingdom Viridiplantae; phylum Streptophyta; class Magnoliopsida; order Vitales; family Vitaceae; genus Tetrastigma; species Tetrastigma voinierianum. Next base: position 90,162 of record JAEQBH010005159.1, on the reverse strand, counting down.
TTAAAGACTTTCCTCGCCTACCCCCAGATTGAGATGCCATTTTCTGGCTACAAAATCAAACTTAAATTAAGTATGAATAAAAAATTATATTGCTTAAAATATTAATAACCTAAGGTGAAAAATTAATAAAATAAATTATTTAAATAGTTAATGGAAGGTCTGAATGAAAGATATGTATGTTAATGACAACAAAATAAATTAATTTATATCAAGTAAAACATTTATATTTAAATTTGTATTTTAGATTATCTACAAAAATATGATTTATGGTTTTTTTTCATTTATTAATCTTATTTTATTTATAATATTATTAATAGAAACTAATTAGAAGTTGATAAAAATATTTGCAGGATAAATTATTTAGCAAAAATGGGTTTGGGTCAAACCACGTCAGTTATTTTTTGAGCCAAAAACGACGTCGCTTTTAGTGGTTGTAATTATTATTTTACCGGGGCTTATACTAAAACGACGCCATTAATCAGCCTCTTCACATACCCAAACAACGCCGCTTCGTATAGTGACACCATTTAAAACGACGCCATTTTGGCTTCGGAGCACTTAAACGACGCTGCTTATTACGTATTAAAAAAACAATGAAACGACGTCGTTTTATCTCCTTCAGAGACAAAACGACACTGCTTCACCTCAGTTCAAATGCCAAATAAGAGGAACCTGTCTGCTCCGGGCCAGAACAGGCGCAGGGTGAATGGGGTGTGGAAGACAGGGAGCTTAGGTCGCCGGCATTACAAGGTGGATTTCCAAAATAACCCGATCGGGAGCCAGTGGTCATGGGCAGGCAGTGGATCGGTTTTGGGAGCGATTGCTGAATCTGCGGGCCTGGGCTGGGACGGCCGATCATGGATTCTACGAAGCTACCCCGCGGCCCGCCCGAGCCCCGATTTTCGATGACCGACGCGACGACGACACGATCGAGGCTGGCTTTCTCCTTTCTTCCGTCGACCGTTCGAGATTTTGATATGAAAATCTTAAATCTAAGAATTCTTTGTTCTTCAAGCCTCGCTCTTCTTTTATTGATGTTGTTCAGTTGTTGGGTTAACAAATTGGTTCATGGGTTTTTTGCTTTTCAGGGGAATCTCTGAAATGAGAAATTTTTTTTTTTTTGTTTAGTTTGTACCTTGTCTCCAAAGCTATATTATGAGGGTAGAAGAGGTTTTTCCAATTTTTTGCTGATGAACAACTTGGCGCCTAAATTTGCACAAAATAGCCGATCGCGCCTCATCAACAATCGTTTTGTTTCCATTATTGCCGCAGACCAGTCGGGACACACATGCCCTTATAAGCATAAATTAACCTCGAGTATGAAAACCCTACCTCCAATAGTATGATTTCCCCGACACCGCTCTTTCTCTGCTGTGAAAACCTTAACTTTGAACTTTACTAAATCTTGTGATTCGTACCCACGAGCTCTCGTCAAGTAGGTAAACTTAACCTCGACCCAACGAGATCTGACCGACGAAAACTTGTGAATTGTAGAGCGAAGCTTGCATTTTTCTTTCTCTCTTTCTCTCTCCCTCTCTCTCTCTCTCTCTCTCTCTCTCTCTCTCTCTTACGATTTGGTCTTAGACAAAAAATGAAATCTTTTGACATGTTAGATATTTTAGGTTATTTATAGTGTTGACACGTGACTCACGTTGCGCCATGTGTCACGTATAGTCGGGTTCCGTTTCGCTCCGAAAACAATTTATTTCGTCTCCGCTTAGTTCCATTTATCTTAAATGGACATTCTTAAATATTTGACATTTTTTGTGATTTTTCTGTAATTTCGTTCGATATCACCATTCCAAATACGAATTTCGTGAAAATTTGATCGTCTTTAATTCAACGAAATTCACTGAAAGTGACTAGATTTCAGGAGATTATTCCAATCTGAAGCCCGCTTCATTCGAGATATGAAGAATTGTGCAAAATTACCATTTTACCATTTCAAAAAAAAAAAGTCAAATTTCTACGTTTTTCCTGGGTCTTACATTCTCACCCCTTAAAATAATTTGTTTTTAATCGCTTCTGGCCTTTTGACTATAATACATTATCTCAACATTTTCGATTCTTCAGGCTCATTTTTCGAAAATTATTTATTTGACCGCTTCCAATCAAATACATGTTTATCGAAATGAAATTTACTATTCATTGAAACCTTAAATCTGCGGTCTCATGCTTATGTTGACTCCGAGATGGGGGAGAGTCGCTTGTGTATTCGAAATCGTCCAAGAAACAATAGAAAAGATATGCCTTATTAAGGAGAAACTTAACATTGCCCAAGATAAATAGAAAAATGATGCAGATAAGAGAAGAAGACCCTTAGAATTTGAAGAAGGGGATTGGCTCTTTGTGAAAGTATCACCACAAAAAGGTGTATTTCGCTTTGGGCAAAAGGAAAAGCTAGCCCCTACGTTTGTTGGGCCTTTTCAGATTGTTGAGAGTATTGGCCCAATAGCGTACTATAATACCCCAAGTTATACCCTAGTAGTTTTGTTACACGCTTGCGTATAATGTTAATAAATTCTGCTATTTTCGAAATCTAAGTGCTGTGAAAAAAAGGTTAAAATGGTAATTAAACAATTAAGGAACATTAAGATGAAATATTATATGTTATTGTGGAATATTGATAACTTGAAGTGCAAATGAAATAAGAATGGAAGACTAAAATGCAAAAAGAGTTTTACTAGGGCCAAATTCCTTTAAAGCCAAACTTGGTCTTCTAAGAAAGGGAAATTTCCCATTTTGTTTAGCTTAGGTTATGGAATTTCCGGTGGAGGAGAGGAATGAGATCATTTGGCTTTTATGCACCCACAGCCACCCTCTCACACAAAAGCAGAAGAAAGCCTGCCAAGATTAAGAAATTCTTGAAGAAGATCTCAAGGACATAGCTAAGAGAAGAAAGAAGAGGAAGAGGTTAGAGCTTGACATGTTGGCAAGTAGATCTAAGGTCTGGGATCCTAACCTTGTTTGTGTGTATATTTTGACTTTGTTGTAAAACAATTCTATCCTTGAAACCTATCTCGAAACAGTCCGGATGTTAGGACCATATGTAAAATCCGGGAAAAATTCAATTTTTATGAAAAAAGGTAAAATAGTAATTTCGGTTGGAAACCGGAAATTTTCTGGATTTCGTATGATGAAACGGACTTCATCGTTGAATTCGTCTCGTGAAATCTAGTTACCAAGTCGAATTTCGTCGGATTCCGAGATAGTCAATTTCACGCTGATAAGACCGGTTGGTTTAAAGTATTACGGCATGATCACGTGGATTCCACACGCACTCGGGGAGACGGACACATGGTACGACACCATGCTACAGAAGAAATGACATATGACACTTAAATGATTGGCTCATATTGAGCCATGTGCCAAATGGAAAAGAAATCAAGAAAATTAGGAGATATTGGAGAAATATCTTAGGATTGGACCAAACAAAGAAATGAGAGAGGAGAAAATTCAGTGGATAAGACCAAAAAGAGAAAGAGAGCGAGAAAGAATAGAAGAAAGAATGAAAGACCTGAAAAGAAAGAAAAAGAAATGAAGAAAATAGAGGGAATGAGACAAGTGCCATGTTGAGAGGAGAAGATAGGAAAGTGGGGGGAAGCTTCCCCACTTGATCCATTCGGGCGATAGAATAAAAAAGGGAGAGAAAAGATAAAAAGAAGAAAAGGAAGGAAAACGGAGGAGAGGAAGGAAGAAAGGAGGAGAAAAGAAAAGGGAGATTTTCCCGGCGTTTCGACAGTCAAAGCTCGACGGTCCGAGAATTAAAGTCGGTCCACACAAGGAGGAAATTTCTGATAGATCTTAAAAATCTGGGAGTTTCGTCAAACTCCAAGAGGTAGGGAATTTTCCTACTTGAATTATTTCTAGCCTAAAAGTCATTTAATGACATAAGCTTTCTTCGGGGCCGTGATTGACTGTGTGATTTAGTCTCAAGATTTTGGGACTAAATATTGAAAATTTTGGGGTGGTTCATGGAGTCCAGTTGTCATTGAGTTTGGTTTTGATCTCGAGTGCGTGGTTTTATTGTATAACTTGTTATCCACGGTGATTCGATGACGAATGAGACAAAAAATGGTTCATCGTCATGAAGGGACCGAGAGGTGCCCTGTTTTTATGGATTCGAGATTGGGGCCATTTGTATGTTGTTGCTTGATTGAATAACATACTGTGTGTGAAAATATCATGTTGATATATGCTCTTTTGACGGATGGGAATTATATGTGGAAAATACCTAATTATCAACTGCAATATGTTACATGTAGCTTTCTAATTCTACCGGTATAACGTATGATGACATTCTGCGTTCTTATCTTGCGGGAAATCGTGTCGCGAGTGGGTGTGTGTGCATGGTAATGGTTATTAACCATTCTTAGTGAATGTGTAGTGAGCTCGAAAATGGGACAACGTCCAAATTGAACTCCTTGTTGGCTATGCTGGAAAACAATAATAATAATAATAATAAATCTCGGGTGTTTAGGTGAAGTAAGATGGGGTAGATCTCCCCACACACAGGGTAAAACCCCCAAATTTTATTTGTGGATACAGACACTATGTATCGATGAAAAGTTAACAGAAAGTATTCGAATGTAGAAGCTGCGGTGAGACCACGAAAATTTGTTACAGTACAGGATTTGGTGAATGTAATAATATTGGAGGGTTGATCGATGGTTGATCTGTTTGGGTGAAACACCCGGTCTTGGTTTCACACTTGACATTTAAATGTGTAAGGGTGATCGAGGACTCGAGTTATGGGCATGAGGAGTCCGTCTACATCATGACATCAAATATTATATAGGATTGTATTTTACGTATGGAATGTGGTTTGATCTTAATGTATGTCATTACATGTGCATTTTAGGTGAAGTAGCCCGGAAAGTTTTCTAGGCATTGCTCACCAGTTGGACACTGGTCTGAATTAACACGAGGAAGCGGCGTTACAGCGGCCGTGATTGCGAAGGAGAGGCGACATGTGACGCCAGGTAACATTTTTGTAAAAAGTAATTTTTTTGTATAAAGTTTCTGAAATTCTTTTGGACTATTCATATAAAAGTCGGGTATGTAATTATGGTAGAGGTCGTGATCGGTTTTTCTGGTATGTTATTCATTTTCTTTTTAAATGTTTAGATTTAAATATGAATGAATAGTCTTGATGTGAAGGGACGATATGGAAGTGGTGCCAGTAACTCGATTGTCCATGGGTGGTTAGTGCCGTCAGAATACCAAGACTTAGGTGCAAGACGACCTAAGACAGAAATTCCGCGAGTTGACGGGTTGTCAACGGGACCCCTGGAAATTGGGCGTCACACCATATCTCTCAATTTAAAAGTCTAAACGACCTAATTTGTGAGCTATAGGAAACATAAAACATAAGGGAATATTTGCATCGTACCGTTTAGGCAGCATTGGTTTCTAATGTAGGCATTTGCCTAACTTTCTTCGATGGTGCTTGATGTGAATTAATGCATTAATGTTACATGAATTAGTGCAAATCCATTAAAACAATCATGATAAATATGTGAAAGAACCTATGTTAAGGATACTTGTATGACTAATCTGGAAACATAAATAACTGAATGTTTGCTTATGTCCGAGTAGTGGATTGGCAGACATGCATGGGATCTCGATCTTTGTAGCTTCTGGATTCCCCATAGGCCACAGTTTGGGTCATACTCTGCTCTGTTATCACTGTCCTGCACAATGATGTACTTATTGTTTTATTTCCCATTATCCATTTCCATTGGAAGATACAGACATAAGACTTCGGTTATAAAAACAAAAAAATAATAATAATAATAATGAATAACAAGTGCATGCAAGTGCTTATGAGATATATGTCTTATGAGTAATTAACAACAATAGCATGAAAATGATTAATATATTGAATTATTATGGCTTTGTATTATTATACTTATTTGTTATGCTATGATAAATGAATGATGTATTGTTAAATATATGTCCATTTATATGATCGAGGTTTATGACGATTGTGGTTGTCATCCATGTTATATGGTCACCACTAAGCTATAAAACATGAGTGTTTGTCGGAGTGTAGGTTTGGAAATTTAAAGCGATCGCTAAAGACATCTCACATCCATCGGGGCTAACACACCAGTAAGACTTATCAGGGTAAATCTTGAATTTTGGAGAAATATTATACATATCATATTTTGTATGACATGTAAATAATAATTTTACATAAACCCTATAGTGGGGATTTGCAATATTTTGTAAGAATATGAGCTTAAACTTTTATAATTCTGATAAGTCTAAGATTTCTAGAAAATTATAATTTGGATTAGAAAATTATTGTCAGGATTATATAAGTTAATCATGTTTGAAGTTTTTAGTATTGTGACAACCCTTACTTGACAGAGTGGGCCCTCCACATCGGTGGAAGGTGCATTGTGACAGATTGGGGTGTCCACCAAATTAGGCTCAACAACAGAGTTTAGGCGATTCTAGATAGCTCATAAGTTAGAAATGCATGTGAATAGCAATGTGTTGGCCTAATGCGAATGTCCTTGTTTTCAGAATAGGATGGACCTACCCCGAACAGTTGAAGAAGTTCTTTAGTGTTAATCCTAAGAGCAGGTCAGACCTCAATCCTTTTGTATCGGTTAGAAGTGGCCAGTGATATTCTGTCGAGTCAAGCGAAGGCGTGCTTAGATTTCACACATGATATGGCTCGGGTTTAGAGTGATTGGCTTGACCCCCCCAGCTCAGCGTATGGTGAGAAGACATGGAGCTGAAGAATTTCATGGAACAAGTTTAGAAGAATCCGAAAGGGCTAAGTTTTGGCTAGAAAAGCTACAGAGGGTGTTCGATGAAGTGAGATGTCCTCTTGAGCAAAGGGTTTCATGTGCGGTCTCACTTATGCAAAGTGGGGCCTATGATTGATGGAAGCTTGTCCTAAGGCGTCCACGGCTTCTAGACCCGATGCCTTGGGATCTCTTTGTCTAGGAATTTTAGGTGAAGTATGTTACTGATATGTATAAAGAGGTCAAGTGGAAGCAATTCTTGAATTTAAAGTAGAGAAATCTGTCAGTAGCTGAATATGAGAAGGAGTTTAGACACCTCAGTAAATATGCGTCGGAAGTAGTCCTTACTGAAGCATTCCGATGAAGACAGTTTGAGGATGGTTTAAATGAATCCATAAAGAGGTATCTAGCATTTGTTACTTATCTACAGCAGGTGAATTTCTATCAACTGGTGCAAGGAGCTATGAAGGTGGAAAAGTCTGAAATGAGTAATCAAGAAAGAAATCAGAAGAGAAAGTTTGTAAGGGGAGGCTCTTCCTTAAGTAAAAGAATTAGAAAGTCTCAAGTTGAATCATTGTATAGTTTTGCTGCTAGGAGAAGAAGTCAACGGCCTACAGTAGCACCTTGTTCCAGTAGAGGCACTTCAACCGGACAAGGTAAAATCCTGGAATTCCCTCATTGACATAAACGAAATTCGGGTATTTGCAGATGGTTGACTGGACGATGCTTAAGATGTGGAAGCACTATCCATCTCTTGGAAAATTGTCCAAGCGAATCTGGAGAATTTAGGAATCACCGAGAAGCGGGTATGTTGACAACTTGTGATTGAGTTCAGAAGATAAAGGTGTTTTGAGACAATAAGGGTTGAGGAGATGCTATATCAGAATGATAGTCACTATTTCTACAACTTTTCTGCCACGAGGCTTTATCTTATGAAGGCGCGTGAAGATCCGGATGCTCCAGAAGTTATAGCTTGTATTTTCTCTCTCTATAATATGGAGATACATGCTTTAATAGATCCTAGTTCTACTTATTCCTATGTTTGCAGAGCATTTTGTTTGATGAATGCCATCGGTGGCAATTTGGAATATGACAGGCATGTGACCCGATCCTGGGGCATAGTGTTAATGTGCTTAGGAGTATATAAGAATTGCTGATAATGATTCATGATGAAAGTTCTCCTGGACTGATTGCTTTGCCTTTTCGTGAGTATGATTTGATATTGGGGATGGATTGGTTGTCTAAACATCAGGCTATAGTTGATTGCAATAAGAAATATGTGGTACTTAAATGTCTCGATCAATCGATGGTGATAGTACAAGGTATCAGATTTGGCCCACTATATAATGTAATCTCAACTATGCAAGCTCATCGATTTCTTAAAAAAGGATGTGAGGCCTTTTTGGCATTGATGCTTGACTATAAATGGGGACGAGTAAAACTGGAAAATATTCGGGTGGTAAAAGAATTTCCGGATGTGTTTCCCGAAGAGCTATCGGGTCTTCCACCACAGGAAATGGGCCTGTCTATTGAGAGCTGCAAAGGGACCAGCTCCACATCTCTAGAGCACCTTACAAGATGGCTCCAACGAAAAATTAAATGAGTTAAAAATTCAACTACAGGAGCTCCTGGACAAGGGATTTATTCGACCCGGTGTTTCTCCCTAGGGTGCACCTATTCTTTTTGTTAAAAAGAAAGATGACACCCTATGGATATGCATTGATTATCGACAAATAAATATATGACAGTGAAAAACAAATAAATATTATCGGCCGGTAAAGATGAGGATGTGCAGAAAACGCCAAAGCAAATAATCATATAAATCCCTAATAATGCATTTGGGTTATTAATCTGGCGACATTATGGATTTGATGAATCGAATTATTATAACCTTATTTGGACCGGTTTGTGGTAGTGTTCGTAGATGATATCACGGTGTAATTCCGAGTAGGGAACCCCACGAACAACATTTGCGAATGATTTTGTAGACTTTGAGAGAGAAGTAATTATGCTAAGTTAAGCGAGTCGTTTGGCTTAAGGAAGTTTTCATTTTCTAGGCCGCCCTCAAGTTTTATCGCAGAAGGCATTAGAGTTGATCCTGCTAAAGTTGAAGCTATTGTACATTGGAAACCGCCTCAAAAGGTAACAGAAGTAAGAAGTTTCTTGGGTTTAGTTGGATATTATCGACGATTTGTAAAGGGATTTTCTGTCATAGCTTCCCTAGTCACTAAATTACTTTGAAAAGGGGTGAAATTTGAATGGATTGCTAGATGCAAGTTTTGAGCAACTGAAGAAAATGCTCGTTGAAGCACTTGTGTTGACTCAACTTACTCCGGGTAAAGAGTACACCATGTATAGTGATGCTTCTAGGAATGGACTAGGATGTGTATTGTTGCAAGATGGCAAAGTAATGGCATATGTCTCAAGACAACTGAAACCGCATGAATAAAATTATCCCACACATGATCTAGAGCTAGCAGCGGTAGTATTCGTTTTGAAAATATGGCAACACTATTTATATGGTGAAAGATGTAGAATATATACATATCATAAAAGTCTCAAATACTTGTTAACTCATAAGGAACTTAATTTGAGGCAACGACAGTGGCTAGAATTGTTCAAAGACTATGATTTCATAGTGAATTACCACCCAGGAAAAGCTAATATGGTGGCAGATGGCTTAAGCAAAAAGGTGATGTCCGTTTTGTCACTACAACACAGTAAATGGAGAATAGCACCAGATGGAGTGTTATTAACTCAATTAAAAGCTCAATCTATCTTGAAACAGATAATAATTGATGCTCAGAAAAATTATGTCGGTCTGACCCAAAGTCTGATTAGTCGAAGATGGAAATGGTGATTATTTAATGGGAGAAGATGGAGGTTTATTTTACAAGAACAGATTATGTGTACCCAATGTCCGGGAATTGAAAAAGAAGTTGATGTATGAAAGCCACAATATTATATTTATCATGCATCTTGGAGGTAACAAAATGTACTAGGATTTGAAACAGTATTAAGGGTGGCGAGGAATGAAGAAGGATGTGACAAATTATGTGTTCAAATGTTTGACTTGTTAGTAGGTGAAAGCTGAATATCAAGTACCGTTCTGGCCTATTAAATCCCATCTCAATTCCACAATGGAAAGTGGGACAACATTACTATAGATTTTGTGTTTGGTTTTCCCCTCACCTAAAAGAAACATGATACGGTTTGGGTAATCGTGGAGAAACTTACAAAGTCTGCTCACTTCTTACCAGTCCTATTGGACTATTCCATGGATCAGTTAGCGGAATTGTATGTGAATGAAATTGTATGATTGCATGGGATTCCACTGTTAATAGTGTCTGACCGCGATCCACAGTTTACTTCAAGGTTTTAGAAAGAATTACAATCAGCCTTGGGTACTCGATTGAATTTTAGTACAACCTTTCATCCACAAATAGATGGACAATTTGAAAGAGTGATTCAAGTATTAGAGGACATGCTTCGGGGTTGTGTGCTAGATTTTCCCGGAATTTGGGATAGGTATATTTCCCTTATGGAATTTGCCTATAATAACAGTTTTCAGTCAAGTATTGGTACAACACCCTATAAAGCTTTGTATGGCAGGAATGTAGAACCCTTGTATGTTGGACATAACTGAATGAGCATAAAGTAATTGGTCCTAACATAGTAAAAGAGACAGAAGAAAAAGTTTGTGTCATTCAATGAAAGGTTAAAAGTACACTAGTGATGAAGCCAATCTTTATCTGAATCTGAAAAGAAAAGACGTAAGTCTGAAAGTCGAGGATAAAGTTTTCTTGAAAGTATTCCTGTTGAGGAAGATACTTCAGTTCGGAAAGAAAGGAAAAATTAGTCCAAGGTTTATCAGACCTTATGAGATTTTAGAAAGAATTGGACCAAATGCTTATCGTCGGCTCTCCCTCCGGAGTTGTCCAAACTACATAATGTGTTTCATGTCTCAATGTTGCGGAGATACCATTCGGATGAATCCCACATATTACCAGTACAAGATGTACAAGTGCAATGGGACTTCACTTTTGATGAAGAACCAAAGGCTATTCTAGATCGTGAAGTGAAACAATTGCGGAACAAACAAGTTCCTCTGGTAAAGGTGCTTTGGCAACACCATGGTATGGAGGAAGCAACTTGGGAATCGGAATCCACAATGAGGGCACAGTATCCGCAACTCTTTAATTCAGGTATTAATTTCGAGGACAAAATTCTTTTAAGGGGGTGGGGGGGAGAGTCGTAACACCCCAAATTATACCCTAGTAGTTTTATTACATGTTCAGGGTATAATAAAAGGACAAATTTGCCATTTTTGGAAATCTAAGTGCTAAGTGTGAAAAAAAAGGTTAAAATGGTAATTAGACAATTAAGGGACATTAAGATGAAAGATTATATGTTATTGTGGAATATTGATACCTTGAAGTGCAAATAAAATAAGAATGGAGGACTAAAATGCAAAAAGAGAAAACTAGGGCCAAGTTCCCTTAAAGCCAAACATGGTCTTCTAAGAAAGAGAAATTTCCCATTTTGTTTAGCTTAGTTTAGGGCATTTCCGGTGGAGGAGAGGAAGGAGATCATTTGGATTTTGTGCAGTCCATTGTTTTGGCCCTCTTTGCTCAAGGAAAGTAAGAAAAAAAAGCTTGGCTTTGAAGATTTCATAAATTCTTGAAGAAGATCTCAAGGAGAAGGAAGAAGAGGAAGAGGTTAGAGCTTGACGTGTTGGCAAGTAGATCTAAGGTCTGGGATCCTAACCTTATTTATGTGTATATTTTGATTTGCCCGTGTTGTTGTTTTGGTTGTGACCTCTAATGAGGAACAATTTGTGTGAAAAAGGTAAGTAGGGTTTTATGGGGAGATGCTATCAAATTTCCCCGGACAACATGTTATTGTTTGGTCGCAAGCAGCTCACCCAGGCCTCCCGAGAACTAAATGATTCTAGTTTTTAAGGAAATTTAAGACATATGGCTACATTTTCCTTGAAGAGACCTAGATCGAATTCCTGTCCTAAGACCCCTAAAATTGAGTTTATCAGACAGTCTGGCCCAGGCGGAGTAATTCGGTTGTTTGAATCATGCTTGAGTTTGTTGATCAAAATAACGTGATTCAATTTTTGTCTAGTAGTCATCAGGAAAAGAGCAAACTTTGTGAATGAAGTATAATCAAATTTAGTCCCTATTGTTACTAGAAAGTTGTCAAAGTAAGGGAACAATTTTGTCCCTAAAACCTATATCGGAACAGTCCCCTAAATTGGAGTAATTCCGGTTGTTTGAATCATAACTTAAGTTTTGTTGATCCAAATAGTGTGATTCAAATTTCTGTACAAACTAGACATCTGAGAGAACAACTTTCATGAAGCAAGTATAGCCAAATTTAGCCCCTATTGTTACCAAAAATTCGTCAAAGTAAGGGAACAATCCTGTCCTTGAAACCTGTCTCGGAACAGTCCGGATGTTAGGACCATATCTCCTAATTTAAAAGTCTAAACAACCTAATTTGTGAGCTATAGGAAACTTAAAACATAGGGGAATGTTTGCATCATACTGTTCAGGTAGAATTGGTTTATAATGTAGGCATTTGCCTAACCTTTTTAGATGATGCCTGATGTGAATTAATGCATTAATGTTACATGAATGAGTGCAAGTCCATTAAAACGATCCTGATAAATATGTGAAAGAACCTATGTTAGTGTATGACTAATTTGAAAACATAAATAACTGAATGCTTGCTTGTAATAAGAAGTGGATATAGGCGTGCCTATAGAATCTCTCACGATCACTGCGGAACTCACCAGGTCTATGGGCAGTTTAGGTCATTCTTGTACCATTTTGGGTCGTACTGCGCTCTATTGTCCTTTGTCACATAGTAGCGTACCCTCTAATTACTTATTGTTACATTTCAGATTATCAGTTTCCATTTGGAAGATGCAGGCATAATGTTTCGATTATAAAAACAAAAATATATATATATATAAATAATAATGAATAACAAGTGCATGCAGTGCTTCTAAGATACATGTGTTATAAGTAATTAGCAATAAGAGCAGGAAAATGATTAATATACTGAATTATTATGGCTTTGTACTGTTATACTTATTTGTTATGCTATGATAAATGAATGATGTATTGTCAAATATATGATCGAGGTTTATGACAATAGTGGTCGTCCATGTTATATGGTCCTTACTAAGCTATAAGCTTATCACATGTGTTTTGTTCGTGTAGGTTTTGGAGCTAAAGCGACCGCTAAAGACATCTCACATCACATTTAGACTAACCTTACCATTAGGACTTATCAAAGTAGATCTTGGGAAATATTGTACATATCATATTTTGTATGATAATTTTACATAAACCCTATAGTGGGGCTTTGCAATCTTTTGTAAGAATATGAGCTTAAACTTTTATAATTCTGATAAGTCTGAGATTTCTAGAAAATTATAATCTGGATTAGAACATTATTGTCAGGATTATATAAGTTAATTAAGTTTGAAGTTCTTAGTATTGTGACAATCCTCACCTGACAGAGTGGGCCCTCCACATCGGTGGAAGGTGCATTGTGTTCTGGTTGGGGGAGTCACACGTACAATTTAGTATTGCCCCCACAGCTTTCGCATATGCATAATGTCTTCCATATGTCAATGTTAAGGAAATGCACCCCATATCCAACTTGGGTAGTTGACTTACAAGAAGTCAAGTTTGATGCAAATACGTCCTATATAGAAGAACCTTTATAGATTTTGGAGTTTGGAGAACATAGGTTCCGGAATAGAATAATCGCTGCCGTTAAGGTGTGGTGGTAACAACATGGAATAAAAGAAGCAATCTGGGAACGAAGAAGCATTGAGGCGACAACATCCACAATTGTTTAACAAATTTTGAGGTAAGTCCATTTAAATTTCAATACTAAATTTATTTTAGGGGGTTAGAATGTAAAGCCCAAGTATTTTAAGCCATGTAGGATCTCTCGAGTTGAGAAAACTTTACCAAGTAATGGCAGTTTGAAAAGTCAAAAGGTGAATTGAGAACAGTTGTTAACTTAGGACTAACAAAAAATTGAAAACTTTTAACCGTCAATGGAGGATGTTGAATTTTGTCACATTGGCTTAAAATAAAATAAATAATTATGGGTAAAAAAATGATGAATAAGGTATAAAATAATATGAGATATTAATAATATAAATGGTGTTGTTTGGGATAAGTATGTATATATGATATCATTCTTAGTATTATTGTTTTTACTATTAAAACTTATTATTGTTGCTTTTGCTTGAAAATAATAATCATAATAATAAATAAATTATTTTCTATGAGAAAATATTATTTGAAATAATAGAAAAAAAAAGTTTAAGGGGAAAAGGGAAAATTCCCAAAAAGGCTAGGGCTTGTGATTTTGTGGTCAAACGAACTCCGATCAATCTTAACTTTTGAAGGGTTATCCTATTTGACGTAAGGAACAACCCAGTGGTGACAGATTTGAATTCTAATGGTTAGATTTTCTAGATTTGATATAAGGTGATTTAATTCTAAAACTTTTATTTTATAATTTTTGGAAAAACCAACGGTAAACATGCTTCATTGGGTTGATATTTTTCTTGTAATGAATGTTTGACATTGTATTGGAGTTTGTGGGATTTTTATTTATTAGTATCGATGTTCTTGCTTTTGGGATTTTAGATATTTGTATAGTTAGGGAGAATTTTTTTTTGCTTTGTGAGATTGTTAGATTATTAGAATCATTTTAATGTCGAGGAACTTACTTTCCTTTAGTGTTGAAAAATTATTTAGTTACTTCGTATGTGGATGAGAATTGTTTTGAACTTGGTAATATATATTAATATGAAAATAATGACTTTTGGCATTGAGGCAAGATTATTAATTGCGATCCTTTGATGTATTAAAAATTAATTGGGTCATTTTGAATGTTGAAGTTAATTATTTAAAGCCTTGGTAGTATGTATTATTATGAATTTAATGTCCTTTAGTGTATTTTTGGGTTATGAATGTCCCTTGAAGGTTGAGAATTGTTTGGGTTGAACATAAACGTTATATCAATTATTTGAGACTTTATAATATGCTTGAATATGGAATTAGAAGAAGTAATGTGACAATGCTTACCCTTTTATGTTTATAACTTTTAGATGCAGATGTAACTCCTGAGGACTAGCAAATAATGTCAAAAAGGTTTCAAAATTCCTCGATAAGTCCTAGAGCAACTTGAAGAGGGGGTTTGTGTATTGCCTCACTTTGTAGTCACATTTTTTTTTATAATACTAGTACTTTGGTTATTTGTAGTGGATTGTATGTAGAATGTATTTTTTTTATGGGTGGCTTGTTGCTCTAGAAATGTATTATGGACTTGGAAGATGATCCTCACTTTCTGTTAAATGATGTTATGTCATTTTGTTTGCTAAAGCAATGATGTAGCTTGAATAAGGTTCAATTAAAAAAAATCAAGTTGACTACCAGCTTGAAATAGGAATATTCCTTAGGGTCAAACCTTTGACTTGGGGTCATGGACCAAGTTTTGGGTTGCCCAAAACCGGGTCGTGACACTAACTATGGAGATAAAAATCCGAAAGTGTAAGATTGTTAATCTAAACCCACTATACTAAATCAAATTACACATATTTACATGGTTGTTTTACCCTAAAGACTTATTCTCTAGTACCTACAACTTGATTTACATACACAAAGCAATAACTTCCAATTACTCAAGTGGATACACCTCCACTTTACTGAAGGGATCAAGGTCTTCGACCAACTCAATTCACAAACAAGTCTCTGAAAGCTTTAAAAGTCAATAGGGTTTGAGACTCCTTAGGCTGTTTCTTTCAATGATATTTGTTCTCAGTTTGAATCTCTTTACCAATAAAGCTCATGAAGGGTTATAGAGAGGTACACATATGACATATATACTAGAGTTCAATATCAAAAGTTTTTTCAAATCCAATTTTGCTCTATCAGCAGAAATCATGTTAATGTGAGACGAAGTTAGGCAGTCTGGGGCGTTAACCTTTCTGGCCAAAGTTCCTCTATACCTTTTTAAACTTGTTTGAAAACAAAAAAACATTTTAAATCCAAAAATGATATCAATACTCTCTTTATACCTTGTTGAATCTACTTTGCGACAAACCAAAACTTCTTAAATGTACATATATATGACTTTTTTTATTAGACGAACATTAACAATCTTTGATCTTCAGTAGAATGTAAGTCATTGTCTAAAAAGATTACAATGACAAGAAAATAAATAATGAAGAAAGACTTGAGTCTTTATATATTACTAAGCGCCAATAACAGGAAATAGAGAGGCCTTATATAGGCTGGGATAGCACAACCACAGAAAATACAAATTACAATCCTAGGAAAATACAAATTACAATCTTTGGGTCCTTACCATCATGGCGAACCTCACCTGCTTGTAGGAAAAAAAACGTGGGAGCCGGTGGAGAAATCTCTGAATGTCCAGGCGTTAGCGTAGTCGTGATGGGCTGTTAGTGATCACGGAATCCACCAAAAATATCAGAACGACCAGTTGACTATCATGATGTTGGTCGATGGGTGTGCTTTGTTGTATTACATCTTATAGTTTGCTTAGTTTATGACCATAGGTATATCAATATCAAATACCCGAGATATAATGGTTCTTCATAGAGGGCGGCTTTATACCCAGAAACGAACTCCACATTATAATTCTCCTTGACTGGGTAGAAGATGGTGGGGCCTGACCATTCTAAATAACTTACAGGCCTTGTTTCGAGGTACTAGACATCATGGCCCAGTCGATCTTTAGAGTCATAGGAATGAAGAATGAAGAAAGACTTAAGTCTTTGTATATTATGAATGGTAAATTACAAGTATAAGGGCATATATAGATTGGCTAGCACAACCTAGTAAAATACAATAACAATCTCTAAAATACAATTACAATCTCTAAATGCAGATTACAATCCTAGAAAGTACAAAATAAATATAACAATATAATAATCTAACATCCCCCTGAGCTCATGGTGGTTTAAGAGGAAACCATTATGAGTTTGGAAACTAAAGCAGAAAGTTTGCGGAAGTGGTTTAGTGAGAATGTCAAATGCTTGATCCTAAGAGGAAAGCGATGAGTGTGGAGTGTACCTTAAGCGGGGTGATGTGAATGAGTAGCCGATCAATCTCAATATGTTTATCAAGTTCAGCGAAGACATCATTATGAGCAATTTGAATGGCCGCCGATTATCGTTGAAGTTTTAGTTACGATTGGAGCAGGTGAGCCCTACCGAGATCTGTAAGACTAATAACCAAATAAGTTTAGTTGTAGTAGCTTCCAGTTGCTACATATGTTTTGAGTGTTGGAGCAGGCAACATTTGTTTATTTCTTGCTTCTCCGAGATAGAGAATCCTGCTAAAGCGCTGTTATGGCCGGGATGGCGACATGACGGGATCTGCCCGTCTGCTCAAATATCACTGAAGATTAAACAGAAGAATAGGAAGGAAGAAAAAATGAGATACCTCAAGGTATAGTTTTGTTTTGAACTATCAGAAGAATAGCATTGGCATAACAGAGTCTAAAGTGTTTTATAAGCTAGCGTTACGGTGCATAAATATAAGAGTTGAAACGCGACAAATGTGAATTGGAAACTCCCGACAAAACGTAGCGAGGCATCGAATAGTGATTCACCATCACCTGAAATTAAAGCGACAGTTATACCGATAGGTGTGTCGGCTATCTTGCTATCGGTGAAATCTTTGGTTGAGAAATCGAATTGAGTATACTTGGCTGGTAGGATAATAACCATACTGGAAGAAGAGCTTTCGACGAAAGTAATTAAAGAGGGCGAGATCTTTTGTTTAAATTGATGACTAAAGAGGTGCTTTAGATCTACGAATACCACATATAATATCTATAATAAGCATATGTCATCTGTGTAAATGTAATATTGAAACATACAAGAGAAGAATAGTAATACCATGATTAGACCGTTTCAGAAAAAGAGTTGTATCAAAAGGCGCTGAAATATCTTTTGAGAGATGGTAAGCTGAACTTCCTGGAAACTATTGCTCGAGGAACTGTTTTTAAGATATAAAAAATTTTGCATTAGTCAAAATACTGTGGGAACCCCGGAGGGTGAGTAACCCGAGGAGGAGCTTCTAGACATACGAGTTCACCATTAAGAAAAACATTTTGACATCCATATGAAAGAGTGGCCATTTACAGAGCATGAAACATGATGAGTCAAGCGGGAAGAAAGTGTTCGAGCCATGGGAGCAAAAGTCTCATAATTAATCGATAGTCCCGTAGGTGGGTCTTGATCTTATAAACCCATTTAACGATAGCGAATTTTGCCGGAGGGAATGGCAGGATACCATGTTTTGGAGTCTTATGCGGTGCATCCGACTCTTCTTTTTATAACTGCTTTATAAAGGGTTAAGCCTCATAGAAAGATGGGAGTTCACGGAGGCAAGATCAGGAAAAGCATTGCCAAAGTCACGAGGTGAAAGGAGGAAGAGTAGTTGCAGTTAGAACGAGTGCCAAAAAGTCGAGGAAGGACCAGCCCAGGATCTGTTGGGGTGATGTAATTGGGCCTTGCGTCCAGCGATCGGTGAGGCTCCATTAGATGTGAAGGAACATCGATGTCAGAAGGGGAGACTCAAACAAAGAGGGTTCAAGGTCCTCAAGAAAATTTGGGGAAGGATCGATGGGGAATAAAAGAAAGGAAGCGAGAACAGCAAGTGGTTGGTAAAGCATTTGTATTTCCAAAGATACATAAGAGAAACACGAAGATGTTTGCTAATGGGATCATAACACCTATAACCTTTTTACCAATTCCATACCGAAAACAATATACTAGCCAAGAGCGAGACTGAAGTTTGTTTCTTTAACGATCTTGGAAGAAGAAAAAAACAAAACATCGAAATACTCTAAGTAGTGTAGCATGGAGAAGAACCAAACAATATAACCTCATGAAGGAGTTTGAGTTGTGAACAATAATGGGAGAAGGACAGATTAATGAGGTGTGAGTGCGAGTAGACGGCTTCCCCAAAGCTGAAGGAATAGAGAGCGGCAGATTAGTAGTAACATGAACGACATAATCAAAAGTACTCTTGAAGTCTGCGCTCCCGACTCTGCCATTTCTTTGAGAAGTACCTACCGCAGAGAATGAGGAACATTACCAGAATTGATGGAGCCAAGAGATAAATTCATAGGCTTTATATTATAGCCAGGCATTATCGGATCAGAAAACTTTGATAGGTTTAGAAAGCGTGTTTCTGAAATCTGTTTTGGTAAAGGTCACGATATATTTGATAAAGTTGAGCAGTTTTGAAGAGATAAATCAGACATAATTGAGAAAAATCCTTAATAAAAATAACAAAATAATGTATTAGGAATTAGAAATGGGAGAGGGCCTATGTAAAGAATGAATATAGATCAAAGAAGAAGAGCATGAAAACACTATTTACCAGTAGTGTAAGTGGTTTGTTTGCTTCAAATTGACAGAACTTATCTGATCGAAGCTCTTGTTTGAAGCGGAACTAACAAACCCACAAAAACTAGATTGTTAACACCGAGAATAGATCGTGACCGGCGAGAATGCAGCAAAGCAGAAAGAAGTCTTATCACGAGGCGACAAAGCGGGGAGATGGGGGCGGTAAATGAAGAAAGATGAGCTCAAACAACGCCAGGCGGGCCATCGACGGTCCCAGCAATCATCGATCAGAATCACTTCAACCACTTTTGATGGGGAAAGGGTTCAGGCAAAGAGCCGAGTTGAGTGGTTGCTAGAGAAGGTATATGAGTGAGTTTGAGGATCTGGCGTCAGCTTATTAAAAACGGACAAAGTGGTGTAGAGACATTACGAGATGAGGGGGCAGCTGCATGGAAGGTAACTGCGAGTATGGTAGGGGAGAGAAGTAAGAGTGTGTGAAGATTACAACATGAGGGGAGAGAAAGTCATATAGTTGTAGCAAGCAGAATCAAACCATGTGAGTACGATATCGTAAGCATTATTGGATACCTTTGGAATATAGGGTGTTTGGTCCAACACCTCTTGGATGCTATATAGAATGGCGGGATGGGGACTTTGGAATGGGAGTCCATAGTTGATGGACCCGGTGGGTCAAGCGGCGTGTTCTAAAGAATCACGGCCAGAAGGCGAGTGTAACGAGGTTTCAAACGGAGATGACCTTTGTTCTTCTGAAGCGGAGATAAGAAGAGACTTCTTATTGTTATGTGGCCTTGACATTATTCCATACTGCCTTTGAAACATAGGTAGGTGAGCTGGGAGGAAAAGCAGTATCAGTCGACGGAACAACGGTTTGGAATGGCAAAAGCGTAGTACGGATAGAATGAGTTCGATCTGAAGATGGGTATATTATCAACTAACCTTGAATAAACTTGTGAGACTATTGAGTAAAAATCACGATGGAGAATATGACTCGGCTTATTCAAACTCTCACGACATCAACCTGTCGACTTGGCGACTGTGCAGTTGCTCTTGCTGTTGCGCCCGGGTTGACCTGGCGGCTGGCGCCCGCGTCCCGGCTGTGTTGACTCCCGTCATCTCGTTGACTTTGCCGTCGGCCATTGGCGGTTGATCGAAAATTTGACCCGGGGGATGGCGTGGTCGGCGGCGTCAGCCCTCACGTGATGGCGCGTGAAGTGCGGCGTGGCGACTTTAAATGACTCAGCACTGCTGGTGTGATCGTCTCGAAAAGTTCTACCTCTGAGTGGACTGCCAACTTTAGTTTTGGAAAACTGTGAAGGGAGGAGCAAGGATCAACTATGGTTTGGAAAAAGCAGAGTTGTACGATTACGGAAAGCGGATGTTGATTACATGGGAGAAAAGAAGCTATCGATTGGGTAATGCCTAGATCGTGAAAGCGAATGGAAAGAAAAAACAGCTACGTCTGTGAAGAAAGACTTGAGGTCTTTTGTATATTAAGCGTAAGTCTAGTCTGAGAGGACCTTATATGGGCTACAGGCTATAAACCCTAGAAATACAAATTACAAATCTAGGAAAATACAGTAAATCTAACAAATATAATAATCAAAATAAGACATTTCAATATTGCAAAGGACTCGATATTATAACAATCTCTCCTTTTTGTTAATTTTGTGACAGCAAGTTATATGAACACCTAGACTCTCATAGTGACTTTTCTCAGTACGCATCAACATAACGAGACTTTTCTCTTCCATACCTGCATGTACACAATGAAAACTACAACCAGGTAAGTATTATCAAGTAAAAAATGATATCATGGACACAAAATAGGAGACTTGGAGGTTTACATTGTTGCATTTTGAAAGCATGAAAATGGAACTAATCCCAATAGTGACACCAGCATATCATAGATGCAAAGCTCAGGAAGAAAATAGATGCACCATAAGAGTGAATCCATGAGATAATATAATTCAAGTAACCTCGGATCTCAGGGAGCTGAATATCTTCTGAGTCCATCCTATATATATTGTAGTAGCTGGGTCCTAGAGTCCATCATCTCTCTAAAACTCAGATCAATTGCATATATGCAAGTAATACCCTATCCATTATTTATGAGCAGTCTTATGTATTCAATGATATATATGTATTTTAGGCTAGTATTTGCTTTATAGTAAGTATGGTCAGTGGATATCAATCAAATTGGCCTACCTAGTACACTAAACGAGAGTCAAGCATATACTAAACTCTAAACCTTAAGTCATAAATCCCTAAATCCCTTGATTCTAAATCCTAAATCTTAAACCGATCAAAAACCCTAAAACTCTTAAACCCTAACTTGTAAAATGTAAATATTCTATAATAATTTTATTACTTACAAACAAATTTATTGTTTAAAGTTAATAATGAAGGTAAATATTAGTTAAAATTAATGAAAAATGTTAGATAATTTTGTGAATTTGTCAATTTGATTATAAGGAATATCTTAAAATTATTTTTCCAAATAATTAACACTTGAAATAAACAATCAAGTAATAAATTTATATGCATTAACTTAAAATCAACTTAAAATATTAATTGATCATTAGTAATAAGTCTCACAATCCATCTCCAAAATCTTGGTATCCAAAACTAAGGAATGACCCAACATTGATTTCTAAATCCCAATACCCGAACACATTGAATGGATCATGAAAATTAATAAGTGTTGGGAGAAGTAGAATTTACCTCAAAAAAAAAAAAGAGAAGTAGAATCAACTGGAAGATTAATAATAATAATAATAATATGCTATTATTATAAAAATGAGGGTAACAAAGGGTTTGCATCCATTTTCTTGGCTATTGAAATAATATTTCACAAAAAATAGGAATTTGTTTGAAAGGGGTGCATTAAGAGTTTGAAAGGCAGTAGCAATTGTTGTACTGTGACTAACAACTAATTGGATCCTTAAGTTCTCAAACACAATTGGATTTGGACCCAATTGGACTACGACTGCAACTACCACCAATGATCAACCCCCCCTCACTATGAAATTGTATGATGGATGAGTTGATCAGTCTAAAACATACATGCGTTGTGGATAATAATGGATAACCTTATCATCATTCATGATCATAGGAAGCAAATTCCACTTCATCCATGGTTAGGCATGCATAGTGCCCCCGGCCAGTAAAAAGAAAGTTTAATAATGGTTTTAACTTTTTCATGTATATATTGTCATTCAGGTAGAAATGTTTATATGTAGTGTTGCGATTGGTACTTAATTAATTGGTGATATATGTCTTTGCTACGTATGTAATTTAACTCTTTCTTTTGTAAGATTAAAGGATCTATCCTACTTTGATAGCAACAGACAGAATCACGTCTCTCTTTTAATTTTAGGGGCCGGGGAAGAAAATGAGGATATATATATGACAGTGCCTGCCTAAGTTGCCTTTTTTATTTTTTTTTCTTTTCTTTTTTGGCTCTCTCTACCTAACAATGTATAACGGGGGAGTTAGGCCCTTCTTCGCAACCATGCTTGAGCTCCATGGTGGAGGGGTCCATCAAAATGCAGCACATAACGACCAATGGAATGACCCAGTCATTTCAGGACTTCCAAAACATGTTATTTCTTCATGTGTGAGGGTGGTATGCTTCCAAGACCAAGCTAGCTAGGTTCAACGAAAATGACATTCTTACTTGTTTGTTGCCAACACATCCTAGTTACCCTTGAGAGGAGGTGATTGGGCAGTAAGGAAAGCAAATAGGGATAGCCCATCAATGCCAGTTTCTTTTTTGAGTTCCTCCCCCTTCCCGTCACTGATAGGAACCAATTATGGGATTGATCGATGTGGGGGTGGATTCGGTATTGTTTAGTCTCATTCCGTCCTATTTATATAAAAAAATATTTTTTATTTTTTATTTTAACATATAATAAAATTATAAAAAATGTAATATCTTATTTATTTATAATATATCTATTAATTTTAATATAATATAAAAATAAAATAAAAACAAATATTAAATTTATTTTTAAACAAGGCAATGAGAATTGGTTTAACTAAACGGGTCCAGTTGGTTTGGGGTCGGCATCACATTCATTCATAAGTAAATAGTTGCTTTTTTTTTTTTTGTTAGTGCATTATACCTCATGGCCTTGTCATGGACGAATGTCAAGTTTATAAGTTAGTGGGTGACCCTATATTAGTGTTGTGTAGGCTGGACTCCGTCCACCATAAAAGGAAGGCATTTTCCCTCTTTACCTTTACTCTTTTCTCCTTTACATATCTCTCTCTCACACACAAAGCATTATAATAACTAGCTAAAACATGTTCATCCAACTCATTTTGGAAGGGTGTTTGATGATCTTTTGTGAGCTAGCATGACGAGGGAAGAAATTATGTGAATGGTGGTGGGTAAGCAACCCCTTTCCCCTTTCCTCTTTCCCCTTTCCCCTTTCCCTGTCTGTGAGAGAGTAGAGTCCTTGAATGGTGTCGGTGTCATGCCTTAATCAAGAAAAAAATAAGCTATGATTAGGAGGTAGGAGGACAGATACGTGTGGTTGGTTAACGAAGAGAAGAGAAGGGCAACAGTACCACGCCTGCCTTTGAACTTTGATTTTTCTTCCCCCCTCCATGTGCTCAACCATTTGGGAGTGGGGGGGAGGGGAGGGACCATCTTGCTCTTTGGGTCACATCACATGCTATATATATATTCTAATTCTAGGGCCTTTAGGGCATTCCCCCCATCCTAGCTTGGTAATAAATAATAGCTCTACCATTGTCTCACGGCCTCACTTGAGAAATCATCCTTCCAAAATTAATGATGTTTAAATAAGTACTCTACGGGAGCTTACCAAAAAGATTAACTTGGTTTCTGTTTTCGAAGATATTATTGTTTTTTGAAAATTGTTTATGTTCCTATTAGTAGAGTCTTTTCTGTGTTTTACATAACAAAAAATAATAATAATAATAATTGAAAACTCTTTTCCTTATTTATCATGTTTTTAAAACATAAATCAGTTTTCAATAACAAGAATAAAAAAAAAAAAAAAACTCTAAGTCCATGACAATTGGCCTCAATTCAATTAGAAGTCAGCCAAAAATCACATTACATTACAATGTGCAAAGCTTGCAGAGTTTACATTAGGACATTCATCCCTCCAATTAATTAAACTGGTTGTATTGGGAGATACAATTGTCTTGATCCTTTCCTTCTTGTAAACGAAATAAGAGAGGGAAAATGAAATTAGCCAAAATAAACAAGACAAAAGTACTAGATATGGACGATCTTGCATTTGGCATATGTAATTATTTTTGTTGATGGAAAGTGTTGGATGATGAGGGTGGGTGGGTGCACCATGAACACATGCATAGCTTTGAGTTTTCCCCAATTCTCTCCTCAGGTCTTAGCTATATAATTAGAAATCCATGCTCATGCTCATGATCATCTTTTGCTAATCATGGCAGACAATGGAATATTTAACCTCTTTTTTCAAATTGACATGTTTGTCCATCAACATACCCATTTTACAAATTTACCTTTCCCTCCCATCTTCTCTTAATTGGGGAACACCCATCATGCACCCTGTTCCCACCATTTTCAAACGTAACCCACTCCCAATAAATCAAGATTTAATTATTTACACACCCGTTATCTTATGTTTGTTTGGAAAAAAAAAATTGTCAGTAATTTCATTATTTATAACCCATTTAGTCTCAAGAGGATGAAAATTTAAGTCCTTTTTTATTAGTATGATCATCAAACAGTTTTTAATTTCTCGATAGCTAGGTTTTCAAATTCCAAATAATCTTTAACTTCATGATTTAAATACTATGCTAAAAAACACTTTTTAATATACATTTCTCTTGTCTATTAATGCTTTAACTCAAGTGATAGAGTACTTATTATTTCAAATAAGCATAAAGCATAAGAAATAGAGGGTCTCAAGTTCAAATTTCAGTACAAATAATTTACTATCTTAAAATTAAAATGTATTCAAAAAATATAAAATAAAATAAAATAAATAAACATTTCCCCTTAACCTTGAAATTTGAGCACAAAGTTACAAGTTGTTACCAACCACTTGGCTTTGATGTTACCACTAGCACAAATTGCAACCTCATGACATGCACAAAGAAAAGTCATGGTGTTATATCACCAAGTTACAAATATCTTCCTTTAAACAAGGGATTTAAGTTGTCCAATGGTAATCAATTGAATATTATGTAATGTTTGGTATATGGTAACAAGGAATATATATGGATATTTTGTTTTCTTTACTAATTTTTTATAAAATGAAAATGGATTTGTAATTTCATCTTTAATATTTGGATGCACATTCAAAGATAAATTAAATTGACCATTTTACATTATCTTCTCCTAAGTATAAATTAGAGAACCATCTACTCACCACTAATAAGTGATATTTGAATTCCACTAGAATTACTTTTTTAAGTGAATGAGATTTCAAACACCCCTAGCTATAAAACACTTTTCATGGGATTTGTAAGAAGTATTAATAGGTAATTAGTAATTGATTGATCAAAATGTTTTCATGTAAGCAGTTAATTACTTGCAAAAGCAAGAAACTTCCAAAACTAGAAGATCTCTTTGATTTGCTTTTTTTTGATTCCAAAGTTGGCTCAAAAGAAAATTTCCTTTAATCATAACCAACATCAGGAGGTCCTTTCATATCATGTCAAAGGGTTCAAGTGTGCCATCAACAAAATTATAACTGAACATGAAAACTTTTTCATTACCACTCTCTAGAAAAATCCAAAGAGGAGAGAGAGAGAGAGAGAGAGAGAGAAAAGTCGTTGGAAGTTGGGAATTAGATTCTTGGAAGTCCCTTTTACAACATTGCATTTAATATTCAATTGTAGCGTAAAGCTTCGGTTAGGTTAACTACCTATGGCAGTTCAAAGTTCAAACTTTTAAAAGGAGACACCAAATCTATCAGCAAAGATTCTATCTTTCTCGCTTTTTTAGGCAACTCTCTCTATCCTTTCTTCTCTCTCATCACTGTCGACAATTGACAGATTAATATGACTTATATATATGAGTATAACCTAATCAAAGTTGTAGTATGTTCAAATTTATCCTTTGTTGTTTGGGTAAGGAAATATATAATAAGTTGCGGTAAATAGAGCAAAGATCATTACAGATTTCTAAGATATAAATTGGTATTTATATTTATATATAAACATAAATACCCTTTGTATAATTTCAGCTGAGATCAAGTACTGAATCGTATAATTCTTAAATAATGTTATGAGTTTGCACTCTTTGTATTTGTTATCTCTTCTTTGCTCAATCATCTTTACAAAGTGATTATTAGGTTATAGTTTAAAAAACTATTTTTTTTGTTTTAAAATTTAAAAAACAAAAAACATGTTTGATTTTTAATACCAATTATACTTACTAAGTATAATTTAAAGAAGAATAAAAGTTTCCCAAGAAAGAACTCTGTGTTTTCACATACTATTATTGTTTTCAAAATACAAGAACAAAAGATGCCCTCAAGTCTTGATCAATCTTGGTCAACAAAAGCCTATTTCTAGGGTTTGACCTAGGTATCAAAAACAGTAGTTTTCTCTTTAGCATGTGGATGTTACAGTGCATGAGCATGGGGAAGAGGAAAGCATGGGTTTGGAGCAGTAGTCAGTTTAGCAGTGAGTATTGATTAGTCAACAGCACTCATGATTTAAGCTACCTACCTGCTGCCTCGATCACCACCCATCTGTTTGATTTTTTTAAGCTAAATCCCGTACGATTGCTTGCAAGTCGGACGGTCCAGATCAATTTCTATTTCTTTCTTTATTATTAACAGAGGAACTCAGGTAAAGTCAGTAGTTCACCTGGGGCTGTTTTGGAGGTATTCAAATGACAAGTAACAGAATATCGGTTTTTTCTATAGAAATATAGTTAGAATATCATATATCGATTGGTATCGATATGGTATTGCCAATCAGAAGTTGGTTGACCCAAAGATATAAAAAAATCAGTAAAATTTTCGATATTTCATCTTATGATATTTTGGCGAAATTTCTAAAATGAGTAGCACGCGCGCATGGGATGGAAAAATTGTCAAAATATCAGTGATCTATTGATCATGTGATCGGACCATTCAAATTTCGTCCAGCTTTAATCCAACGGTTCAAATTTCGTTCGACCTTTTTAAATACATCCAACGACTATCTTTTTTATCCAACGATCGATTTTAGATTTGAAGTTTGATCTAACGGTTTAAAATAGTTTATAACGGATGTTGATGATCATGATGTCTTTGACCAAAAGTAATTCGATGGTTAAATAATCGCGGCGGGTTTTTTGACGTCACATTGGCTATTTTGACTTAAAAATTTTTATAAATCTCTCACAAAAATCATTACAATTTAGTGAGATGAGATCATTCAATCTCAAATAATGTAATGGAAATAACGTGATCTTCGTTTTGATTTTAAATATTATTGTAATGCTAATTCTCGATGAATTAGAATGAATATAATTTTCATGAAATTAATATATTTGTTTATATATATATTTTTTTATAGTTAATGAGGAGATACATGTGATTGAGTATTTTGTGATTTAACTTCTTGTCTTTTCAATAGAAAATATCCATGTATTTTGATGTATGGTAAATCAAATCTGAATCTCTCCGTAATTACCTGATGTTTTGTTAGTGTTCAAACCACTAACTTGGTTGCTGTCCTTCCCATTTTAAAATGAAACTTTCTCTTAATTACATATATGTCATTTCTCTTTGTTTCTTTCTATTCACAACTTTCTTGAAACAAATATTTATAGGGAAAATGTGTAAAAAAAAACTTAAGTATTGTACTCAATATCGTATTTACACTTGGAATTTTTTTTCAGTCTAAAAAGGCTCTTGAAGTTTACTCTCATAACCCACATTAGCCCCTGTCGTGACTGAACAAGTTAAATGATTAACCTAACATTAACTTGGCTATTAAATCGACCATTTAAACATCTTATATGACAAAAATTTGCTCTAATCTAACTTAAAAGTATAGGAGCTTCTAATTTGGGATATTAAAAAGCCCTTATTTCACTTTACCAATTTATTCCAAAAAATCTCTTCAGTCTAAAGACAACCCTAGGGTTTCTTTTAAATATAACTCATCTCTGTAAAAAGATAGAGATGAAAATGAGATATCAACCATCATTTATGACAAAAAATCGTTGGGTAGTTACAATAGAATCTAAGCAGCTATCAAGAAATTTGGAAGACAAAGGAGGGTAATTTCTTCTTCGCATCGATTTACAGGTAATTTATTCTTCCTTTGAATGTTACCGTTTGGTTTAAATGTTTAAATTGTTTTTTTATCAATAATGACAATGTACCTGAGTTTGAAGATGTTAATTTTATTCTTCCATTTGTGTTGTGTTGTCTCCCTATAATGTTACCGTTTGGTTTAAGTGCTTCCTTGTTTTGTGTTCTTTTCATTTGGCAAAGTTATTGTTTATTGAATGTTTAGTTACATCATGGTGGTAGATGGCATATGGATCCCATATTAAGTTATGTTGGAAAACATGTACACATTATTGAGGACTTTGATGTGGATTTTCTATCCATTATCAGTGTTAAAGATGTCTACAAATCAGAGGTGGGTTATAAGAATGTAGAGCACATTTATGTTCTAGAACCTGGAATTGATATAAATGAAGGTCTTTTTTTAGTTCAAGATGACAATGGGATAAGAAAGGTGTTGAGTAAGATAAATGTAGACACGGATGCTTCAGAATTTCTTAAACCATGAAGTGATGTTCTGTGTTTTGCATAGATATATTGGCAACTTATGTGGGGCCAGATCTCCATAGATGAATAGAGGCCAATTGATAATGTGCTTGATTCTTGATGAAATAGAGATTTTAAGGATGATGAGGTTGAAAATGTGATTAAGGGGTGATGGTCTTTGGAAGTAGAGGCGCCAGGGATGATGATGTAGATAGTGAAGACTCTAAAGAAAGGAATGAGAGTGCAGACAGTGATGACAACCTTTTGATGTCTGATTATGAAGAGGTCCCTATTGAAAGAAAGCATCTAGCTCTTTTCAATATGAAAGACAAAGATCTTACTTTAGCTTGGGAATGACATTTGGCATATGCAACTGAAGTGAGGGAATCTATCACAAAGAATTGTATTTCTAGGGGAGTGGCATTGAAGTTTGTAAGAAATGAAAGAAATAGAATAATAGTAAAGTGTCAAGACCAACCCCCTTTTGTCTTATTGGTGTCAAAAGACAGATCTAAACCCTGGACTAGTTGTAAAAACTTTAGTTCCGAACCATAACTCTTATAGGATGTTTACTAATCTTAAGGTTTCAGCAACTTTCATAGCCCAACATTACAAAACTATAATTCTTGAAAATCACAACTATAAAATTAAGGTCATAAAAAAGGATGCTAAGACATAATTAAGGCTAAATGTTATTGAATTCTGGGGTTGGGCAGTAGGAGGATGGTGGATGCCTATTCTAAGGCTTTACAAGGCTGGAATATTAGGGTTGGAAGCTTATGTTGATGAGCTATAGAGAAGCAACCAGGATCCATAGTGAAGGTGGAGCTGTGTAAGGATGAACTTTCAAAGGGCAAGAGAGTTTTTAAGAGAATTTATGTTTGTTTAGATGCCTATAAAAAAAAGGTTGAAAGGCAAGTTGTAGGCTTATCCTTAGAAACCAGATAGATGTTTTTGAATTAAGTTCAAGGGACTTTGGTTTTTGGGTTGAGAATGAATCAAGTGCTACAGCATGGGGTTGTGTGAAAAGTGAAACCAAATTGAATTGAGTTTGGTTTCTAACATTGTTGAAAGGGGACTAGAATTAGGAGATGAGAGTCAATTTACTTTCATATCAGATATGCAAAAGGTATGACACTAAATTGTTTTTTAATTTATTTATCTTTATGTATGAAGAGTTTTAGTTATTTATATGTTCTTTGTTGCATTTGAATGTAGGGATTAGTTAATGCTGTTAGTGATGTTCTGTTTGAGGTCGATCACAGATGGTGTGCACGCCATATATTTGAAAATTGGTCCAAAAGACATGGGGGAGGAGAGCTGAAAAGGCAATTCTTTAAGTTAGCTTGGTCTACCTTCGAAGAAGAATTTACAAACAACATGAGGCAGCTTGGAGATGTGAGTTTAAATGCTAGAAATGATTTGATGAATTACCTACCACACATGTGGGTAAGAGCATACTTTAGTGGTAGATGTAAATCATAGGTTGTTGATTAGTGCTCAAAAAGTGCTATTTTGAACCCTATTTATTATAGGTTTTGAGTGCTTTTTGTGTACTAATCATTCTAATTAACCCGATTTGGTATTTGCTGTCCCTAATATTCTACTGATCGTGATTTTGTAGCTAATTTTAGAAGCTTTGCAAGCTATTTATTTAAAATTGTTGAGTCTTATTCCAAGCACAAAAATTCGAAATAAACTCAGTATCAGTAGATCGTAGACCGAAGGAAAGAAGAGCAAAAAATACAAAGAAAATGGAACCTGTGAAATTTGGTTCCCGTGGAACACTGCCTATCCTGGCAAAGATCGTCTACATCTCCGGGCCACTGCTTCACCTGCTTTTTGACGCTCTGGCTGTTTGTTACATTTTTTGTTTCTTCCAATTTTATCCTTTGTAATAGCTTTTGGTTTTAGTTTTTTTTGTAATTTCCCTTGCTTTGAGCCGTATATAAGCCGAAATACAACCAGAAGAAATCAATCACTTCGCAATAATTGATCGAGAAGCTGTGCCTCCTCGTTCTTTTCATTTTCTACTTCACTTCATTTTCTGGCACTTTCGGTAGCCAAATTCCTCCTGGATAACTCGAGGATGAGTGGCTAAAACCCCCTCATCCTTGAAGAGGAGGGCTACTAGGCTTTAGATTTGAGGTAAACTGACGGTCCTCTGTTTTTAATGTAGGCATTTATTTTCATTTATATTCCTATCCTTCACTCTAGGTTTAAATCTCCTAGATACATCTTGATTGACCAGTATTTGACAATCTTTTAGGGTTCATTGGATGCTTATTGTTAGATTCAATGATATCTATTTAGTTGCCTTCTATTTGTTACTGTAAGATGGGTCTAGGAGGTAGGTTTTCACTATCTGGGACCACGAATGTTCGTTAAATGCCATCTTTCAAAAGGAAAAATTATTAGGGTTTCTGTTTTTATAGCTAAACAAAGATCCGCTCGGGAAAATGACTAGGTCATCCCCTCCCCACGCAGGAAGGGACCCGAGGACCTCTCTGCTAGCCTAGGACCTTAAACCCAGTGACCCAATGCTTAAAGGAGTTCTTTTTATATTTTATTTCACCTTATTTTCATTTTGCAAACCATCAACTCCCCTGTTTTTACCAAAACCTTAAAATCCAAACTAAAATTCACCATTTTGAATCATTGCAAATCAATTTGTACGAAGAAAACTCATCCGTGTTCGAATCTCTGTTTACTATATCATAAAGAGCTCTTCTACGACAAGAGAGGGATTTAGGATATAAATTTTGTTGATTCCGAGCACTCCATCAGGGGCAATTTAATCAGCTGCGGGATAACAATATGATGGAAAGCTTCAATACTTGGATCCTAGAGGCTAGATGTATGCCTATTAGGACAATGCTTGAGTTTATAAGGAAGAAAACTATAAATAGGCTAGGCATGAAAGGTCCATTATGTGAAAAGTGGATCAATTCTTTTAGTCTTGCCTGTAATGAATTATTTCATTTCAACAAAGAGATAGCAGTGGGGTGTGAAGTGTTATTCAATGGAGATACATGATATGAGATTCAAGAAGGTGATGATACACACACCGTATGTTTGGAAAAGAACACATGTACATGTAAGGCATAGGATGTTTTAGGTATTCCATGCCAACATGCTATATGTACTTTGGTACATAATAAATAAGATCCAATGGACCACATTTCCAGTTTCTATTGGATATTTCAAGTATTCTATGTCAACATGCTATATGTGCTTTGGTGCATAATAAACAAGAGTCAATGGACCACATTTCTAGTTTCTATCACATTGACATGCATAGAGCTGCTTATCAGTTTAAGATAATGCCATTGAGAGGAAAAAAAAAATCTACAAAATGGATCGGTATCTCCCAATTGAGCCACCTCCTATGGAAAAAAAATAGAGGAAGACCAAAGAATAAGAGAATGAGAGAAGAGAATGAGAAAAGCGAATGAGCAAAGACCTAAACAAACGACATAAACTTACAAGAAAAGGGGTACAAGTTACCTACTCTGTCACGCCTCTTTTACCATCTAACTTGTGATGCCTCAACACAGGGTGCTCTGATACCACTAACTTGTCACTATCTTTTACTTTTTACCATACTATTAACTTATTCGTTTATATACTGTTAAACATTTAACTTGAAATATATTATGTAGTAGCGGATTACAAAATATATTCAAAACTCCATAAATGGGAGTGTTCAACATATACAAATTTTTACATTATTTACAAAAGCAAAACATATACAAAAAAATAGACCAAAAGGTCTTCAATGGGCACCTAGTAGTGTGTTACCTTTGTTGGTCGTATGTGGAGTACGGTTTCTTAAGTTCCCGCTCTCTCCTATACCTACATGGATGAAACACTCGTTCTAAGCTTATAGCTTAGTGGGAAATAATACTTGTGGACGACCTCTACTCAAAGTCATCACACTTTACACAACTGCATATCACTTTAACATTTATATACTCATACATATGTTTATTCATGTTTTGAACATATCATTTATAGATATGCGTCTACATATATCATACTTATTCGTCTTATCATGTTTCATTCCATATTATCTTTTATTTACATTTTTATTTCTTATACTTATCACTGTATACGTATCATCACATAGCAATACTATGCTTCTCATATCATGTCATGTCATTGTACGAGACAATGACCATCTATAAGGACCCCGAAGGCGCTGTAGTGACCCAAACGAGGCCAACTGATCAGTAATGTTGTAGACTTGTTTTCCTAATAGGCATGCCCATTTATCCCTCTACTAGGTTCTAAGAAGACAATCTGTTTCTTTTATTTCATTTACAATATATATCTCATATCCCCGAATAACTATTGTTATCCGGTAATCATATGCGATATTTTCTTATCATTTCCGCATGCATCTTTATTCTTGTATCATTTAGACATATATACGTTTTCTATATGCCTTCGATACACATTTATCTTTTCATCCCTTAACCAAGGGATAACACTTCATTTTAAACACATTAGAAAATGAGGGCAAGAAATAATGTTTGCCCAACACACTTAGCCGAGGTGGCGAGGTACATAATATTTTTCATATCATTTTTATACTTGTACGAACCCTTTCATTCACTTATTAGGATCCTCATTAATCTAATGGACGAATGTTAGACTTAACGAAAGAGAGGAACTAAAATAGAACTAGTAGGTACGCCTAGGCGGAGCTTCGCTACGCCTGCAAAAACCCACCCTGGTCCTGTTTAGGCGTGAACTCCTACGCCCAGGCGCAGGGGTGCTCTGATAATGTAAATGGCCGCTTTTGAGCCATTTTCACCTGAATTTTCCAAACCAAAAACCAACTCAACCCAAAACTCAAAATAAACCATAACACCCATCTCATACCAATCAACAACATTTCTAATAGGATTTTTCCTACACAACTTAGACAAAAAGAGATTATGTAGTTCCATACAATTTTCATACATTTGCTTTTCTTGCACTTTTCTTCCTTCTTCTTCTTCTCTTTCTCTTCTCTTCTCTTCTCATTTTCTCTCAACCGGTTTGCCCTAACCAAAAGCCCAAAATGAGATATCTCTTAAGGCTTTGTTTGGCCTTATCCAAAAGTTGGCATCAAATTCCATTTTGCCATTTGGTCCTTCAACTCCCTTTTAATTGCAATCCTAACTTATCTTATTCTATGTTAGCCTATAATCTTCATAATTGCTCCATCTGCAAGCAACAAGGACACAACAAAGCCAGTTGCTTAAAGGTTTGTTAAGCTTATCTCTTATTTATTTGAATTGATTTTTAATTCATAATGTTGATTATTGGATGTCTTTTGATGTTTCAGAGACAAAAACAACATAGTAGCAGTATCTCACAAGATCTAGCTCAAACTCAATCAAGCCAAACAATCCCAATCACCCCTGCTAATACCCCTTTCACTAGTCAAGAACCTGCCCTTGCTCATATTCCTTGCTCTGCCTTTACCCCTTCCCCTTCCCCTACTTATGCCCCTCCTCATGGCCTTGCAGCAGTTATCCCTGCACATGCCCCTACACATGCACTTAGGCCTGCAAAATCAAGTTCTAGGCCAACAAAACTTCAGACTCGTGCACTAGCAAAATCAAGTTCAAGAGGCCAATCAAGTCAATCTTGTGGTGGTGTTGGTATTTTGTTTGATAAAAGTATTAGTTCAATGAAATTTTGTGTGAGTAGTGCTAGATTTATAACACATGTGTATATTTATAACACATACACATCCATATTTATATTTTTAAATGCAATGTAGAGTGGCACAACCTCAACAATTCCTCATCAAGGGAGCCAAGAAGTACCAAATACAACCTCAAGAATTGAAATGCCTAATAAAGCCTAAAATATATTAGAAAAAACTCATAAAAGAACATCAACTTCAGGTGCCAATAGAAGAATAGCTGCTAAAGGTGATAATGGAAATGTAGATGTTGGGTGTGCAATTGCATATCATTTGTGCACATCTTATACATTCATTTTGAGCTTTTCATGCGAATTTCACACCTAGATCATGTGAGTTTGTTACAATTCCCCTTTCTACACATTTTGTAAAGATCATAACGAAGAACAAGCATTTAGGAGTAAGAAGCAAGCAGAGAAGGCAAAGAACTACTGGAATGTCGTGGCATAGATGCTACATGCTGCGTCATGAAGACAAAACACTTGAGAGATAAGCACTAACATGTCGCGACGTTGAAGTCATATGCCATGGAATCCAAGAAGAGCCTAAATGATAGACACTAATATGTTGCGACATAGTATTCACATACTGCGACAAGGAAGTAGGAAAGAACAAACCATGACATTGATATGCGGTGGCAATCATGTTACGGCATCCATCGAACTTCTACACAACTAAACATTGACATGCCGCAACATCAGATTCACATGTCGTGACATTAGATTCACATGCCGCAGCATGGTAGCCCAGTTTGGCAAGTTATCATTTTCGGCCTATCTTTCAAGGCCCATTTTCCTAAACTTCTATATAAACTCTTATTTTGATGTTTTTAAGTTAGATTTCTTAGATTTAGCATGTTTTTGTGAAGAACTTGGTTTGTAATTGAATATTGCTGGGAAGCACGACCTTATGGTGTGTGGATTTCAGCTTGGATCTTAGGATTGAAGATTGAAGATATTTGCAGCTTAATCTTTGTTTTGTATTTCCATCCCTACTCCTTTAACTTCTGTAATTTTATGTTTGTCTTAAACATGATTTTGCTGGTTTTGATGGCTGAAATGATAGGCTAGGCATTCTATAAGGTTGGTTATTGGATGTGATGCTTGATTCAACTAATCTTTAGTTTGGTTGGATGATTTATGCTTGATTTGATGTGTTTGGTGTTAATACTTGGAAGATTATGATTTTGGTTAATCGATGCGTGCTGAGAATTGGATCTTCGATCCTTTTACTAGGGTATCCTTGGCGATGCTGGGATTACGTCCTAAAATCTTGTTATGATTCTCTTAAGGTGTGAATCAATTAATTGGAATTCTAATTAACCTAGGTAAAGAAGTTTAGGGAATTAGAAAGGTTTAGTACTAAATGGATTTCACTAGGAGGGGAAACTAAATGTATTAAGTGAGGATTGGAAGAACGTAAATGTGACCAATCAGAGCTTAGTCTGGGTAGTTATATTGCAAGAACGTAATTGTGACCAATAGAGCTCTCGAGGAAAAAGACCTTTGAAAAGTATCTCCTTATCGACCTAGAAGAACGTAACTGTGAATAGGTGGATAGTGCAAGAAAATATGGGAATACGAAGTAGATCCTTTGCACCAGATCCTCGGGAATTCAATTCAAGTCAGACCATTCCAAATTTCGTGCCTCGTATAGATGAACCACTAAGCATCATTGAAGATAACCAACCCTAGTTCCTCTCTAAGTCGTTTTCTTCGTGTTTTATTCAATTGCTTCAGTTTTCACAAATCACTCATTGTTTTTGTTTAGTTTAGTTTTTATTATTTTAGCAATTTCTCCAAATCATAGAGACGCTCAGATAGTGAACAAATCCAAAAGAGTTGTGGTACCTAACTCTCCATAAACTCACAACTCAGGGGAACGATCCTATGACATAATTGAAAAACCACTTATTACACAGACCAGTGCACTCGCTGGGCTTAGGTTGCCTCATTTTTATATATACACATTGCAAACCTAACAAGTTTTTGGCGTAGTAGACAAAGACTAACAAGTCTTTGGCGCTATGTTAGCAACCTAACAATTGACATGTCTAACATGCCTTTTCAACCACCTGGTTTGCAGTAGAGGAGTAGAAGCTCTGTAACTACAAGGCAATTGCTTGTAGAAAGGGATGCTAAAGTAGCAAGTAAGGTGAAGCATGGAGAGACAGGCATGGAGTCACCTACAATTGGGGAAGCATGAACTTTATGTGTTGGATTTTGTCTATTGGTTTAAACCTTGGATGAAGCTTACAACTTATCTCCCATTTTGTAAAAATTATGATTTGGCATGCTTAGTTTAAGTGTTGATTTGAATTAGATTTGTAAACATTATGGTTTGATATGCTTAGTTCGAGGTATTAATTTAAATAGGTTTGTAAACATTGTGATTGGACAGCTTATCCCATATTTTGAAAACATCTACTTCAGATGTTGATTTTAACATATTTGTAAACATTATGAACAACCAAATGCTTATGGGATATTTGGCAAAATGCTTACTTCATGTGGATCCTTACTTCAGGTTTGTAAAGATGCTGAAAATGCTTACTTTAAGAGCTTAGATATATTTTCCAAGTGTTGATTTATATTCGGGTCTTGATTTACATTTTGATTTAAATTCAAGTGTAGATTTACATTTTGATTTGTAAAGTAAATAACAGGTGCTGATTTAAATTCAGGTTTTACTTCAACATTTTACATTTAGGTGTTGATGGTAAAACATGGCCAAATGAACAGAACATGGCCAAATGAACAAAAATCATTCCAACTTTCATTCATTCAACAAGCAAAATTACATCAATTTGATCGCATTGTTATACAATCACAAAATTCTAGAGGTGAGGTGATTGTAAAACATTAAAATTAATATAAAAAAGCATAAAAATACACTAAATAGTGCACTGTAGTTCAAAGAAAACTACTTCCATTTCAATAATGTCTTCAAAGCCTTCAGCTCTCTCTTTAATTCATTCATCTCATCGATTCCTAGCCAATCTTCAGCCTTGAATGAATTGTGATGGTTAACTTCTTTCACCTCATCCTCTTCTTCAACATTTATATCATTTATGTCCTTCATTTTTTGCAATTCTTTAATCTCCGTTTGGAGCAGCTTGTTTTCCCACTTCAATTGGTTGATAACAACCTTTTCCCTAGGTGCCATCTCAGGATCATGCCACAAAAAAAATAAAAATAAAAGAAGGACAACCCCATGGCTAAAACAAGGACAACCAATAAACATACAAATTAATCAATCTTCATAAAAAGAAAACAAACAACTTTTTTGATAAAACATTTACGTACACGAAATTTTTGGCATGTATAGAATCTCCTCCCTTTGTCTCCTTTTAGGAAGTCAATAATGAAGCTTTGAAACCATAATAGCATAATACGGGATCGTCATTGCATTCGAAGGCATTGATGCATCGTTTGCTTGACAAAGATGAAGAATAACTTCCACCCATTGACGAAGAAAAGGATTGGGAAAGAAGATGATGGAGGAAGAAGAGGATTGGCAGAGATGAGGAGTTTTGATCGAAAGAAACCCGATGGTTGTCTTTAGACCGAAGAGCCTTTTTGGAAGAAATCAGTAAAGTGAAATAAGGATTTTTTAATATCCCTAAATTAGAAGCCCCTATATTTTTAAGTTGGATTAGGGAAAATTTTTGTCATGTCAGATGCCAATTTAATAACCAAGTTAACGTCGGGTTGGCCATTTAATGTGCTCAGTCACGGCAGGGGCTAATGTGGGCTACGGGAGTAAAATGCAGGCGCCTATTTAGACTGAAAAAAGTTTTAGGTGTAAGTGGGATTGCATCTTTTCCCAATATTTATGTATATGATCTCCAAGTAAAGGCTTGTTTGGTTAAGTTAATTGAGGAAACTGATAATTGATTCATCCCCAATAAGTTCTTATAGGCTCCTTGATAAAGAATCATAATCTGCTACTGATAGCTTATTAGGGGTAAACAACTCCTAATTCAAAAAAGCTATAAATCATAGCTCTTTTTGAAACGCTTTTATTAAAATATTAAAATCCATTTTTTTTATCATTCTCTCCATATTTATGTAAAAGACAATAAGTTGTCTTAAAAAATTCAAGAAAATAATATTTTAATTGTTTTAAATAGTTAATGACTTTCATTACTTATTAAACTATAAATGTAAATTTTACATTATCTTCAATCGATTTTATTAAAAAAAATCTCTATCATGATAATTTTTATTTAGAATTTGAATTTAAGGAATATTAAAAATTACGAGATATTTTAGGCTTTATTATGATAATTAAATTTTGTTAATTTTATCATTAATTAAAATTGTAATTGATAAATTTTTTTTTTTTTTTACTATTTTATACTAATAGATGAAATAAAATAAATATTCTTTTAATAAATTTGATATTCATGTAAATATCATGTCTAAATATTTATTCATGTAATAAATATTTTTTATTATTTCATCTACAATCATGTGGTATAAGTTAGATTAATCAATAGAAATAAAACTTTAAAACCTAAGGTAACATTTGTCTTTTTTTTTCCTAAATTTTTTGTCTCATTTTCTATATATGTGCATTATTTTTATATTATTATAACATTTCTATATAGGTAAATTAACTTGCAATCAACTATTTTACCAAGCAGTAATTTATAATCAGTTAGTAGCTCTCAGCTATTAATTATCATCATCAGCTATCAGCTGAACCAAACAAACCCAAAATTATAT
Source organism: Tetrastigma voinierianum (assembly GCA_016808115.1). NCBI lineage: Eukaryota > Viridiplantae > Streptophyta > Magnoliopsida > Vitales > Vitaceae > Tetrastigma > Tetrastigma voinierianum. The sequence continues at coordinate 50,779 of JAEQBH010005159.1, read as the reverse complement.
TCAACCATCAACCCCACAAAATACATGTTATGTTTAAGTTTTATTGATCAATTATATCAAAATTTGTCATCCCTAATATTAGGGAATTAGGTTGGCATGCACACGTCCAAAATGGAAGGTTCATCATCTTTTTATACTTTTCACTGTTTATATATGTTCCTTTTATTTTGGGTGGAACACCCTAAAGTTGATGTAACCATAATTGAAACATAGGAAAAAAGAAATGCTTAGAAATCTCAATTTTCATATTATAAAATAAATGCACAAACTATAAATTTTTGTCTTATGCACTTCAATAGTAAATTTCTTTAGGGAGAAAGTTTAGCTTTTTTTAACTTTTAACATAACTTTTCATGAAAATCTCAACTTTTACCTTTCTTCTTCTTCCTTTTTTTTACTTTCCTGATATCATTTTCTCCACAACCCCTTTCAGTTTTTCTTCAGTACTCTAATCTCGTAAAATATATTTAAATTTTCATTTTTTTTTCTCATTCCTTCCTTCCCCCATATTGATTTAAATCTTTTTTTTCAACGTATAAACGCAAAATGATTGTATAATAAATAATTATTGAGAACGATCAAGCCTTCTAACAGGTATGGTTTCAAGGATTTGGTTTCTTATGCACTAATCACTAGTAGTGAGGATCCTACTAACTTTCAGGACGCAGTACACATCCAAGAGAAAATGTAGATGGATGGGTGCTATGGAGGCAAAAATGTAATCTTTACATAACAACCAAACATAGGCGTTGGTGGAACTTCCTAAAGGGAAGAGGGTTATATGGTGCAAGTGGGTGTGTAAGAAGAAAGAAGTGGTTTCAGAAAAGAAGCATGAAAAGTTCAAGGCTCGCTTAGTCACAAAGGGTTACTCACATAAGCAAGGGGTTGACTATGATGAAATATTTTCCCCTCTGGTCAAACATACCTCTATCAGGATAGTGTTTTGTTTGGTCGTGCATTTTTATATGGAGTTGGAGTGGATGAATGTAAAGACAACTTTCCTTCATGGCGAGTTGGAGGAGACTGTCTACATGGTACAACTAGAAGGGACATAAGCACTTGGTTTTTAAATTGAAGAAATCACTATATGGGTTGAAGTAGTCCCCAAGGTAATGGTACAAGAGATTTGACTCCTACATGATCTGAATTGGCTACAAAAGATGTGAATATGATTGTTGTATTTATGTGACGAGTCTTGATGATGGTTCATCTATTTTTTGTTGCTTTATGTGGATGATATGTTGATTGCTGCAAAGAGTGTGAGTGAGGTCAACAAATTGAAATTTTTGTTGAGTAAAGAAGTTGACATGAAAGATTTGGTTGTGGCCAAGAAGATTCTTGGGATGGAGATTTGTAGAGACAGAGCTTTAGGGGGATTATGGTTGTCTTAGAGTGACTATGTTGGGAAGGTGTTAGAGAGGGTCAACATGGAGAATGCAAAACTAGTAACTACACCTTTGAATCCATCCATTTCGATTGTCTAATATTACACAAAGGCCTAACATGATGATGATGCTATGACATGTCAAAGGTCCATATGCGAAAAGTGTCAGATGGTATTGGTGGTTCACAAGATTAGATTTGGCATAGGTTGTTAGTGTAGTACACTTGAAGGGGACTATAGAATATGGCATCATGTTCAGTAAATAGTAGAGTGATTCTTCAATAGTGGGATATGTGGATGTAGATTATGCAAGGGATTTGGATGACATAAGGTCTACCACAGGTTCTATGTTCACCCTTAGTGGAGGACCTATTTGTTGGAAGTCAATGGTACAATCCCTAGTTGCATTATCTACCACCAAGTCAAAGTATATGGAAGTAGCTGAGGCTAGCAAGGAAGCATTGTGGCTTCCATGATTGGTCAAGGAGCTGGGTATTCAGCAAGGTGGAGTTCGGTTGCATTGTGACAGCCAAAGTGCTATATTTTTCGCAAAGAACAAGATGTATCATGCAAGGACCAAACACATAGATGTGAGATTTCACAAGATCGGAAAATTGGTCTCTTCTAGTGAGTTATTGTTTAAGAAGACTCATATGTTTGAGAATGTAGCAGCGTGTTGGCAAAGCCTGTTATCACGGAAAATTTCAAGCATTGCTTGGACTTGATTAATATCTCCAGATGCTAGATGGGAGATGCCTCGACCTATTGCCCTAGGTGAAGTCTTCAAGCCATGGTTAGTTTTCTTCAAAGAGATGGATATTCGCTAAGGTGGAGATTGTTATGGCATGTGACTCATATTGAGGCTAAAAGCGCTGGGAAAATGCCCAAGCTAAGTAGAGTGAAGAGTAGCGAGGAAAGCGTGAGCGCACCAAGCGAAGTGGAGCGAGGGCATTTGCCCTTCATGCATATCCCCTTTTGTTGGGGAGACAAAATAATAGGTTGTGGTGCGCCCTCGTAGTACGATACAATATGTTTAGGATATAAGGGTATTTTTGTAATTTGATCATATTCAAGGTTATTATAAAAACCCTCCTATGTAACCTTATTAAGGTGATAGTGAAAGTTTAAGCCGACGTTCCTATAGATGTAGGCACACAGTCGAACCACGTAAAATCTATGTCTTTTTCATTTTTCTTACTTTGATTTTATCACTATTATTGCATGAATCACATTGTAATTCTCTAATGGATAATATTAATTTATTAAAAATATTTAACAATAAAACATAAATATATCTTAATTTTTAAGACATTAACAAACATATTTCTCATATTGAGAGAGATATATATATATATATATATATATATATATATATATATATATATATATATATATATATATATATATATATATATATATATAATATGAGAGACGTAAAATATTTACATTTTAACTTGGGTTATACTATTCAATTGTCATCCAAATTTACATCTAAGATTTTATACACATAGGCCTCTTGATGAATTTAAGGGCTTCCCATACATGTAAAATATTTCTATCTTATCTTTGGTTGTTGTCAAGATATCATCAAATGATGGGAACCCCGCTACATTTTACTTCAAGATCCACCAATTGTTTCGAATTACTACAAGAATCTTTAAACATAATCTATAATAGTGACCCCATCCCCTTAATTATAGAATAACCAAGAGTCATAAGTTTGAACACTATAAGGAATTAACCTTGATAGGCTTGAAAGTTCTCACAAGAACCATAAAGTGAAGAAAACTTCACAAAAGAATTTTTATTCATTAATGCCTCCCAAAGGATACAATAATGGGGTATATATAGGCCTTATACTTTAAACTAAACAAAATGAATCCCATTTTGACTTGAAAACAAGACTTCTTAATTAAACAAGCAACTCCTAAAAAAAATCTTTATGAAAAGAAATAGCAACTCCTATTTGACTAGCAAAACAAACTTTCTAATTAAATAAAACAATTATTACTTTGACTTGGAGAGCAAATATTTCTAAAATAAAATAACTTCAAATCAAAATAGTAACAAAACTCAAAATACTTGTGAATAGAAGTATATTTGGTGTTTCCAAGGTTTCACAATCTTTCGAATCTGAATTTTTCATAATTAAGATTGAATTCCTAAGGTTTGTTGTAGATGCTCCTACATCAAATTTTGAACTTCCTTGTTGCTCCAATTCTTTCAAAGGCTTGATTTGACTTGGACTATTCTTTAAAGGCTGGGTTGGCCCAAATAAACTTCTTCACAAGCCCAGTGAAAGCTCTTAAAGCTTTTTTGCTCTTGCTCTTGTGATTGGCCCATTCGGCATTTGAAGCGAATCCTTTGTGCTTTGATTCTCATCATTCCCTTATTCCTCGAAAAGATTTTTCCTCGAAAAGATTTGTCCTCGAATCTTAACCATAATGTTGTTGATGACACAAAAATAAATACACATCCTCCACGATCCATCCTTTTTGGGTTTAAGTAATACATGTTCAACACATGAACTAATCAATTCCTCCACTTGGCATTGAAGCTCTTTTGTCTCCTTGGGTGGAAAACCACTAGGATAATCCTCAGGGAATACATACTCGAACTCCTATAACAAAGAAGATACAACACTAGGCAAAGAAGAATCAAGATCGTTAATGTTCAAAAACGTCTCTTTGTACAAAAGCACAAACATAGGCTTGTTAGTATGAAAAGCACTCTTGACCTCACTCTTTTTTTGCATAGAAGCTTTATTTTCTTTTTGTTTCCTCTCATTTTTCTTTTTTCACTTTGATATCATTTTCTATTTCACTCTCTATTCTTATCTCACTCTCTAGACTTCTCTGAATTTTCTTTTTTTCTGGTTTTGCTTCCTTCTTTTCTTTTCTTTCTTTTTCTTCCTCAATATTTTTTTAATCACACTCTTGTTTTAACCTCACTTGATCTTCATACACCTATTTTGGCGTCAATGCTACAAGAGTTAGAAGCTTCTTGTCCTTCATAAAAATGAAACGATTCTTGAAACCGTCATAATTGGCTCTCTTATCAAATTTCCAAGGCCTACCCAATAAGATGTGAGAAGCATACATAAAGACAAAATCACAAAGAACCTCACCATGATACTTCCCAATTGAAAATGACACAAGCACTTGCTTTTGCACTTTCACTTCCCCACTATCATTCAACCACTGCAACTTATATGGCTTAGGGTGTTTAAGTATTGGTAAATGTAGCTTCTCAACTAACAAAGCACTAGCAACATTAGCACAACTCTCACCATCAATAATCAAACTACAAACCTTATTATTAACATGACAGCGAGTATGGAAAATGTTCCCATGTTGTTTCTCAATGACATCCTCTTTCATCGAGGCACTCAAAACACGCCTTATCACCAACGCCTCTCCTTAAATCGGATATTCTTCTTCATCTTTCAATTCATTCTCAAGCTCTTCATGATTCAAGGCTGCTGGAACACAACTCTCTTGTCTTTGAGTTTGAGAAAGTACTCGTCTCAACACCTCTTCATTATGTTCAATATGATCTCTCATGTCATTCATCCGAACCTCCAATCTTGCAAAGTATTGTTGCATTGCTTGCCGTATGAAGGATTGGTCCTACTCCCCCCCATTTGCATGATCATTACTTGAAGACATAATCAAATCAAAGGAAAGAATTTAAAAAAGAAAAGAAAAAAGAAACCTCATAACACTCCCTCACGTGTTTCACTCACATTTTTTTTTTCACTCAATATTTGGCTTTTTTGAATATCACTTTTGCCTTTTTTCACTCTTGAACTTCACTTCTTTCTTTTTGTTCTTATTTGAACTAACAAAGCTAGGTCAAAGCTCAACCTGAATATGAATCCAAACAATGCTCAAAATATTACAAATGAGACAAAAAAAAAACTTAAAAGGAAGAATACTTTATCTTCTTCTTTCTTTTTTGGATGATCCTTTTTTTTTTCTTGATGATTTCCTTTTTTTCAGTTTTTTTTTTTTTGCACTCAATCAAATGTCAAACAACAAGAATTAAGATAGATAATGAATTGATATTTGAAAGCCAAAGCTTTGATACCAAAATGATGCGAATGCTGCTGCATTTTGCTTCGAGATCCAGCAATTGTTGCGGATTACTCCAAAGATCTTCAAACACGATCTAGAACAGTGGCCTCGTCCCCTTAACTATATTGAATCAAGAACCGTAAGTAAAGATATTACGTCTTAGTCCCCTTGGTTATATGGAACCAAAAGTCGTAAGAAAAAAGGAAATTAATCTCGTCCCTTTATTATAGAAGAGCTAAGAGTCGTAAGTTTGAACACTATAAGGAATTAACCTTAATAGGTTTGAAAGTTCTCACAAGAACCATAAAGTGAATAAAAGCTCATAAAAGAATTTTTATTCATCAATACCTCTCAAAGACTATAATAAGGGGGTATATATAGACCCCATACTTTTTAAATTAAATAAAACAACTCCTACTTTGACTTGGAAAACAAGACTTTTTAATTTAAATAAAGTAACTCCTAAAAGCAAATCTTTCTAAAAAGAAATAGCTATTCCTATTTGACTAATAAAACAAACTTTCTAAATTAAATAAAGCAACTACTACTTTGACTTGGAGAACAAATATTTCTTAAATCAAACAACTCCAAATCAAAATAGTAACAAGACTCAAAATACTTGGAAATATAAATATATTTGGTGTCTCCAAGGTTTCACAAACTCCCGAATCTAAATTTTCTATAATTAAGATTGAATTCCCAAGGTTTGTTGTAGAAGCTCCTGCATCAACTTTTGAACTTCCTTGTTGGCTCTAATTGCTTCAAAGGCTTGATTTGACTTGGGCTCTTCTTTAAAGGCTAGGTTGGCTTAAATAAACTTCTTCACAAGACCATTGAAAACTCTTGAAGCTTTTTTGCCCTTACTCTTGTGATTGACCCAATCGGCATTTGAAGCGGATCCTTTGTGTTTTGATTCTCATCAATCAATATATAAGAGTAGATAAACATATTATCCATCAACATTCCCCTTAAAGTACATACAACTATCGTAGTTACCCCTTTTAAAATCATAAGAGGTCATGACTAAGTCAAACCTTTTATACCAGTGTCTAGGTGACCGTTTTAGTCCATATAAAGATTTTTTCATCCAACACACAATCCTCCTTACTTGAGACTGTGAAACCCTCTAATTGATGCATGTAAACGTTCTCCTCAAGTTCTCGATGTAAGAACATTGTCCTCACATCCTACTACTAAAGTCTAAGATCATGTATAGCTAGAATACCAAGTAAAGCTCAAATTGAACTATGATTTAGAATTGGAAAAAACACATGTGTGAAGTCTATCCCTAGAATATGATTGTAATTCTTTGTAACTAGCCTTGACTTATAACCGACTTCTTCAACTCTTGGCATCCCTTCTTGCCTTTTGACTAAATGTCTTGTCTTTGGCAATGGAATATTGTGGTGCTGCTGATTGGGTGAGGAAATAGCACTCCACATTTCGGTGTGGATTCTAATGTAGGTCCTGACCCTATCTCAAATTCATGTTCACCTATTAAATCAAATTCCACAAGACATTCCAATAGAGAAAATTGTTGTTAGGTTATGGTTAAACATAGAACGATTGTGCATTACGAAAATCCTAATACATAAGTTGCACTTGAAACAAGGACTATATTCTCATCGTATGGCAGGAATTACGTCTTTAGAATATATATATTCAAAGTATATGAGAACATCTTAAGGGCTTTCTTTAGTGATAATTTATATCCTATCAAGTTATATACAAGGCCTGCATAAGCTAAAATCTAGTCTTAAATTAAGCTAAATAAGAGTCTCATTGAACTTAAATAAAATATACTTACTTTCTAAACCATTTATATATATATATATATATACATATATATATATATATATATATATATATATATATATATATATATATATATATATACGGTGTGTGCGTGTGTGTGTGTGTGTGTAAATGCTAGGATTAACTATTGTTAATTATGTATATCTATAGCAAAATGGACATTGAGCTTTCCAAAAACAATGCCTTGCCCAATATTATAGGCCATCAAATATGATTTTGCAACTAATGTATATAGTAAAAATAAATTCGGCGAATACACTTGGAAAGGAGTCATGGGGATTGCTGATGAGAATGATAGAGTTGAAGCTCAAGGGATTTGTTTATAGAATCACATAAAATGCATACACTGCCTTAGGCTTAGCTAAGAGAGGCTTTGAATTTTACTGGTTGCATTGTATTTGCGCTTCACCCATTTTGGGCCAAAATGTGACTTCCATCCCTGACACCCTTCTTAGGAAGAGACTTGTACACAGATCATACTTACTTGAATATTTTTTTCTCCCTATGTTTTATCGGAATCCAAACAAAAAGATGATAGGAAGGAGGATGAATCAAATTCCATAGCCCATGACTAGCTGAGAATTCTTATTCATGGACCGTTGTGATGAACTCATTGAGAGAAAAAACTAGATATAAAAAAAGTTAGTGTTTAGGATGGGGCATGGAGTAGGCCCATATCTAGGCCTAGACGAGATAGGAAGACCAAGTTCAATTATTATTTTTATTATTATTAGTTATTATTTTAAGAAAATTTTTGATTTATCTATTAGGGCTTTTAGGATTTATCCGTTAAAAAGCTCAAGATTTATCTCATGAGTTTTTATGATTTATCTATTATGATTTTTAGGATTTATCCGTTATGATTTTCTTTTGGTGTCTATAAATAACACCTTATGTTATTGTTTTTAGTAGATTTGACATAATATTGAAAAACTAGAGAATTTTTGTTTTATTTATTTGTTTGCTTTCTTCTTAATTTTATTATTTTTCGTAGCCAAGCTATACTCAATTCTGAGACACAAAGATAACTTCCGAGTATTAAATCAAGTTATTATTTCGTTTCGCATCAATTTGTATCAGCCTAACTTCAACTGAGACTGCTATTTCTATTTTGTCAAGTTCGTGATCTGAGATAAGAGCTTCTTGTTTGTTCGCTTGCGCGCCCTCTATGTCACAAAATTCACTAACCCAACTACCTTCGATCCTTTCTGACTTTCATCGATTTGATTCTCTTTCTACTATCGTCCGACCGACGCCTACCAAGTCGGGACACCATTGCTACTCGACGACGCCGCTACTTCTACAAGGATTGAAATCGCTGCTTCTCTAAGGATCGAAACTGTCGCTCCTGAAGTTGCTATAACAAGTTTTGATCTTTGCGGTTATTACTTCGCCGTAATTCGTGATAGCCACCGCTCCTTTTGATTTCCTAAATCACCGAACTTGTGACGCCCCACTTCCCGAGTGTCCGTTGACAACCCGTCAACTCAGATTATTTGGATGTCTCCAAGTACCTTAACACCACTACTTAAAATCGAAAGGTAGCCTCAGACGGAGCTCTACCCAGATATACAACCTTGTGTTCCAACATTTACGCCACCACATTCGGGTCCACATACGATAAAAATGAGAAATTCGCCACTGGGCCCATACATCAATACTCACAAAATATATCCCAACCAATTATATTACATGGTTCAAGAGTTAATAAATCACTCTTAATTCAAACATAGATTAAAATTTAAAGTTCTAATACATGTTATACAAAAGTAATACCAGCTTGGCCAACCGCCTCTTCTAAAACGCTGGCCTAGTGAGCGCCATCCCGTACACTCTCGTACCGAACAGTGATCCCTCGACAAGGTGAGCAATGCCCAATAGTGATAATTTCCTACATGGGTTACTCCCCACCTAAGTGCACATGTCATGGCAAACAATCACACTCAAGCAAATACATGATCCTACTTGAATGTCTACATGCTCAATCCCATGTCTCTAGTCCTCACCGACTTCCTCACACATGCTTAAGCCAAATGAGAGAAAAACATCGTTTTCAAAACAAAATTTTTTGTTCTTGAAAACACACTACCGAAGCTTCAGAATATACTGACTACCTCCAAGCGCGACCACCGGATTATTTTTCCGAACAAATACGGGTCACCGAGACGAACTGGTCAGACTACTCTTCAAGGCAATTCTTCGGAAAATCATCCTTGAAATTCATTTCACAACCATTTTCACTTTTCTTTTCATTTTCATGTCATACACTCACACCTATCATTCTAGGGTGCCCCGGTGCATATGGAATGCATGATGCCAATTTTAAACAATTCATGCTAATATATTTACATGTATACAGTAACAAAATTAATTCACATACTAATCACATAATTCATGTTATTTAATTCACAATCAATAACACTGAAATTAGCTCACATGGGCTAATAATAATCCAAGTAATTCATTTTGAATCACCCAAAACATACAAAAAATCACATTGGTCACCATGAACGCTGAAACCCTGGACTAAGACTGCTCATGGCCACACAAGTGTGGATTTCCTTCACTGATTCAAAGATTTGAGATCGAAAACGCCACTATCCCAAATTCTATAAATCCCCATCCATTAAAATGACCCTTAATTAAAGAATAAACCAAGTAGGAAAAGATCCCTACCTCTACTTGTCGAACCTCACAAAACCATGTCATGTAGATTTACAAAGAGACATCTTTGCTGATCTCTAATACCCAGAACTCCATTACCAACGCTTAGCACCCGTATATAAGTAGCTCTTTCTCTCTAAAATCAAAACCACAACTCACTGTGCACTTTTGTGTTTCAAAATGAAGAAGAAACTATTCTTCTTTTTGTCTTCTTCACTTAAACATTTGAAAATTCCATCACTGTCCCTTCATTTAACCATTTGACACATGACTCGATCTAAGCTCATTCATCTTCATCATCTCAATTAATCACGCAAATACGTGTCGCACGCACACGTAAAGAGGCGCACTTTTGTCACATCACATGTCTCTATAAGCCGTCATACGATTCGGCCACTCTGCTCGAAACGTGAAATTTCGACTGTCTCGAAATTCGACGAAATTTGACGTGGTAGCTAGATTTCACTAGACGATTCCAACGGTGAAGTCCGTTTAATCATCCGACATCTAGAAAATTTTCAGGTTTTGACCGAAATTACCATTTTACCATTTTTCAGAAAATTTGAATTTCTTTCTGCTCTTGGCGTAACTCCTGCCGCAACATCCATTGGCGATACTACTAGACAATTGTAAATATGGCCCAACAGCTAACATGTTTAGTGGTATATTAAAAGTTAAATATGAATTTCAAATAAAATAATGTAATCTTAATTAATAAGAGGTCATAAAATTGGTAATTAATAAATCGGGGACCTAAAGGTCATAAGAATGTAAGATTATATGCTAAAATGAGAATAAGAGAAGTTGATGCAAATAAATGTGAATTTAGAGTGGTTATTAAGCACCAGCGAGTTAAATAAATTAATGGGTTTCGTCTTTAATAAACATGGCCTTAGCCAATTAAAATGGGTATAAGACCAATTTGGTCTTAAAAGTCAAATTGGGAAAAAAAAAAAAAAGAATTAGGGCTTTTTACGTGAGAGAGAGGAGGAAAGGAGAAAAGAGAAGAAGAGGAAGAAGAAGAAGAAGAAGAAGAGGAAGAAGGAAGAAGGGCTACGCACAGTACCTGACATATTAGTTTCCTTCGTTTAAGGTTTAAATTAAAACCCTAATGAGTTTTGGCCTGGGTTTAGGTGTTTGAGTTTTCTTCTCATAATGAAAACCTTCTTTCGAGTATGTCTAAGTAGGGTTTTCCTCGCTTATTTCGCCATTCAATGGCTAGTATTTCGTTTATACAAATGACCATTTTGCTCAATATGGACCATGTTGTCGAACTGAGAAGGCGTTATGTTGTTTTTAATTTAGGACTGAGTGTAGTGAAAATCTCAATGTTCGGGCTGTCGGCTCGTGTGTGGGCGGTACTCGCACCATCGTTTTACGGGTGCGAAATTTTCGAACGATGTGCGAAAATTTTCACAACACTATTCATGGGTGCAAAATTTTCGCACCTCAAGTCTTGTTTTCCAGCTTTAGGCTCACTTCGACGACCATAACTTCTTCGCTCAACCTGGTTTGGTGGTGTTCTCGACTCTATGGAAAGCCCATTGAGTCAAGAATCTTGATTTATGCCTCGTGGAGGACAAGTGGGTTCACAACCGCTGAAATTTGCGGTGAACCCGACCCTGCTCAAACCGCTTTTCTTTTCGTTTATTTCCTGCTTCCTAAGACCATCTAGTTATTTACAATGTTTAATAAGAGAATACAAGAGTCTAGAGCATAATAGAGTATATATGGATAAGTGATACGATATGAAATACCTAAATGCTATGCAAAGAGAAGAATGAATGACAGAATACGAATTGATATAATATATGAATACATCGAATGAATAGATGCATATATGATAGAAATATAGGAAGTATATGAATATATAAAGACATAATGTGAATACGAATGATATGGAATATATGAATACATGAATGAATAGATGCATATATGGTAGAAATATGTGAATTATATGAATGGGGAGCAACACAGACAAGAATACATAAATAGATGATAAAGTAAAGATTATCTATGACTATGAAAGGATAAGGATGATGTACAATACATGAACATTTGATATATGAGTAAGAAAAGATGACCTTATATAAGCAAAGAAGATAATATGGCATGATCCAAAACATAGTCAATCGATGATAAGATATGTGAATGTATTACAATGAGAATATGATAGTGCATATTCATAAGCATACATGTGATAAATAATAGTTATTCATGTATCTCGAGATATGTACGTAAAAGTAATAACATTGATCGCCTCATGGTTCGACTAAGAGAGGATGTATCGATACGCCTATTGCGGAAAATAAGTCTAATAAAGATAATTAATCACGCCCCAGCGGGTCATTATCAGAACACCTCGAAATGTCTCTAGTAGTTTAATTGCTAGGTATATTATGTGTTTAATAATTCTTCGCAATAAAACGAGAAACCTAAATTTATATGAGAGCAAAAGTATAAATGTAATTTACCATTTGAGGACCTAAATGGGTCATATAAAAGCGGAAAGACTAGGCCAAATTAAAATATGCATGTTGATTTATAAAAAGAGAAGAACCTAAGGACTAAAAGGAAATAATGAAAACTTAACCCACAAAAAAATGGGGTTTTTGGAGCCAAACAAGGCCTAAGGTGAGATATTTGATTTAAGACCAAATTTAGTCTCATTTGGGAGGAGCAAACCGTGAAGAACAAGGAGAGGAAGAGGAAGAGAAGAAGAAGAGAAGAGAAGAGGAGAGGAAGGGAAGAGCAAAAAGGTATGGATTCTATGATTTTTGGTATGGATTTTACATGGAAAGCAAGGATCTTATGGTTTTGTATGGATTTCTAGGGATTTTTATGAGCCCCAAACCTAGGGTTTGTTAGGATTTCATCCTAACCAGAGATCTTGCAGAATGAACCCTAATAAGATGCAAGAAGAATCTGAGGCTATGGTTGAATTGACAGAACATTTATTTAGAACAGTCCCAGACTCATCTGATATTCGAGGTATATATGACCTGATTTAGAGTTATTTGGAGAATTTTTTGATATTTTTTGTAGACAGAAATTGTGATTGACTGAGATAATAGAGATTACAAGAATTTGAGTGGTTTCGATGTGTATATGGAGTATTGAGTTGATTTGGGTATCAACATATGGAAAATGGAAGAAACACACATTCCTGGCAAATTTCCGAGGGGCGGTACTTAAGACAACGTGAGCTAAGACTGCACCGATTGCTCTATTTTGACCAGTATTGGTATTTTGGCCATAACTTACTCATTTCTTATCCGATATGAGTGATTCAAGTTTCTGATTAAAATAGACTTCAAGGAGAACCAAACATCCAGAAATAGGCACCTTCAAATTATGATCCTATGTGGCCCAAAAATTCACTCAAAGTAGGGCTATGTTCAAGCCAATTTCTGCTTCAGTTTTGACCCTAGCGTAGTCCCGGTTATTTAGGACATAACTTGAGTTCCGGTGCTCCGATTTGGGTGATTCCAGTTGGAGGAAAACCCATAGCACCTTAGCGTTAAAGGAGTACAAAGAACCAGAGTCAAAGATGGAGTCAAGACACTGGAAAATGGGTATTTCAAACAGTCCCGAGTGTAAAATCTGGTGAATGACTAGTTGGGCTGCTATAACTTTAGTTTGATGATCCACTGAATGATTCCACGCAAAACAGATTCAGAGGGACAAGAATACATGAATGATGTGAATACATAGGCATCATATTGTACAGTATAAGAAATGCCATAAGGGCAGGCATGAAAAAGGAAAATATAGAAAATGAAATATGTATAGATGTGTTCATGAAACATGAATATGATATGAAACCCGAAATGAATCAAACTCCGACATGAACATGAAAGTAATATGCCAGTGAACACATAACGTGGCTAAGAATGCCCTAATTATTCTTGGCACGAAGAAAATAGATTACATATGATTATTATCACATATAATTGTGAACCGCCTAAGACCCGCTTATTGGAATGATACGGCACCTCCGTTATGTGGGCGACACTAGTACTTTGGTACTCGATTAGTGCGACGACACTCTTCCGACCGTGCTCGCACATTAGTACTCGATACCTCCGATTAGTACTTCTAAGACCCGATTAGTGCCACGACATCCTCTCGACCGCGTTTCTAAGACATTAGTAATTTCACTCCGATTAGTACTTATTCTCCATTAGTGCGACTAAGACTCTCGGACTCCGTGCTTCTCGACACGCTAGTACTTCTCGTACTCTGATTAGTACTTCTGCATCGATTAGTGCGACGACACTCTCCTAATCGCGTTTCCTACATTAGTACTCTGGCATTTCAATAGCCTCTTCTAGACTTCTCTCGACAAAGGATCAAGATCACAAGGTTTCCGCACCTCATAGCTACGACACCTCGCATCAGACAGACATTCGGTACTTATTGTGCTATGTTCTACTCATCTCTTATTACCGGTTTAGCAATCCAACGCTTATAAGGATAAGACTCGAACAAAGAATAAAGAGTAAAAGAAATGAATATGGTAAAGACTGAATGTACCTACTCGTACCTCTGTGACTGCTCAATGTAAAAATTCCACGGGTATCTCTGTATTCTGCTCAGAAGACTTACGCATTTTCATATACTTAAAATCTCCGTGAGTACCTACTGTGTATAACACCCCAAATTATACCCTAACAGTTTATAACATGTTTTTGGTATAATAAACGTAAAAGTATATTTTTCCGGAATAAAATAAAGATAAAAACAAAAGTAGGAATATGCATAAGTTAAATTACAAATAATAAAGAAGATTTGTGGCTATTGTAAAATATATTATAAATCGATTTCCAGAATATTATAAGAGTCGAGGACCAAAGTAAAATAAAAAGCGGGATAAGATCAATGAAGGATAAGACCAAAAGAAATATCTTATTTTACTGAGAAAGGAGAGCAACACGACAAGAAAGAAGAGAGAAGAAAGGAAGAAGAAGAAGAAGAAGAAGATTGATGTATGGAATTACTAAATTGAGTATTGTATGGAATTTGAGTATGTATGTGTTACTGTGTATGAAATCTAGTTTGGTCTAGAATGTTTAGATACTGGTTTGAAACTTGGTTTGTATGGTTTGGGTTTGGAAACTCCAAACTCATTTCAGGGTTGAGTTAAGAAGAGCTTTAAGGCTCCTAAATATGTATGAGAAGGGTCTAGTTGCAAGTTGAACCCGTAAAATTTCATTGTTGATCATACGCAGTATCCGACCTTAGAACGAGTTTTTAGGTCAGAATTAAAGGGATTCTGGAAGTGAGTCCTCCTGTGAAATTGTAGCCACATCAATGAACTTGATGTTAGGCTTTGAATTTCCTCACCTGGACCCTTTAGACCCAAGTTATGGTCTTTTACTCCGAACACCAAATGGGGAAGCGGGTCGCCAACAGGTTGTCAAACAAGATCACAAACAAGGCTCGTCAAACAAGACTGGCCAAAACATGTCTAAACAAGACTACAAACAACAAATACGCTTTCATCAAACAAGACTCACAAACAAAGGTCACAAACAAGACTTCGCCAAACAAGGTTCGTCAAACAAAGACTCGCTCAAACAGTCCGGGCCAACAAGGCTCGTCAAACAAAGGTTTCGTCACTTCAAGACGTACCGTCACCGTCAAGGTTGGATCAGCAGACGACCTCCAACTTAAGCGTCATAACTCCTTCGCTTGAACTCCGATTTGGTGTTCTTGACCTATGGAAAGCCCATTGAGTCAAGAATACATCTATATGCCTGAGGAGGATAGTAGATGTCAGACTGAGGTGTTAGAGCGAGCTTGTCCTGGCGATAGCTCAGTCGTTGTTCAGCCGCCTCGTCAAGGACCGATCACAAGATGACCTCCAACTTCAGAAGATCATAACTCCTTCGTTTGAACTTCGATTTGGGTGTTCTTGGACTCTATGGAAAGCCCATTGAGTCAAGAATCCATCAATAGACAGTTTGATAAGATTGGAACTCATATTAGTTCCAGAAAACACGGAAACAGTAGGCAAGACAGTAACCATGCTTATTCAGGATGAGGATGTCTATTATAATTCATAAATAACCTTATACATACATGGTGTAAGCATAGTTATTTATGCATAATGAGATATGAAAAATGAAAAGATATGAATAAATGATGGTATATTTATATATCATATATGATTACCTAATGACAATAATTATTCTGAATATGAGATATAAACCGAGCATAAAATACACAAAGTGGATTGTCCGTCATAACCTCGGTAGAGGGATAGACGGGCATGCCTATTAGGAAGAATAATTCGCAGCATATCGCTTATATTCGAAACGGACCTCGTTTGGGTCAATTACATAGATCCCGTTGATCGTGGCCCCGGGAAGGGTCACCACAATACCTCCCAAATTCCTATGGAATAGGTCACCATTTCTGACAAGGATGATACCTTGGGTATAATATACAACTTACGGCCCTCATGGACCACTATTTCATACAGTGAATATAGCGCCTTCGGGGCCTCATGGATTATAGTTTCCTATATCCACTTCTAAGGTTTATGCAGACATGAAACATAAAAGAAATTGACGGGTATATGCAAAGGAAATGTAGAGAATACATGACATGATATGAGAAGCATAAGATCATATGTGATGATTGTGAGGCAGCCATACAAGAATAAGAAGTAAAGTACAAGTTGACATGAAAAGTATAAGTGGAAGACATAAGAAATGAAACCGATTATGAAAAGTATATATATATGAGAAATGACAAGAATCAGATACGATATATGTGTTATATGCATTTAGAGTAGAAGTGTGATGACCCTCTAATGTAGGTCATTCATGTGTATTAATTCCCACTAAGCTGCAAATCTTAGCACGTGTTCAACTGCGGTAGGTACGTATGAGGAAACAGAGGATAGGACAATCCACATCAAGAAGCCAAAGGCCACACAACAATAAAGCCTAATCGAAGACCTTTAGGTCTTATTTAGAGTATGAAATTTTTGTAAACTAATGTAAATATTGTGATGTTGAACATTTTATTTGGAGCTTGTATATATATTTTTGTAACTGGCCGCTACGTAATATAATACAAGTTAATCGCTTAACATTATATGAATATGCAAGTGTAAAGGTTATAATTTTTTAAAAAAAAAAAAAAAAAAAAGAGTGACCTCACTCACATCCTATGCCGAGTCAGCGTCACGTTAGTGGTATCGGAGCTCTGTGTTTAGGCGTTTCTCGAAAGCCAGTTTAGCGACTTTGGAAGGAGTATATAGGATAGAAAAGCATGTGTTTAGCATGGGTCAGCTCGATGTGGATGTCCCTTGTTTTGTATGATGGATCATTCCAAGAAGCCGCGAGAGTGTTAACCCAAGGGAACAAGGGCTACGCCTTCAACCTTCTAGCAATGTACCTAATGAGCCTACGTAAGCCTTGTCGAGAATATCGTAAGATATGGCTCTGGTTTTGATAGATCGACCTCCTAAAGCCCAATGTATTAACGTGAAGAAGACACGGAGCGATGAATCACGGTCGAAAGTAATGGAAGAGTCTTAGTCGAATTTTTTGCTAGGAAAGTTAGAAAGGGTATTAGAAGAGGTTAGATGCCCTCCCGATCGTAGAGCATCATGTGCGCCTCACTATTGCAGGTGAGGCATAACATCGGGTGGAAACTAGTGCTCAAAAGTCCAAGGATTCCAAATCCCATGACTTTCTGGGAGTTCTTCATTCCAAGAAGTTCAGGCAAAGTATGTTACCGAGATGTATTGGGGATTCCAAGTGGAAACAGCCTTAAATTTGAAGCAAAGGAACTTATCTGGTCGAATATGAAAAAAGAATTTAGCCATCTTATAAATATGCACTGGGACCGTCCTCACCGAGGCATTTCTTGGCAGTAAATTTGAGGATGGACTCCGCATGATTCCATCAAGAGGTATTCGCACCTATGACTTCCCAAACAAAGGGATTTTTATCGCTGGTCCAGTTTCAATGAAAGTAGAGAGACTGTAAAACAAGTAGCCAAGAAAGATTTCAAAAGAAGAAGTTTTCTAGAGGAGCTCGTCCTCCTGGGAAAAGAGTTAGAGAATCTCCCAATCTAACTTAATATATTCCGCCACGAAAGTGGAAGGCAAGGTCCAAGGTAGCACGATCGCAGAGGTGCTTCAATGGGATTAGTGGAGAAATTCCCGAATGCCCCATTGCCATAAAAGACATTCGTTGGGAGCTCATAGGATATTGACTGTGAGGGTGTTTTCTTGTGTGGAAGCCTCAGCATTTGAGTTACGTGTCCCGAGAGTTGGGATAATAAGTCAACAAGGAAGTGGCGTAGAGGAAGATTCGCGACACCAATTTCACCCGTGGATTTCGGTAGGGGTCGAGTGGCCCATCTCAAGATAGGGACGAGGAGGCATAGTAGCCTGAACTAGAGATCGTCCATGCCTACAAGACCAAGACGAGCATACAAGCATGGTACCGTGGAGGATCAATGTTTCAAGTTATAATGCATATTTTTTATATGATATAGAGATGCATGCATTGATTGATCTTAGATCTACTCATTCATATGTGTGCATGGAGCATGTATTCGACATAAAGTCCCAAAGAATGGAGAATGAGTATATGATATGCATGCAATCAGTCCATCAGTACACCTAGTGTAATAACATATAGCGAAACGTCCCATTGTTATACAAACAAGAGAGTTTCGCTGATTTGATAACCTACCATTCCGGTAGCTGACTGATTCTGTGAAATCTGACGTTGTCTACACCGAGCTATCGTGGATCATGGACAAAAGACTAGAGTGTTGAGATGCTCGGACCAGACCGAGGAAATAAGCATACAGACGGGATCAAGTATAATGTCCAATGCGATTCCACTATGCAAGCTAGAGATTTATGAGGAAAGGATGTGAGACATTTTATCGTGGATACTCACCGAAGAGAAGTCAAGTTGATGCGTAAAAGATCCCGTAGTAAGGGAATTTCCGATGTATTCCCCCGAAGAGTTACTGTGCATTCCACATGAGAGAGAGTGGACTTAAATGCATAGAAATGTACTAGTGAACAAATTCTATGTCTAGGTAATCGTACAGGATGGCTCCAAATCTGAGCCGAAAGAGCTAAAGAGTCAACTGCAAGAACTTGACAGCGATTTGATCCGACCCAAGAATCCCCTGGTGCACTCCGCTTTATTTGTGAAAAGAAAGATGGCACTCTACTTGATGTATCGATTATCGACAGATCAATAAGGTGACAAGGAAAACAAGTATCCATTGTCGAGAATTGATGATCTTTTGATCACTGAATGAGCTGGTGTATTTTCAAGATGAATTCGCGATCGAGTATTATCGCTGAGGGCGAGCGTGATGTGCCGAAACTCGATGAACCCGATATGGTCATTATGAGTTTTCGTCATTTACTCGTCAATTAATGCACCTAAGGAAGATTCGTGGATTTGACTATCAGTGGTTTTCCCAAACTATGTGGATAAATTTGTCGGGTTTTTATTGATGACATCCCCGGTGTATTCTAAGGATGCACAGAACATGAACAAAGACTCTCGAGAATATCTAGAGACGTTAAGAAAAAGAAGTTATATGCTAAGCTCAGCAAATGTGATTTTCGCTACAAGGAAGTCCCATTCCTAGCTATATCAGTCCATTGAGGGTATAAGAGTCACCCCGCAAGATAGAAGGCTAGGGAATTGAAATCACCTCAAAATGTAACCGAGGAGAAGTTTCTGGCCTAACAAGTTATTATAGAAGATTTATGAGAGGCTTTTCTGCCATAGCTTCTCCGCTCACCAAGTTACTCAGGAAATGAATAAAGTTTGAGTGGACAGACAAATGTCAGAATAGTTTTGAACAAGAGTGGGGATGGGTCAGGTTGAAGCACCAAGATTGGACGCACTTACCCGGAAAAGAGTATACCTTGTATAGTGATGCTTCACATTGTTTAGGGATGTGTTCATGCAAGACGGGGAAAGCATGGCTTACGCTGGGCCCGTACGCTTGAAGCCACATGAACAAAATTATCCCACTCATGACCTAGAGTTACCAAGCAGAGTGTTTGCTTTAAAATACGGCGACACTACTTATACTGGGAAAGTGTAGAATTTACACCGATCATAAGAGTTCAAGTACTTGCTAACGCAGAAGAGTTAAATTTGAGACAATGGAGGTGGTTGAGTTATTTAAGGATTATGACTCGCATCATAGATTACCATCCCGAAAGGCTAATATAGAATACTCTGCCTGTAAGGATAAAGGTAGCAATGTCACTAATGTGCATGCTGATCAGAGACGAGATGATGGAGCCATGTTAGCTCAACTAGAAGCGCAACCCGTTTTTAAATAAATGATTATAGATGCAGAAATTGATGAAGAGCTACTTAAAAGCTTACGATGGTTGTGAGACATGAAGGGCACCAAATTCTTGCAGTAGTTAAGCCGGAAGTTCAGATTTCCAACATAGATTATGTGTGCTAAATGATAAAGAGCTAAAGCAAAAGTTGCTATTCGAGGCTCATAATACTAGAGATTTTACTATGCATCCCGGAGGGAATAAGATGCACCAGACTCAAACGCTTTTATTTGTGGAAAGGAATGAAAAGAGATGTGACTCGATTATGTGTCTATGTTCGACGTGGTCGCCATGTCAAGTCGAACACCAAGCGTCTATTGTGTTTGTTAAACTCTCCACCTCAATGGAAGTGGATAACATTACTATGGATTTTGTAGCCCTGCTTTCACACAACAAAAACATGACTCGTCTGGTGATCAGAGATGTTCACAAAGTCGCCCATTTTATACCGGGCCAGATTGACTATTCACATCGACCAATGAAAGAGTATGTGGATGAGATTGTGCCATCGCATTTACGCCTGCTATCTTATCAGGTCTGACAGAGATCCGCGATTTACACCGCTGTCTGAAGGAATTACGGGCCACCTTTAGGCACTAAGCCGAATTTAAGACAAGATTCCATCCGCAGACAGATGGACAATCAGAGAGATTGATTCAAGTGTCAAGATATGTTTTCGAGGTTGTGTCATAATTTTCGAAGTTTGATAGTGAGATCATCGATGGAATTTGCCTATAACAGTTTCATCAAGCATTGGTATGGCACCATACGAAACTCTTGTAATGGCCTAAATAGAACTCCCGTGGTCGATGTATTGAATGAGTAGAAACCATAGGTCCGCATAGTAAAAGATACGTAAGAGAAAGTACAAGTTATTCTACAGAGGTTAAAGGCGCCTAGTGATCGACAAAAGTCGTATGCTAACCTAAAGAGGATATCGAATATAAAGTGAGACAAGGTCTTCTTTAAAGGTATCACCATGGAGGAATTCTAGGGTTTGGTCGTAAAGGCAAGTCGAGTCCAAGGTTCATGGGGCCATATGATTTTGGAACGATTGCCCCTTGTGGCTTATCGGGATTGGCATTCCCTACTGAGTCACTAAATTACACGATGTGTTTCATGTGTCGATGCTTCTGAGATACCGTCGATGAGTCGCATATTACCAAAGGTGAGATACAAGTACAAGAGAATTTGTCATATGATGAGGAGCCAAAGACATTCTAGCCGAGGTGAAACAGCTTCGGCGGAATAAACAAGTACCATTAGTGAAAGTTCTCCTCGGCAACACCACAGAGAAGAAGCTACCAGGTCGTACAACCATGAGGAGCACCAAGATCCTCGCAACTCTTTCGACCAGTATGAATTTCGAGACAAAATTTTTTAAGGGAGAGTCAGAATATCTCAAATTATACCCAACGCTTTATAACATGTTTGGGGTATTAAATAAACGAAAAGATATTTTTCCTGAATAAAATAAAGATAAAATAAGAGAATATGCATAAGTTAAATTACAAATAATAAAAGAAGATTTGTGGCTATTGTAAAATATTATAAATTGATTTGCAAATATTATAAGAGTTGGAGGACCAAAGTAAAATAAAAAGGATAAGATCATTAGCGATAAGCACTAAAAGAATATCTTATTTTCGTCTCTCGAGAAAGGGAGAGTAAATAATGACAAGAGAGAAGAGAGAAGAAAGGAAGAAGAAGAAGAAGTAAGAAGCAGTTAAGAAGATTACAAGTGCATGGAATTACTAACTCGAGTATCAGGATGGAATTTGAGTATGTGTATGTAAGTTACGTGTGTATGGAAATCTAGTTTTGGTCTGTAACATTTAGATACATGGTTTCAAACCCTTGTTTTGTGTATGAAGTTTTGGGCTTGAAACTCCTAAACTCATTTCTTATGTGGTTGAGTTAAGAAGAGCTTTAAGGCTCCTAAATATGTGTATGAGAAGGGCCCATAAAAGTTGAACCTGTGAAAATTTCTATTGTTGATCGGGATGCGATCCGACCTTAGGAACGAGTTTTTAGGTCGGCAAAGGGAATCGAAGAGTCCTTCTATGAAATTGTAACCACATCAATGAACTTGATGTTAGTTTTTGAATTTCTCACTAGACTCTCAGAGACCAAGTTATGGTCTTTACCCTCAACTAAATGGGGAAGTGGTCGCAAGAGAGGCTGCCAACAAGACGGTCTAACAAGATTGCCAACAAAGGTTCACAAACAAGACTATTAAATAAGAGCCATTAAACAAGATTGCCAACAAGACTCATTAAACAAACAAGATTTCTCACAACAAAGACTTCACACGTTAGTTTCATTAAACAAGGATCACAAACAAGGCTCGTCAAACAAGTGCTCGCCAAACAATATTCACAAACAAGGTTTCGTCACTTCAAGATAGCCGTCACTCGTCAAGGTTGGATCACATGACTTCCAACTTCGGCGTCATAAATTCTTCCGCTTGAACCCGATCAGTGTTCTTGACTCTGTGGAAAACCCATTGAGTCAAGAATACATTCATATTCCTGAGGAGGATAGTAGATGTCAGACCGAGGTGTTAGAGAGAGCTCGTCCATGACAGTTCAGCCTGTCGTCTGTGTCACTCGTCAAGATCGATCGCGCATGACCTCCAACTTCTAAGGTCAACCCTTCGTTTGAACTCCGATTTTGGTGTTCTCGACTCTACGGAAAGCCCATTGAGTCAAGAATCCATCAATAGACAGTTTGATAAGATTGGAACTCATATTAGTTCCAGAAAAACACTTGAAACAGTAGGCAAGATAGGTAACTATAGTTATTTGTATTAGAATGCCTATTATGAATTCATAACAACTCATAAGCATACATGGTAAGCATAGTTATTTATGCATGTAATGAGATATGAAGAATGAAAAGATATGAATAAATGATGGTATATTTATATATCACATATGATTACCGAATAACAATAATTATTCTAGAATATGATATAAACCGAGCATAAAATACACAAAGGATTGTCTCGCTTAGAACATGGTGTAGGGATAGATGGGCATGCCTAGGGAAGAATAAAAGTCCGCAGCATATCAGTTATATTCGAAATCTGGACCTAATTGTCAACGACATACATCCCGCTTCGGGACGTGTGGCCCCGAAAGGGTCACCACGCTTCCGCCACCCTCATGGAATAGTCACCGTCTCTGATGCTGATGATACCTTCGAGTATAATATATTACAGCTGCCTACTGGCTCCTCATGGACCACTGTTTACACGCTGAATATAGCGCTTCAGTTCTCATGGATTATAGTTTCGTATCCACTTCTAAGGTTTATGCGCATGAAATATAAAAGAAATCACGTATATGCAAAGGAAATGTAGAGAATACATGACATGATATGAGCAAGATAAAGACTGCCATGCGGATGACAAGATACAAAGCATAAGAATAAGAAGTAATGTAACACCCCAAAATAGACCCTAGTCGTTTTCGACATGTTTAGGGTATTTTGTAAGCATAATTTGACTGTTTCGTGAGTTAAATGTGAAACCGAAATGAGACCCAAAGCAGCAAACTTAAGGACAATTTTTGAAATTTGGTCTAAAGAGGGGTATAAAAGTCATACTGATGAAAATTAGGAGGCCAAAGTTTAATATGACATAAATTGCTTTGCAAATAGAATGAGTTACGGGCTTAAAAGCAAATAAGCAAACTCGACCAAAACGGGTTATTTTGGAGGGCCAAACAAGGCCTTAGAAAACATGGATTTAAAGACCAAGATTGGTCTCATGGGAGGAAAACAAAATGTGAAGGAGAGTGGGAGAGAAGAGAGAGAGAGAAGAAGAAGAGGGAAGAGGAAGAGGGAAGAGAAAGGAAGAGATCACAAGCCAAGATCAAAGGTATGGAAACTCACCCTGACAGAATCCTATAAGATTTGGCATGGATCTGGTCTGGGTAGGGATTATTACTGTCCCCAAACATGGGGTTTTTGCTGGGGTGGTTTCATCTTAACCCAAAATTTATGTCAAGTATGTGGGTAAACCTCACATGGCACTAGATGAGTATGGAATCCTTCCTTGTGGATGGATTCATGGTTTAATTATGAGAAATTGAAAGTTAGTTTAGAACAAACTCCACAAATCTTGGTATTTCAGGTATATATGGTAACCCATATTAGAATTATATTGGGAGAGATTTATGAAAGGTTTTGAAAGAAGATAAGAATTGTTGATGATTTTGAGTATAATCAGTCACAAGATGTATTGAAATGGATTATGAAGTATAGATTTGGTTTTGGGATGGAAAAGTGCATGAAAAAATGGGAGAAATCACACATTCGCACTGGGACTCACCGGTAGAAGTTGAACTTTGTACCGGTAGAACTCTGTCTGGTCATTTTTGGTTGTTCCCACGGCAGGAACTTAGGTCTTACTGGTACAATCGCTACCTGCTCCCAGCCACCAGAATTTAGCCATAACTTGCCTATTTCTTTATCCGACGGAGTGATTCAAGTGGATACTTAAACTAGACTTCAAGGAGAACAAAACCTATTTTATAGGTATCTCCAAATTCTGACTCTAGATAGCTTAAAATTCACTCAAAGTGGGGCTATGTGCAAGCCCATTTCCTGCATCAAGCTGACATAGAGTAAATCTGAGTCGTTTTGACGCAGATTCGAGTTTTTGTGTCTGATTGGTGATTCTAATTGGAAATGAACCTTATCACCTTAGATTTAAAGGAGCACAAACAACCAGTGTCAATGGAGAAAATGTACTGGAAAAAAATTAATATCGCAAACTATCCCCAGAAAATCTGGTGAAACTCGAATTAGCCGGGTATGAAATGCCATAACTCAGCTCGACGATCCGACTGGATTGATTCCACCTCGGGTAACGATTCATAAGAATAAGAATACATGATTAAGGTGTGATTACATGCTCATCATACCTACCAAGATTTGAATAATGACCGTGAACGTATAATGTGGCTAATAACGCCTACTATAAGATAGTAAGTTATTGAACTCTTATAATCGTAGAAATTGTCAAAGACCGCTTATTGAACGACAAGATTCTCTCGACGCGTCAAGACACAAGACGCACTCCGACAAGGCGACAAGACTCTCGACCGCTTCCTACACACAAGACGCAGACTCCTCCGATTAGTGCCACTAAGACTCTCTCGACCGTGTTTCTCAAAGACACTAGTACTTACTCCGATTAGTGCGACGACACTCTCCTGATCTCAGACCGACCTTCTAAGTACTTATCAGGCTAGCGTCCTACCATCCGTAGACACTGGTCTAGGTGAATTCAACAATTATACATGATAAGACTCAATAAGAAATAAAGAACTCGAATATGGTAAAGATCCGAATGTACCCACGTACCTCCTCAGAGGTTCCAGTACCCACGTACCTCCAGATTCATATGCAAGACCTACTCTGCACCAGACTGATTAAGTTCCAGAGTACCTACTGCACCAGACTGCTTGCCTCTCATCAGATCGTACTCCCGTATTTGAAGAAACTCTATAACTCCTACTGAGGTCCGAATACATAAGTCCAAGAGTACCTACTGCACCCCGTATCTGAAACAAGTATAAGTCTAGTAGTACCTAAAGGTACCTCAGACAAGACAATAAGTAAGCTCTAAGAAAGTACCTACTAGTACTCTCAGATTCCAAATAAGTACAACACTCAGAAAATAAGCAAGTCCAAAGAATAATTACTTACTTCCTGTATAATGAATCAGATCTGTGCCTAATACACCAATGTCCAGACTGTATAAGTCCTCGTAGCACTCACGGTACTCCCGTGATCCGATAAGTCCCAGATCTCAGAGGTCCCGTAGTACCTACGCGTACTCCCCGCATCCGATAAGTCCCAGATCTCAGAGGTCTCGTAGTACTTACGGTACTCCCGCATCTCGATAAGTCCCAGATTTGTATAAGTCCCGTAGTGACTTGGCGGGGTGCTCTTGTATTTTGATTAAGTTCTCAGAGTACCTACTTCGTACTCTCAGGACAAGAACAAGTACAAGTTCGTGAGCACCTAAGGGTACTCTCGTGATCCGTAAAATAAAGATATGTATCCGTTATGATCCAGACCGCGCATTGACTAATGTCCATACCGATGTATCTCAGAGCAGTCCGCCTGACTCAGATATGATATGATCCCGACCGTTCGACTTATCGTACCTACCCGTACCTTCAAAGAATAAGATCCTAAATACAAGAATCAAGCCAGAAACAAAGATAAGATCTGTAAGACAAGAATAAGTCCCACAAAACTATAAGTTCCAGAAGATAAATATAAGTTCCGTAATATATGTAAGATTTGAACACATGTATAAGTTCCGTGAACACACGTATAAGATCCTAAATACCATGATAAGTCTCGTAAGACCAAGATAAGTCTGCAAGACCAAGATAAGTTCTGTGAAGACAAGTATATACTCAGAATACATGTATAAAATCCGAAATACATGTATATGTCTAATACCGTAATGATAAGATCCGAAATACCGAATAAACTCTCAGAGGCTGAAGTAGAAGATCCGCACGACAAGGATAAACTCCGTAGTACCTACTGCACTTTATGAGTATAGGTATAATGCTAACCTAGGACTTAAGCTTGGAATATGATACCGACACAAGTCGGGTATCAAAGCAAACATCAAGTAGTACCACGTACTCCCTGCATAAGATTAAGTTCCAGAACTAAAGACACGCTCCGTAATCTCTCCGTGATATCTACGGTATCTTCGAACAAGTGTAAACTCCGTAGATAAGTATAAGTTCCGCGAACTCCTACTTCGAGATGATATGAGATAGATCTAAATATCAATACGTGTTTAAGTACTGTATAAGATAAGTTCCAGAACTCCTACTCGAGATCGAATAAGTATAGAGCTTAAGATAAGTATACGCATATGAATAAGATCAATACAAAGATACTAGAACTGGAATAAGAATAAGATCCGACTGCCATGAGTATAAGATCCAATAAGGATAAGTCTACCATAAGTGTAATTCCTGAGTTATGTAAAAGAGATGAATTGATGCCTTGCCATCAGAGCATGCCTCTAAGTTTTGCTCAGACATGATTTGACCTCGTTATATACTGGATTATAATGAATTCACGATGATTGAGTATCCGCTTCGTTATAAGCTTACTGCGATTCACTTTAAATGTACGCAGACAATATAAGTTATAAGATATGCTCCACTGGGTCAAGAGCCTGAAGACGGCTTTAATCAATCCGCGTAGTACGCGAGAAGACATCAAGAACATCCGCATACAAATTTCGGGCCAACACACTTGTAAGGGTTCACTGTTAGGTTCCGCGCTCCGACGAAGTAAGTAAAAGTACAATTTTGTATCTGTGAAACGGACTCAAGTATAGATGTTTAGATTTTGATGGACACCACTCCGGCAGGTCTTTGATACGCATACGATATTTGGATTATGTTATATGATGCGGGCCATACCCACAGTACTAGTATGGTTTTAAAAAAAAATCAGTAAAGAGTCCCAAGATTCTGCATCGCGTCCCGACCCGCCGGATCCGCCTAATCGGCCTGACACTTGGATTCGGGGCGTGACAAGTTGGTATCAGAGCATAGGTATACGATAACCTAAGGCTTATGGGAATATGATACCAACACAAGTGGTATCAGAGCCTAGGTTTAGGCGTTTCTGGAAGAGTCTTCGATTAAGGATGCACCTACATAGTAATGTGTTGGCCTAATGCGATGTCCCGGTCCCAGAGCATCGACAGAATGAATCCGCATCAACCAGCTCCGAAGATTAAGAAAGGAGATGAAGTTCCGATGGAGCTATGGCTCAAGTGAGAGCCACACGCCTCCCACTTTCCGTAAAGACATGAAAGGAAAGGATCCGATATAGAACATGCACATGTTAGGAGTATGAATTTCGAGACGAAATTCTTATAAGGGAGAATTGTAACACTCAAAATAGACCCTAGTCAAGCTGACATGTTTAGGGTATTTTGTAAGCATAATTTGACTCAAGGTGAGTTAAATGTGAAACCGGGAAATGAGAGAACTTAAAGTTACAAAACTTAAGGACAATTTTGAAATTGGTCTAAAGAGGGTATAAAAGTCATGAAGGACAAAATTAGAGGCCAAAGTATAATATGACATAAATTGCTTTGCAAATAGAATGAGTTATGGGCTTAAAAATACAAATCTCGACCTAAAATAAGATATTTTGAGGGCCAAACAAGGCCTTAGAAAACATGGATTTGTAAAAGACCAAAAGATCGGGTCTCATGGGAGGAAAAACAAAAATGTGAAGGAGAGGGAGAGAAGAGAGAAAGAGAGAAGAAGAAGAGGAAGAGGAAGAGAAAGGAAGGAGATCAAGCAAGCTAAGATCAAAGGTATGGAAACTCACCTTGATTATGGAACTATAAGATTTGTGCGATCTTTGGTTTGGTAGGATTAGTTTATTGTCCCCAAACATAGCTTCAAGTAGTGGTTTCATCTAACCCAAAATTTGAGGTTAAGTAAGTGGGTAAAACCCCACATGGCACTGATGAGTATGGGAATCCTTTCCTTTCAGGGATGGATTCATGGTTTAATTATGAGAAATCAGTTGTGGTTTAGGAACAAACCCTAACAAATCTTGGTACTTGGTGTGTATATGGGTGGTAACCCATATTAGAATTATATTGGGAGAGATTTATGGAAAGGTTTTGAAAGAAGATAAGAATCAAAGATGATTCGAGTATAATCGAGGTCACAAGATGTATCGAAATGATTATGAAGTATAGATTTATCTGGGATGGAAAAGTGCATGAAAAATGGGAGAAATCACACACATTCTCGGGGCACTTTTCTGGGACCCTACAGGTAGAAGTTGAACTTGTACCTCGTGTAGAACTTCTAAGGCCTGTCATTTTTGGCCAAGTTCACCTAGAGAACTTCTAGGGTTCTAATGGTACAACCGCTACTGCTCCCAATTTCGACCGCTCGTAATTTAGCCATAACTTGCTCATTTTTATCCGATTTGAGTGATTCAAGCTGCCACGTAAACTAAGACTTCAAGGAAAACAAAACCTATTTTATAGGTATCTCCAAATTTGACTCCAGATTAGCTTAAAAATTCATTAATTAAAGTGGGCTATGTGCAAGCCCATTTCCCCTCGCATCGCTGATTATAGAGTAACCGAGTCGTTTCTGACGTACGAGCTCTCGGCGTTCGATCGTATGGATTCCAATTGGAAATGAACCCTATCACCTTAGATTTAAAGGAGCACAAATAACCAGTGTCAAATATGGAGAAAAATGTACTGGAAAAATTAATATCGCAACCATCCTCTGCAGAAACTCCAGAACCGAATTAGTTGGCATGAAAATGCCATAACTTGAGTTTGACGATCCGATTGGATTGATTCCACTCCCGGTAACGTAGATTCATAGAAGAATAAGAATACATGATTAAGGTGTGATTACATGCTCATCATACCTACCAAGATTTGGAACATGATCCGCTCTATGAACCTATAATACACAATGCCTACCATAAGATAGTAAGTTATTGAACCTTATAATTGCAAAACTGCCTAAGACCCAGTTATTGAACGACACAAGACTCTCCTGATCGTACCACACAAGACTCCCACTCTCCGGGACAATACGACTCAAGACTCTCCGACCCGTGCTCTCAAGACATCAGCACTCCCTGCAGACTGATTAGTGCCAAGACTCTCCGACCGCGCTCCTAAGACACCAAGACTTCCTAAGACTGGACAGCGCCGACGACACCTCCTCGATCCAGACCGTAATCTTCCCTGCACTTATCAGGGTCAGGTCCTACTCATTCCGTGACATCGGTCTAGGTAATCTTAAATTATATGATAAGACTCAATAAGAATAAAGAACTCCAATAGACTGGGAATGTACCCACAGTACCTCTCATATGTTCCGTATACCCACTTCGCAATTCTCCAGATTTGCTATGCAAGACCACCCGCACCCTCTGCAGATCCGACAGTCTGTAGCAACCTCACTGCACTCCCGTGACCGCTTAGTTCGTCACCTACGCAATTCCCGTATTTGAAGAAACCTATAACTCCTACCGAGGTCCGAATAAGTATAAGTCCAAGAGTACCCCACGGTACCCGCATCTGAAACAAGTATAAGTCTAGTTATTCAAAGGTACCTCGTGACGTTATAAGTATAAGCTCTAAGAAGACTCACTGCACTCGTGGACGCAAGAACAAGTACAAATTCAGAAAAATAAGTACAAGTCCGCACACTACTGCTTACTCCAGATAATGAATCCGTGATCCTGGGGTGGGCTCCCAATGGCTGACCAATGTCCCGCATCTCAGATAAGTCCCGAGAGTGCACCCACTCGGTACCCCCGCATCCGATAAGTCCCAGACCAGATAAGTCCCGTAGTACCTAATCGTACTCCCCAGATCCGATAAGTCCCGTGATCTCGCATAAGTCCCAGCACTTACTTCGCACTCCCGCATCCGATAAGTCCCGCATTTTGCGTATAAGTCCTGTGTACCCACAGCTCTCAGATTGATTGTCTCAGAGGTACCTACTAGTACCTTGCACGCAAATAAGTACAAGTTCAAGAGCACCTAAGGGTACTCTCGCATCCGTAAAATAAGCATATGTATCCGTTATGATCTGCACTGCTTATGGACTAATGTCCATACCGGAGTAGGTATCCGTATAAGTCCGCCCTCGACCTTGTATATGATATGATCCCGACCGCTCCCGACTTATCAGACCTACTTCGCACCTTCGCAAAAGAATAAGATCCGAAATACAAGAACTCGCCTGTAAACAAGTATAAGATCCGTAAGACAAGAATAAGTCCTGCATAAAACTATAAGTTCAGAGGATAAATATAAGTTCCAGAATATACATGTAAGATCCTCAAATACATATAAGTTCCAGAACACACGATAATCCTAAATACCAAGATAAGTTCCGTAAGACCGCAAGAGTAGCAAGTCTCGTAAGACCAAGATAAGTTCTGTAAGACAAGTATATACTCTGTAATACATGTATAAAATATGAAATACATGTATATGCTCCTAATACCAGGATAAGATCCGAAATACTGAATAAAACTCGTAGTACAAGTAGAAGATCCGTAAGACAAGGATACAACCTCAGAGTACCTTACCGTACCCCCGCATGAGCATGTGCATACGTTAACCCAGACTTGTTGGAATATGATACCAACACAAGTTGGTATCGTGAAAGCAAACATTCGATCAAGTGAATACCGGTACTCCCGCATAAGATTGCCCCGTAAATCCAGCATACGCTCCTTGCAATCTCTCGTGATATCTACGTATCTCCGAACAAGTGTAACCTCGTAGGATAAGTATAAGTTCTCTCGTGGAACTCTACGAGATAAGGAGATAGATCTAAATATCAACATTGCTTAAGTACCTCTGTATAAGCATAGGTTCCGTGAATCTCTACTGAGATCAAATAAGTATGAGTTTCGAGATAAGTATACGACATGAATAAGATCAATACAAAGATAATGAGAAATCTGAATAAGAATAAGATCCACCATGAGTATAAGATCCAATAAGGATAAGTCTACCATAAAATTCCCGAGTTATGTAAAAGAGATGAATTAGGTAGATACACCTGTCATATATCTAAAGTTTCCCAGATAGTTGACACATTATATCTGGATTATATGAATTCATGATGATTTTGATATACATTTACATTATAAAGTTTATCTTGATTCGGTTAAATGCATGTGTATCAATATAAGCTATAAGATATGCTTCCTTCGCGTAAAACAGCGCGGGTTTTGTCAGGTGTAGGTCACAGGGAAAACGTCAGTAACGTCAGTACGATTAGGCTGACACACTTGTAAGGAGTTCACTACATGTTAGGTTCCATTCTTGATTTGTATAAGTAAAAGGAGTACAATTTTGTATTTGTAAATGGAACTCGATTATAGATGCTAAGTTTTGATGGACACCGCTCCGGTGGTAGTCTTTGATATCTGCATGATATTTGGATATGTTATATGATGTGGGCGGCCCACGAGTACCGTATAGTTTTAAAAAAAAATCGGGTAAGAGTCCCGGTATACGGTATGGCGTCCGGACTATCTTTGGGTTCGGATCATGATCAGTTAGGACTTCAGTTGAGCAGTGACAAGTAAATTACAAGTTCTGTGAAAGTATATGGAAGATGATAAATGGCCCGATTATGAAAAGTATATATATATGAGAAATGTGAGAATCGCCATGATATATGTGTTATATGTTATATAAAAGTGATGACATAATAGAGGTCATTCATGTGTATTAATTCCACCATGTAGCTTGTACGGTGTTAATCCAGGTGTAGGTGCGAGAAGAGGAAGCAGGAGGACGAGACAATCCACATCTAATGGTCAGGCCGCACAGTGATAGGTACCTTGGAAGACCTTTGGAGTGTATTTGTATATGAAATTTTGTAGCTTGATGTAAATATTATAGATGTTGAACGTTTAAGTATTTGGAGCTTGTATATATGTTTTGCATGTCCGTGCACTCGAATATAATACAATTGATTGTTTAACATTATATGAATATCTGAAGTGTAAAGGTTATAAGTTTTAAAAAAAAAAAAAAAAAAAAAAAAAAAAAAGTGACCCTCATGACATCCTATCCAGTTAGGCGTCTGAAGAATTTTCCGTATCGGTGATATAAGTATAGGATTACGTAATATAGAATAAGTCTGCGTATCTGGTACAAGATAAAATACAAGTATAAGTTTCGTAAGACAAGTATAAGTTAAAGTAATACCTGTCTGAATCTGAAATACAAGTATAAGATGAAATACAAGTATGTGCTCAGAAATACAGAAGTATAAGTTAGTAAGACAAGTATAAGTTCCGTAATACCAATATAAATTTAAAATACAAGTATAAGATTCGAAATACAAGAATAGGATTACGTAACACAGAAGTATAAAGATAGTAAAACAAGGATATGCCTGTAGTATAAATTAATAGATCACAGTACGAAGTATAAGTTACGTAGTACCCCTCTAGTGCCTTTCAATATTGAATAATTGTACCAATACCTGGTGCCTGCAGCGTAAATAGGTTACGTAGTACCTGGGTACTGAACAAATTATAATCTCAGTAGTATAAGTATCAAGCCACATGGTATAGAGTATAAAGTTTCGTATCTAAGAATTTCGTATGGCGTAAGTTACTGTCAACTCCTCGGGAGATGCAGGATAGATATAAGTCTTAGGTAGGTGTATAAGTATCTGCGTATGGCATAGACTCTACGTAACTCCTACGGGAGATCTGAGCTAGGTATATGATGAATGGAAGTATGAGTGTGTGATAAATACGCCGTCGTCTAAGTATATGAATAAAGTTAGGTCACCGTATATAAAGGAATGAGATAAGTATAAATATTGTCCCACGTGAGGATAAGTATAAATATGTGTCCCCACAGTGAGATAGGAAGTATAAATATGTGTCATCTGAGAGATGCGACAGGCATAAGTTGGTTCTGAGGATAAGTATGTTTGTAGATATTTTATCGAATTATGAAGGTCGATGTCACATTCTTTGTATATGTTGTGATTCAATATAAATGCACGTGTACCAGTATAAGTTATAAGATATGTTTCCCGCATAAGGCGTAAAACGCGCACGGGTTCATCGTGTAAAAGTGCGAAGGACATCTGCGATCTTTATCTGTTGAGCCGACCTGCCGTAGGGGTTCATCCACAGTATGTCCATTATTTCTGATTTATGAAATCATAAAAGAAATCTGGTTCATTTATGTAAATGAGACTCGAGTATATGTGTATAGATTCTTATGGACACCACTCGTGGTAGTTCTTTGATATGTATATGATCATTTGATTTTATTCATAAGAAAAAAAAACGGTAAGAGTCGATAGTAGGTCTCACTTCCGGCTCGGTTCGGATCGTATCAATTCGGCAGAATCGGGGTGCGACAATTACCTCTTTGGATGCCCATAGATGGTCATTGCTGGCGTATACATATGGTATATCGAGATCATGCTCTAATCTATTGTGCGGCTAAGCACGCCGGGTCGCCTGGATGTAAGCCCGTGGCACCCACACAATGATTCACGGCCTGTCGGGTCCTTATAGTTTCCGTATCACTTCTTTGGTATTTCACGGGCATGAAAATATATATAAAAAGTATAAGATGAAAGTATATGATAATGATCTACAGAATACTAGTATTACATAACATGCTTAGGAAACATATGATGATATCTCAAATATAAGTAGTAAGTATAGTCTTATATCGGAGATGAAGATGGACCAAATTACTAATAAAAATAAGATATGATATGAAAATATTGAGCATAGCTGATACAAGAAAAAATATAAGTAAATAGAAAGCACAAGTATATTAAGTGGAGCGTTACAAATGTATATATGAAGTATCTGAATAGTGCGAGGATGTGGTATGTAGTATAAGGATAAGCATATAACATAAGTGTCTGTAATTTAAGTATCTGATCTTGAAGAAGAATGAAAAGAAATATGGCATAGGCGTTGTAGCCTTATGAAATAGACAGTAAATCTATACAGTATAAGAAATGATGTATACATTCATTGTGAATTAATAGAGTCTTAGGAAGATGGGGGAAGTATAAGAGTATCTGTAAAATTTATAGTACTATTCATATAGAGACATGAGTAGAGACATGACTTTGCTTATGAAGAGACTAGTAGTCTATGCTGAAAAATTGTCATATAATGCGCAGACCCACTGGAAATAGATAGATAATCAATTATTCAGAACCATGTAACTCATGGTATGTAGTATAAGAATCATATATAAACATGTGGTCGTTTATTAGTGAAGTCCATTTACTTAACACCATCAGCGTTAATTCAGCGTAGATTATTCCGTCAGTGTAAATCATCTCAATCAGTGAGAAGTGAACCTCTACATCAGCGATGCAGGTAAATAAAGATGATCTTTGTGTCAGTTACATTATAGTTTTATTATGTTTTGTATCTTATACTAAGTTGCCTCAGTTCATGACCTCTGACAAGATATGAATATATTTGTGATAAATTTCTTCCAGTCATTCATGAAGTAATTATACATGTATCAAGTACAAAATAAAGGACTAAGATTATATACTATAATAGTTTGATGATATATCTGATGATCTTTGTATAAGATATCTCATATCTCTAGTTTTTTTATTCATAAGAAAGATTAATATGTCAAATTGGGCCTTTCTTTAAGAAATCTGGGTTTGGATCAAAGATAATTTCACTCTTAAAATAACTTGATTAACCGACCGTGGAATAAAAATTGGTGATCAATTCACTAAACCAAATCGATAATTAAATTCAGGGGTTTGGTCAAAAGAAATTGAAAACAATCTGAATACCTGTTCAGAATAAATCGTTTGTTGAGGAACGGTCCCATATAAAGTCAAACGCAGGAATTAAATAAAAAGTGCAGACCAGTGAACCAGAATCTTAAAATGATTATGTAGAAAGATGAGACAGATCATCGTTGAAATTGCACCAGTGCCGATAGGTTTTTGGTCAGTAGTGATCAGTGATTCTTGGAGAAGAACTCTGCATGTTGTTGGTTGAAGAAGATGCAGTCTTATCTCAGTCACTTTGACCATTATCAGAATGCGGATCTCGGATAAAAATGGAGCCTTTGTGTCTGATCATATGATGGTCAGAAGTATCACTTCATCATTTCATGCTGTGTAGTTCATCATATCATCCAGCCTCTCCTCCATCGTTATCATCATGAGCTCTTATTTCTCACATATCACTTCCCATGGCGGTGTACTTTTAATATCCGAGGAAGACAGCTTAAAATGGAGATGTTCAATGACAGTCAAAGATCGTGGGTTACTATTCAAACCGACGATTCTCGTTTGTTCCAGAGTTGCCTCTATCTTTGTGAAGTGAGCACCTCTTTGATCTCGTCATGTCTGGTGCCATTTCTCTCTGGCACCACAAATATCTGAAATATGTCATTCTAGCTCAAAATCCAATTCACCAGTTTGGCTCAGTCACAGCGGCCTTAGGTGTCTGTTCCATAGCGCAAGCAAACCCTCCAGCAGCAGGTCAGACCAAACTTTTTGAAACTTAAACCTCTTTTCTAAATATACAGGCCACCTCCCATCATTATAGTCATTAAAGAAGAAAAAATCCATACTACTTCAAAAATACTGGAGAAAAAAGAAAAGAAAAAGGAAGTCAGTTTCATCTTGATTATGATAATGAGGAAACGTATGACATCCATGATCAGAAGAGCTGTTCTCCTCGTCCGACCCTGCTTGATCAGATTCATTGTGCTCCGGAAGCGGAACTTTATTTTTGATCTTTATCTGAAGGCATAAATAACATATGATCAGCCTGTCCAGTAAGGGGACTTTATGTCTTGCCAAGTATTGATTGCTGAGGCAGTTACGGATGATGCTGGAGGAATCTAGCGAGTTGAGGCAGCCATTGCCAGATTTGATTTGGTCAAAGAGGCAGGACCGCAGTAGGGTTTTCCTGATGTCATTTAGTGATGTGTCATTTAACTTATGTGTTTAGATGTGACAGCTTTGTGACCTAATCCTGGATTAGATCTCGTCATGTGGTGGTTTTTATGGTTATTATTGGTCTTCATTCACAAGCCATTTGGAATATTCTGAATAATTATACAGATTAAAATTAAAATGATCTGAAATAATCTAAGTGTTTATTGTCATGATGACTGGTGTTAATTACGACGATTAATTACAATAGTGAAATAATTCTTGGCCAGGGAAAATTATTCATCAATTTGTTAAGTAACTGGTTCACCACGATACAATACCTAATTAAAAACTAAAAAATAATTAAATGATTGATTTATATTGGTGTAAAGTCAAATTCTAAATGACCATAAGCGACTATTCATC
Source organism: Tetrastigma voinierianum (assembly GCA_016808115.1). NCBI lineage: Eukaryota > Viridiplantae > Streptophyta > Magnoliopsida > Vitales > Vitaceae > Tetrastigma > Tetrastigma voinierianum. The sequence goes on along the minus strand of JAEQBH010005159.1, from coordinate 13,555 downwards.
TATAGAGCTTGATATTATTCGGGTTGGGGTGTTACCTCACATCTTTGTTGGGTTAGATCTCTAAGGTGATCTTATTCATTAATCAATGTAGAAACTTGGCATAGGAAACGATCAAGATACATAGTCAGATTCCACTAACTTTGATCAGCTCTTCATGAGTGTAAAATTTCTGATCAGAAAAATATTGACATTGACTGTAATTCAGAAGCTGGAGCGTCAGTGGCAGATATTTAGATGCTTGAAAAAGAACTAAGCAAATCTGGGTTGTATTGTATGGGTTAAGTTATGATATTCTCTCTTGGAGTAAAATTCTTTTCATTGGGAAGAATGAGTGGGCATGGTAGCCATCCTCTGACCCTGGTGAGATGGAAAGAATGGGGTTCAGATGATATTAAGTTTATTTATTTATTATTCTTTTTTGGATTCTATCACAGACAAATTTTTATGATTTATTTGTTTAGGTTTTTTTTTAGGATTTATCTATTATGAGATTTTTAGTTCATAAATTAAATTTTAACAGTTATATAGTATAATATATTAGTGTTTTCAAAATTGAGTTTAGTGTAATATTGAAAAACTTCAATCAATTGTTTTTATTTATTTGTTATACTCTTATTTAATAATTTTAATGATGAAACTAAATCAATTTGATATCATGACATCATAGAATCAGAATCAGATTATTTTTATCTTCATGGTTTAAGAGCTATAAAGGAAGATGAATCTCTGAGTTCCAACACATTTTCTATCATTTGAAGGATTTATAGTTATCAATTGAACTCAAGATTTACTGCTACAGTGTTCTAGAAATTAAGTTGTGGAAATATCATCAGAAACCTATGCAAGAAAATGACCAGTACAGACCAGGTCAGAAAGAATGACAGAACGTTGATGGTGGTAAGACATTACAAGAGTTGAGCAGTGATGATAATAACATAAAGGAAGATGGGAACAATGAGCAGAATAGCTCAATAATTTTCCCATTTCTTTTATTATTTTCCCAATGTGCAAGGAAAATAAACCAAATAATTCTCTATTATTTTATTCCACATTTCTTCCTATGTTTCTTTTAAATTCCATATCACTTCAGCCAAATAGTTTTCATGTATTTTTGAGACTTAAATCACCAAACTTCATTCTAATATATGAAACTACAAATAGAGGACTTCATACATCTAATGGGAGCTTTGGGACCTATTTGGTTTTAGAAAAATTACTAAAATAGTTTAGACAATAGAAAGCAATCATTAAACTAAATACTTGAAAGTAAATATCATGATCATGATTCAAAATATTAAATTTTTTTAAGATTAATGTGAGTTACTATCTGAACATTATAAATCATTGAATTTTTTGGATGTCTTGGATTTTCATTGGTATAGAAGAAATCATATTCCGCACTAATTTTAACATTATTTTTATTTTGAGTATACTATCATTTTTTCAAAAAATAATCCTATCAAAACTCTCACAGACTACACAAAGCAGAACACCCATATAAGTCCAGATTGATTAGAGGGTTGGATTCAACTTAACAAATAATCTATATACTAAAAATGCATCATATATATATATATTCCTCTCCTCCTCTCCTCTCATATTTCAAAAATCAAACTCTATATTTGTCAAAATAAGAAAGAATTAATTAAGAAAATTTATCAAAAATAGTAATAGGAGCTGGATGAAAGTTCTCTTTGGCCCAGATCTTTCTCCTGTCAAAAATAAGATTTAATGACAAAAGATGAGTGTTGGTGAAGATAGTTCCTTTGTTCATCACCTGTGAACCTCAAATAATGAGTTATGGATATCTGGGAAGTTGTTTAGAGAGGAGATGAAGGAGTTCATTAAGTTCTCTATAGATGAATTATAAGTGAGTTTTAAGAAAGGTAATGCTGAGTGAAGGAATTCTCTATACATACTGGACTAATTGTAACCTTAAATCATATTGAGTGAAATCCACATATCCATTCAACTCATAAGCGTGAGTGGTTGTGAATCACAAATATTATGTACTTGTTTTCTTTGCATATATTTCGTTTGCAGAATACGCTGGCGTCCACAGAAGGGTTCAAACTCATGACATAGCATCCAAATGTGATCTCGTTTAACCGAGACAATCCAGGCAATGCGGATATGTAAAGTTAGCCCCGTTCGGATGATGTGAAATCATAGTTGGATATCTGATAATCATCAGTCAGTATTATTAAAAATCTTTTGAAATTGTGAATCTTTGACATTATCAAAAGGCATAAATATTAATCTTTATTCAAATAATATTAATTTATAATTTATTGAGAATTCCATTCTAATGTTAATTCTCAGCAAAAAATGAAGGAAGCTAATGGCCAAACACATTCATTTATTGTTGAGATTTAAATGTTGATGAAGATAATATTATGTCAGATTGCAAAATAAACAAGGATAAATCAAAAAACAAATATTTAGGGTTAAATGAGAACTTTGGATTATGCATGCTCTATGGATGTTTATGCAAAGAGATTGATGATTTTTAGAATTGTTATAGATTTTAGAATTCAAAATAATTGATTCTTGATCATTATAGATGTTTTTCTGATGTTTTTAGAAATTAAAACATATGCGTGTAGCGATTGTGATTGCAGGTGTGAACTTCAGTGTATAAATTTTCAGGTTAAAAATGAGTGGGTTTACAATTTTTACACTCTATTATCAATTTTCTATGTTTTGCTTAGGTCAAGGTGAAAACAGTTTTAATTGATATGAGCTGGCGTGGGTGCACATCTGATCTAACATCTTATTCTCTTTAACGCACACATATGTCGACCAGCGCCCTATCTTGTTATTGATCTATCATTCAGTATTTTTTTGTGATGTGAAGATTTGAGATGGGTGCAGATGTGCTTGAAGCTTCTTTGAGACTACAGGTTAGATTACAAATGAAATGTTAAAACATAAGAGGTTTTTTTTATGCAGCACCTAGTAGAAAGTAAAGCATTAAATTTATCTGAAAATAAAGTAGTATATAGTTGATGTAAGAACCAAATCATATGAAACACTAATCCCAATTCTTCTTATTATCCACAAGTCCGTCACCTCAAGGACAAAGAAAAACAAATGCACGTGTCTCAGGCATGATACAGGGAAGGAGTTTAATATATTATATTACATTTCTTGAGTTGAGTGATTAAAAACCTTAAATGCTAACTTCGCTATGGTCGTCGTCACCAAAATCCCAGATTATGTTATTTTCACTTAATCATTGAAATCAAAATCTCTTTCCATAAAATCTTCTGTCATCAAATATTACCCTTATGATATGTTAGAAAGGCTGTTCATTCTTCTTCATCAGCCCTCTTCTCTACCTCCCTAGTAAACAAACAAATAAACAAATAAACAAAAAAAAGAAAAAAAAAAAGAAAGTGATAGTCATAGTCATGATCTATATTATTCATCTATATGATAAACCATGAAACTAGTTGATATCTGTATTTTTATTGTTTTTCATATTTTATCCTTGTATTTTTATTTTGAGATATTACATTCTTATGTTTTATTTTAAGTATGAATTTAGTTTATAGATTTAAGCAGCGTTGAAATTCTATTAGCTAGTTAAATACCTGATAAATTATCTTTAAAACTAAAAAAGACTTATAAAAAAATAAAAATATATTTAATACCCATATTATTAACTGTTAACCATCATATACTCCCTCATCTCCTTTTCCCTCTTCGTTTATGAAACCAGGATGTATATTATACCATATAAAGAAGTAGCAACAGATTCTTATTCTGGAGTTTGCAGTTTTGGAAAAAAAAATTAAAGTTCTTCTTAAAATAGAAGAAAAAATGGAAAGAAAAGAAAGTCTTTGCAATGAGAACTATCGATGTGCAATTGTAGGAGTAACGTAGATACAAAATATCAACTAAATGAAAAAAAACCACCAGTTGATTTTATGGGTTGTAAGGATAATCTATAATATCAGATATGTCTTGAAATAAGTAAAAAACGTAAACAATAAAAATACAGGGACCATGAAATAGGTTTCCTGTAGTAAATAAGTGTATACTCTACAAAGTGCAGACATCAAATAAAAATGTCACTATTCACCCACCTCACATTCCCCATCCCATGTGCTGCAAGCTTAGAACCCCCCTCTTTTTAACTTTCTTTTATTAATGTTTATGTGAGGGAGAAGTGGAGAAGTACTAGTCAAACACTCAAGATCGTATTCGAAGCGCCCAAGTAGAGATGTGAAATGTATGACGCCGACAGCTTCATTTACATTCACAACAACAACAACAACAACCACCTAATATATATTTGAATGTAATACTAAAATAACATTTGACTATTTCACTTCAGTTCACTGTTTGGTTAAAGAGACAAATGAGAAAAACTGGTGTTGGCAAATGGGAGAAAGACTTGCATGTGGGTTATGTGGGTGGAGAAGCATCATAACCGTCCGATGAGAACAGGTATACCCCACTTAGTTCTGGGGATTTTGGATTCGGAAACCATAAAACTAGTGTCCTTTAGGCTTTAAACCCGTACTCACAAATGTACTCTCTACTCTCTAGGGTAGGAGTAGGACCCCAAAAGTGGCAGAGATTCTTAACCACTCTCGCTTCGCAACCTAGCGGTTTTGGTCCCCAAGAACAAGAAGAACTATTAGTTCAGTGGGAAGGCTCAAGGCTTGGGTTGGGGTCATTACCAATATGAGGGTCCCCACCACCCCCCTACCCCTAAAATCCTATATATTCCCCCTCTCCCCCCTCCCGTTTTCTTCACTTCACTTCACTCGTGTGGGTGTGCCTACCTCTCGTTTCCTCTCTCTCTCTCTCTCTCCTCATTCTAACTTGATCCTCCTGCTCTTGCTTGGAAGCTTCAGTCTTCGTGTATTGTAATCATCCATCCCTTTCCTCCCCACCTTTTCCTTCTTTCAAAGGGACAATGCGCTGCATACTTACTTACCAGCTAGCTACTCCTCCTTATATCATGAAACAGAAATGACTGAAGAATCTTTTGCTTGTGTTTATGCAGGAAAAAAATGACACTACTTGGTGTTTTCTTGGTGGGTTTTCTTTCATTGGTGCCGAGTACTGTTGTTCATGGTGAAGGATGGATCGATGCTCATGCCACCTTCTATGGTGGGGGTGATGCTTCTGGGACAATGGGTATGTAGTATTTCTGTTTTTCCTATGGCTAAAATCATCTTAAGAAGAGCTGATTATTTGTTTATTTATTGATTTGTGTTGGGTTTCTTTGGATAATATGATTTACGTAGGTGGTGCTTGTGGGTATGGGAACTTGTACAGCCAAGGGTATGGGACGAACACAGCAGCATTGAGCACAGCTCTGTTCAACAGTGGGCTGAGCTGTGGGTCTTGCTATGAGATTAGGTGCGCAAATGACCCAAAATGGTGCCTGCCTGGCTCCATTGTGGTCACTGCCACCAATTTCTGCCACCAAACAATGCCCTTCCAAGCAATGCTGGAGGATGGTGCAACCCTCCTCTTCAGCACTTTGATCTTTCTCAGCCTGTCTTCCAACACATTGCCCAATACAGAGCTGGGATTGTCCCCGTCTCTTACAGAAGGTATGTACTATCTGTGCTGCTTCAAACATTCATTCGATGCAATCAAATAAATCACTACTTGGAGATAAATTGTTTTTTCCTTCTTGGGGGTAAAGAAAATTACTAAATCCTGTGGTAATTTCTTCCTAACCACATTTGTTGTTGTTGTTGTTGCCTTGTTGTGTGGGGTTTGCAGGGTAGCTTGCAGAAGGAGGAATGAGGTTCACCATAAATGGCCATTCATACTTCAACCTAGTCCTGATCACTAACGTTGGGGGAGCAGGGGATGTTCATGGTGTGGCAGTGAAAGGGTCAAGGACTGGATGGCAGTCAATGTCTAGGAACTGGGGCCAGAACTGGCAGAGCAACAACTATCTAAATGGGCAGAGCCTGTCATTCAAGGTCACAACCAGCGATGGCCGCACTGTTGTTTCCTCCAATTGTGTCCCTTCTCACTGGTCCTTTGGCCAGACCTTCACTGAGCACAGTTCCTTCAAACACTTTTCCAATCTCCTACTTTAATAGTTTTTGATGATTGTTATAGACATACTATATCTATCTATCTTTAGTATGAATTATTAGTATGAGCAATAGTAGTATGATCTTCTTGCCCCTTTCCTGGGGCCAAGAAAGAAAATGAATGAGAAGGGCATTTTTTTAAATAGCCCTCTGATCATTAAAGATTTGGATTTGTGATTATGGTGCCTTTATTAAGTAAGGGTAACAGAAATTAACCTCTATGATAGTGACGTGACCCCTTAACACAGAATTCGACCCTTTTTCATGGCGGAGGTGGGGTGTCTTTTACCACCCGCCACTAGTACTAGTACTAGTGTTTTGAATCGGTGAAGTTGCTTTTAATTTGAAAATTCTTGGGTTGTAAGGTCATTGGGAATCAGCTCAGAGTATGACTCTGAATTGAAGTGTAAATCATGATTTTCATTTTCATTAGTACTAATGAAAAGGGAGTGCCAATCTATTTAAAGCATGTAAGATGTATGTGTATCTAATATCATTACCTCAATGAATTAATATCTCCAAAATGAAATTATTCAATAGTCATGTGGTTGAAATTTGAATCACTTGAAAGCGAAAAAGGAAGCACTATTCTCCATTCCATTGTCTGTTTACTATTTACCTTTTACCACTAACCATCCTTGTTAGACATTTTATTGACTGTTTCAGACAAGAGTAAAAATGGTAAACGAATGGTTCCATGTTCTTGTTTCCCTTCCCCCCCCCAGCCCCCAGCCATATTCATGATGCTATAATCTGTCTCTCTAGACACCAACGGTAGAAAATACTTGGACCCTCGTCATCATCTAACAAGGAACAAATACAAATCAGCCTACAAGGATTTACAATTAAGTGAAGGGATAATATCAAAGATTTCCACAAGTTAAATTTGAGTTGGTATAAGTTGAATCCAATATAAAAATAACAGGGTTAAATTTATAAATTTGAATGTATAAGTAACTCCATTTAACTAAGAGTTCTATCAGTTGCAAAAAATATCTTATATTAATAATTTCTATCTGAAATGAAATAAAGTGAATTATTCTCTTTCTTTCAAAACTTCACTATGAGCTGTTCTCGTCTCTTAAATTTCTTAAGATGCTCTTTCACCTTAGAGAATGGGGAAATGGGCTTTCCAGTTTCCCTCCCTTCACTTGATTTTTGATTAATTGGCTGTCAAAATGCTAACCTAACAAGGTAGAGAATATCTTTTCAAAAAAAAAAGGTAGAGAATAGAGAAATACTAGTTGGGGTTGGGGACCTAACTCCTTCCCATCTCCTCCTCCTGCCAAATCTTGAAAATAAATTGAAGACTTATTTCGTCCTTACTCCACCTCTACTGGGCCAAGGCCAGGGCCATTAAATTGTAAAATTGTTGGTGATCCCATCCCATGTTCCCATTATTAGATTGGGACGTGCATTTAATTCTGAGTGAGAATTTGTGTTTAAACCCTACATACAGGCTGTGGCCACTATCTTGTTGGCGAATTTCATTATGCTTAGGTATTTAAAAGTTCAAACCCACCCAGTGTGTCCCCACCCACGTCTGGAGGATATGGGGATTGGGGTGGGAGTGAGGTGGGAATACAGAATACTTTTCCAATCATTTAGCTGTTGGGTACTTGATTTGGGTAGCTCGACAGTATCTGTTGGTCATTCGGCTTCAACACATAATATCAGTTGAATGTCCTTCCCTCTTCCTCTGCTTATACCCTACCATACCCTTGTCCTTCTTTGTCTCTTCCAAAACATTGCCCATTAAACTTTCCAAAATATACTCAGACCACCAATTTGTTGTCAGAGTTGGAGATTCCTTCCTCAAGGAAATAAATCTCTCATGTCCCACATGCCTTTCTTGGGTGCTTCTCACATTCAACAAAAATCACCATTTCCTGTTGGCAATTGTAAGAAAAAGTATTCGTTAACAAGCATGTTAAAAAATCACCATTTATGGAAATCGTGCGATTTTAATAAGAATAAAGGCATTATTCGTTTTTGGCTGGGTATCTCATTTAGTCTCTTCTTTTGGTCGACCAGAGTGGTATGAGCAGTGCCTTCGTATGGCCAACAATAATAACATCTGGTTTTTTAAAGTCTTAGGGATTGTTTATTGCCCTAGTGATTTTGAACACTACTCTGAGATTCAGTATTCTTGGAAGCTGGAATATTTGTCCCATACCTTCCTTCTTTATTCCAAATCCTTCATGACCTTTTGTTGTTCTGCCCAGTACCATCAGAATTTGGTCTAAAACTGTGGTACCAAAATTCAACATCCGGACTGTCTTTTTCATCTGTTCTAGTTCACCTTGAATGTTTGAGACCGTGCACCTGTTTAAGCAACTCATTTTTTTGTTTGAGCAGTACTCTATTCTTGTATGATTTGTATGATTGGACCAACTCTTCACCAGAGATTTCTTCACCATCACTACTTTTTCCATCGAACATCTAGTTGACCAAGTGTTGACATGGAGACATATGACTTACAACTTGGTAGACCATCCTGTTGAAACTGGTGCAAAAATTTGAGACTTACTGGAATACAATCCTTCTGCAGAGAGACTGACCAGTGCCACAGATTCATTGCAAATGTCCTCTCTTTCATTGCACTCCTCAGTCTCATCATCACCTCATTTTTGTTGTGTAGGACCTGTTTTTCTTCTACGTGTTAGCACACCCTGTCTGTGATATGTCCATATCCTTCACATTCCTTGAACTTTATCCCTTTATACCTGTCACATTGGTGTTTTCTCCTGGATTCCTACTCATTTTAGGTGGAGCATTGAAGGAGTTAGAAGTGAGACATTTTCTGTTTGAGGAAAGTACCTTTCTTCAATGAGTCCATGAGACCCAGAGACAAACAGTTAGAGAGAACCACATATCTCGCCGTATCTTAGAGTGACATTTCGATGCAGTGTAAGAAAAATTGTTTGTTGGCAGGCATGTTCTATCTATTGGCGCAACAAGTGATCTACCATGTTTGCAACACGGTCTACCATATTATAAATCATCTATGGAAATCGTATGATTTTAATAGGGTTAAAGACAAGAAAATAAACCATCATACATGCAAAGACACAAGAGATTGTTGGGAACTCAGACACGTTTACACAAATTATCAATGACAAATAAGTAGACACGAGTTCTGGCTGGAAACTTGCTTTCTACGTTCTTTAGCTGCGTATTATTTGCAAATAAGTTTGCCTATTAAATAGAGCGAGAGTACAGCTTACGATAATTGATCAATTCGAGAAAAATGAGGTGCACTACTAACGTGTGCATGGTATAACAAATTGAGAAAAAGCAGAGCAATAACATGAAAGTGCGGCAAGAAATGAGCAGTTTGAATCGGTTCTTAACCTCCCCCCTTGATTCAAACTTGCGGACTCTAGTAGTGAGCTTTAGATATTCATGCTTATTTCTTGGCGAAGATTTTGTCAAGATATCGACAACTTGTTCATCGTTCTGATACTTGAATTATAGTTCCTTGACCGCAGATCTACGATGAAGTGAGCCCTTATGTCAATATGCTTTGTCTGCCATGATAGGCGGGTTCTTGGACAATGCAATGGGCACTTTTGTTGTCTACCCGATGAAATTTGGTTTCTTCAAGCTTGTTCTTGGTCAAGATCAATCGACACCCTCCTTGTAAATTGCTTGACAAGGCCCGAAGAAGTAGAGCGCCACTATACTCGACCATACGAAGATGACAAAGTTTGTATTAACTTGCTTCTTTGAGCTCAAGAAATGGCTCTACGAACGAGGAAGTTGGTTTATGTAGCACAGAAGTGCTCTTTACGTCACTCTATACATCTGCCCAATCATATCATTAAAAGCCAATTAATTTAAGATGATACATGATAATACCATATGCCCAGATCCACAGTTCGGCCACATAATGCATAATCCGTTTAGCGACACCAAAGTGATGATGCTTGGAGGAGAATGCATGGTGCAGAACTATGCCCAGGAAGTGCAATGTCTGGCCTCGTGTGTGTCAAGTAAATTAGACCACCAACCATGCTTCTGAAAAGCTTTTCATCCACCCAACCAGTCCCATCATCTACTTGCAGCTTCTCATTTGTGTTCATAGGTGTGAAACCTTTGTGCTACAAATCATCATATTAAATCTTTTGAGAAGATCCATAGCATACTTTCTTTGTGAGATAAACACACAGCTTCAACTTGTTTTACTTCTATTCGAAAGTAATTCAATAAACCCAAATACGTCATCTCAAACTCCTTTTTCATGCATACTTTCGAAATTCATCAATAAGTGAAGATGAACCCATATATATCCTTATCATCAACATAAGACATACAAAGAAAATTTTTGTCTTGCCTTTTACAATGTAAGAGTGGGTTCATTCTTGCTTCTCTCAAAAGCCATTTTACGGGAAGTAGAATCGAGATTTTTGCATGTACCAGGGCTCGGGTGCTTGCTTCAATCCATACAAGGCTTTATTCAATTTGTAAACCCGCTCTTCCTTTCCAGAAATAATAAAACCTTTAGAATTTGAGATACATAAACACTTCTTCTTCCAATTCACCATTCAAGAAAGTGACTTAACATCAATTGATAAGCAGACCAACTTAATTGAGCGGCTAGAGCAAGTAAAGTTCTTCTGATCTCAATCGTGCAACATGAGAGAAAGTTTCTTCGTAATCCACACCTTGTTGTTGTGAATACCCCTTTGCCACTAATCGGGCTTTGTTTTTTGAATGCTTCCATCCGCATGAAACTTTGTTCTGAAGACCCATTTACTCCAATAGCCTTTTTCCTTTGGAAGATTCATCCAACTCCCGTCTTATTTCTTTGTATTCTTTTAATTTCTTCATTCATGGCATTGGTCCATTCCTCTTTTTCGGCTGCTTCTTAAAAAATTATTGGATCAGCAACAAACATAGCTTGTGTTGTTGCATAAATTTCACTTAGAGATCTTGTCTTCAGTGGAGGAGTATCATTCGGTGAGCTTGACAAAAGAGGGCCTCTCTTTGTGAGGTTGAAAAAGAACGAGGGACGCCAAGGTGGAAGGAGAGCTTGGAGGTGTTTGAAGTGGTCTCTCATTGAGCTTCCATGCTTGTTGGAACTTCAAATTACCGCAATTCCTTAACCGCTTTCTTGCCCGATCCCAACTTGCCTCTTCATTGAAAATGACATTCACCTTATAATAACCTTGCAATTGATAGGATCATATAGTCTATAGGCTTTGGGTTAGTGGAATAACCCACAAATACATTTAATGATTTCTCATCAAACCCCAGCATGTTTATGAGCATCAACGAAGCATATGTCTGACAAAGATTCTCAAATGAAACACCCATGGTTTCCTACCGATCCAATGCATAGGGTGTTTGATGCGATCTTGCTCTTGTTGGAATAAATTTAATATATAGCTTGTTGTGGCTATGCTTCTCCCAGGTGGTTCGGCAACCCTTTCGCTTGCAACAAACTCCTTGCCATTTCAACTACTGTACGATTCTTTCGTTCCGCTACACCATTTTGCTCAGGTGTATATGGTGCTGTCAGCTCCCTTTGAATCCCATTTTCATCGCAAAAAATGTTAAAGTCTTTTGGAGAAAATTCCCCACCTGCAATCGGTTATTAATGCCTTGATGCATTTGTAGGTTTGCTTCTCACTAGTGCCTTAAACTTCTTAAACATCTTTGAAAGCTTGATTTGAATTTAGAAAATATACCCGGCTCATTCGGGTATGATCATGTAAATAATAACAAGAATAGGCTTCCTCCAAAAAGACTCGAGTTTTCATTGGACCACATAAATCGACATGCATAGATCTAAATTACTTGGAGCTCTCCACTTGATTTTCCAATAGGGAATGGTTTTTACTTTGTTTACCATACACACATGCTTCACAAAAATCTATGGGCTTCGATACTTGGCAGCCGAAACCATTTCAACTTTTGATGCGACTGATTTTAATCCTTTCATATTTAGGTGTCCATATCTTAAGTGCCACAGTTTGGATTCATCTTTTCCTTTAACAACTAAAACATGCTTCGCAATGTAAGAAATTTGTAAAGGAAACAACTTATTTTGTGTCATATTTACCTCAGCCACGACTTGGTTTGTCTTACATCTTGATTATGCATGAAGAATTTTCAAACAACGAATCCGTTGGCACCGATTGTCCACACTTAGCGGGTTTTGTGTTAATTTGGGAACAAAGAGCACGTTGTGAAACGCGTTTCCTGCTTTAATTGCTTTCTGATGCCTTTTCCCTCGAAGCTTGCATTTGTTTGTCATCTCTGACCTCACCTTGATCTTGTATGATTCATCTAGTTCTTTGAACCATTGCGGGCAGATCATGTGGTTGTTTCAACCACTATCCGAAACCGGTATCATCTGAGGCTTTGCCGTTTACGATCGTATAAATAACTTGAACTCCTCCTCATCTTCTTCCCTTGCCTCTTACATAGTTTGCGCTTGCTTTTCCATCTTCTACCCAATTTGCCTTGATGTACATGCGTTTGATAGTGGCCCGAGCGACCTTTGCCCATCACCAACTTGGCCTCGTCCTCTTCCTCGGAATCCTCTCTTTGCGAAAACCTCCTCTTCGGCTCAAAATGTTTCATTGTTATAGTCGGAGATTCCCTGTTGGTATGAAGTCTCCCCACTTAGCATTGGAAACCTTTCTCTTCGGTTGTATGTTTGCAGTTCGGGCGAGCTTCATGAGCTTGCAATGATCCCATCAGCTCATCAAATGGAAAATAAGCGGATCATGATTCTTCAATTCTGCTTTGACATGATCAAATTTTGGGGTCAAGCACCCAAGATTTTGAGACCCTTTGTTTGGTCTTCTGCTGCTATCGCCCGAAGGACCTCATTTTCTTGACAATAACGAGAGACCCTTGAGAAAATCTTGCCTGAGACTCATCGGTCTTCATAGTGATGTTTCAAAATCTCGCCGAAAGGATTGCAACTTTACTGCAATGACTTTTGCATCCCCTTGGAATTCCTTCTGTAAAATTCTCTAGGCCTCCTTAGATGTTGTTGCTCCCATAATCCTTGAAAATAAAATTTTCATGAATCCTTCTTTGAATAAGAACAATGTCTTTGGAGTCTTTCTTCTTATTTTCCTTAGTAGAACCTCATCATCATACGGTTCGAGATAACCATTCTCGACTAAATCCCAAAGATCTTGGGATTTAATGAGTTTTCATCTTAATCTTCCCAAATTAGGTACTTCTCTCCATTTGAAGGCCGGAATGAGAGGGGCGAAAATGAATGCTTCAGCAGCCATTGCTCACTTCTTTCAATCGCCCAGTACAAGACCCAACCTGGCTCTGATACCAATTTGTTGGGAACTCAAACACGTTTACACAAATTATCAATGACAAAAAAAAGATGAACCACGAGTTTACGCGAAACTTGCTATGTTCTTTCTTTGCGCGTGTGTTCTGGAAATAAGTTTGCCTATTAAATGGCGAGAATTGAGTTACGATAAGTGATCAATTCGGAAAAA